>OY979767.1:64727188-65067126 GCA_963855975.1 Andrena chrysosceles | reverse complement strand
GGTAAAGGGTGTAAGGGTAAAGGGTGTAAGGGTAAAGGGTGTAAGGGTAACGGGTGTAAGGGTAAAGGGTGTAAGGGTAAAGGGTGTAAGGGTAAAGGGTGTAAGGGTAAAGGGTGTAAGGGTAAAGGGTGTAAGGGTAAAGGGTGTAAGGGTAAAGGGTGTAAGGGTAAAGGGTGTAAGGGTAAAGGGTGTAAGGGTAAAGGGTGTAAGGGTAAAGGGTGTAAGGGTAAAGGGTGTAAGGGTAAAGGGTGTAAGGGTAAAGGGTGTAAGGGTAAAGGGTGTAAGGGTAAAGGGTGTAAGGGTAAAGGGTGTAAGGGTAAAGGGTGTAAGGGTAAAGGGTGTAAGGGTAAAGGGTGTAAGGGTAAAGGGTGTAAGGGTAAAGGGTGTAAGGGTAAAGGGTGTAAGGGTAAAGGGTGTAAGGGTAAAGGGTGTAAGGGTAAAGGGTGTAAGGGTAAAGGGTGTAAGGGTAAAGGGTGTAAGGGTAAAGGGTGTAAGGGTAAAGGGTGTAAGGGTAAAGGGTGTAAGGGTAAAGGGTGTAAGGGTAAAGGGTGTAAGGGTAAAGGGTGTAAGGGTAAAGGGTGTAAGGGTAAAGGGTGTAAGGGTAAAGGGTGTAAGGGTAAAGGGTGTAAGGGTAAAGGGTGTAAGGGTAAAGGGTGTAAGGGTAAAGGGTGTAAGGGTAAAGGGTGTAAGGGTAAAGGGTGTAAGGGTAAAGGGTGTAAGGGTAAAGGGTGTAAGGGTAAAGGGTGTAAGGGTAAAGGGTGTAAGGGTAAAGGGTGTAAGGGTAAAGGGTGTAAGGGTAAAGGGTGTAAGGGTAAAGGGTGTAAGGGTAAAGGGTGTAAGGGTAAAGGGTGTAAGGGTAAAGGGTGTAAGGGTAAAGGGTGTAAGGGTAAAGGGTGTAAGGGTAAAGGGTGTAAGGGTAAAGGGTGTAAGGGTAAAGGGTGTAAGGGTAAAGGGTGTAAGGGTAAAGGGTGTAAGGGTAAAGGGTGTAAGGGTAAAGGGTGTAAGGGTAAAGGGTGTAAGGGTAAAGGGTGTAAGGGTAAAGGGTGTAAGGGTAAAGGGTGTAAGGGTAAAGGGTGTAAGGGTAAAGGGTGTAAGGGTAAAGGGTGTAAGGGTAAAGGGTGTAAGGGTAAAGGGTGTAAGGGTAAAGGGTGTAAGGGTAAAGGGTGTAAGGGTAAAGGGTGTAAGGGTAAAGGGTGTAAGGGTAAAGGGTGTAAGGGTAAAGGGTGTAAGGGTAAAGGGTGTAAGGGTAAAGGGTGTAAGGGTAAAGGGTGTAAGGGTAAAGGGTGTAAGGGTAAAGGGTGTAAGGGTAAAGGGTGTAAGGGTAAAGGGTGTAAGGGTAAAGGGTGTAAGGGTAAAGGGTGTAAGGGTAAAGGGTGTAAGGGTAAAGGGTGTAAGGGTAAAGGGTGTAAGGGTAAAGGGTGTAAGGGTAAAGGGTGTAAGGGTAAAGGGTGTAAGGGTAAAGGGTGTAAGGGTAAAGGGTGTAAGGGTAAAGGGTGTAAGGGTAAAGGGTGTAAGGGTAAAGGGTGTAAGGGTAAAGGGTGTAAGGGTAAAGGGTGTAAGGGTAAAGGGTGTAAGGGTAAAGGGTGTAAGGGTAAAGGGTGTAAGGGTAAAGGGTGTAAGGGTAAAGGGTGTAAGGGTAAAGGGTGTAAGGGTAAAGGGTGTAAGGGTAAAGGGTGTAAGGGTAAAGGGTGTAAGGGTAAAGGGTGTAAGGGTAAAGGGTGTAAGGGTAAAGGGTGTAAGGGTAAAGGGTGTAAGGGTAAAGGGTGTAAGGGTAAAGGGTGTAAGGGTAAAGGGTGTAAGGGTAAAGGGTGTAAGGGTAAAGGGTGTAAGGGTAAAGGGTGTAAGGGTAAAGGGTGTAAGGGTAAAGGGTGTAAGGGTAAAGGGTGTAAGGGTAAAGGGTGCAAGTTCAGGGATTCTAACCGCGGCCTAACCCTAACCGTAACCCGGGTTACCAAGGGTTAGGTCCTGTAACCCGTCGTACACCGGGACGGAGCGGGTTACTACATAGTACACAGAGCAGGTTAACCCGCTCGGAGCGGGTTACAAGTGATACAAGAGTACATTCATATTGTTTATATTGCTATCAGTTAGACGGTTAGAGTGAGTCTACCCTAATATGTGCATGCAAAATCCGACTAGAATATAGTATATCGTAATAATTGTGTGCAGGACTTCCGTTTCCGGTCGCGGTGGACGAAAGGCGAGTGAAAATTGTGTGGTGCGAGAGGTGTGGGAATGTGTGGTGAGGAGGTGAAAGGGAGAATACAGTGAGAGTGTGGAGGTAGAGGGAGAGGTGTGGAAAGGATAGTGATAAGAGGGAAAGGGCTAGGATAGAGGGTGGCAGGGGAATAGGAGTGATAAAAGAAGGTTTGGAGGTTAGGTGATACAGTTGGGAGAAGTGAGCGGGAAAAAATAAGAGAGCTGCAGGGAGTGCCACCTGTAGGAGAGGAAAAGAGGTAGAGGTGTCGATAAGGTAGGCGGGAAATTTTGAACGGGGGTTAAAGAATTTAAAGTAATGAATAAAGGGAATTTAGGAGGGATGGGGGTGGGGGAAAATGGGAGAGAAGGGAAATTGGTAGTAGAGGGGAGTAAAGTGGGGGGGGGGGAAGGACAAGGGAATGGGGAGTGAAATGATAAAGGAAAGGTGTAGGAAAGACAGTGGTAGTAGTGTGGGGAGCAGTGCGGGGAGCTGGGAGAGTTTTTGGGTAAAGAAAAGAGGGAGAGAGGACGAGGTAGGGACGATGGAGGAGGAGGGAGGGGCAGGGTTTCAGAGGAGTGGGAAAACGGTGAGGTCCCCGGTAAAAGAGAGCAAAGTGGGGGGAGGGGGGTTGGAAGGAAAGATGATGGAGTTGTTGCTGGAGATGAGGGAAATGAAGCAGGAGATGAGGAAAGAAAGGGAGGAAAGAAGAAGGGTGGAGGAGGAATGGAGAGGGGAAAGAAGGAAGTGGGAAAAGTGGATGAAGGAAGAGAAGGCAAGGAGGGAAGGAATAGAAGAAAAGTTAGAGAAACTGGAAGCAAGGGATAGGAGGATGGAGGAAGTGATAGAGAAGGTAGAGAAATGGGAGAAGGGAGGAGGAGATGGTAAGGAAGTGGTAGAGGAAGGACAGGTGGAGGAGTGGAGACTGAGGATGAGAAGGTTGGAGGTAAAGCAGGATAAGAAGGAGAGGGAGGGAAGAAGGAAAAGTGACAAAGATAGGAAGAGTGGGAGGGGGGATGGACGAGGAATGGCACTCGTGAAGTTGGCGGGAAGGGAAGAGAAAAGGAAGGTAATGGAGGCGAGAAAAATACTGAAGGTAGGGAAAGAGAGGATTGAGGATGACCTCACGGAGGAGGAGAGAAGAGGGAGATGGAAGATTGAAAGAGAGGCGGAGGAAGAGAGGAGGAGGGGGAATAAGGTACAGGTAGGATACATGAAAATGTGGGTGAACGGGAGAATGAGGAGGTGGGAAGAGGTAAGCGAGAAATGGGTGGAGGAACAGGGAAACGAGAAGGGGGGGAGAGGAGGAGGGGAGAGGGGATGAGGGAAGCAGGGGATGGGTTAGGGAAAGGGGTAGGAGAAGGAATATATAAGGTAGCGTTCTGGAATGTGGCGGGGGTAAAAAATAAAGATATAGAGTTTTTGGAAGGGTTTGGAAGATTGGGATGTGGTGGTGTTATGCGAGACGTGGTTAGAGGAAAGAGACTGGGAGAGGGTGAGATGTAAGATGCCAAGAGGGTATGTGTGGGAGAAACAGTGGGCAAAGAGGGAGAGTAAGAAAGGGAGGGCAATGGGTGGAATGATAATGGGGGTGAGGGTAGGGTAGGATACAAGGGAAGGTGAGAAGGGGGAAAGGGAAGGGGTAATAGTGAAGAAGGTGAAGATGGGGGGGAGTGGTGGAGGTTGGTGGGAGTGTATATAAATAAAGACTTGCAGAGGAAGCTGGAGGAACTGAAGGAATGGATGGAAGGGAGAGAGGAGGGGGTGAGGGTGTTGATAGGGGGAGATTTTAACGTAAGAACTGGGGGTGAAGGGGGGGAGATATGGGGGGGATGAGGAAGAGAAGGGAATGGGAAGTAGGAGATCGAATGACAGAGTGGTGAATGGGGAGGGCAGGAGGTTGTGTAATTTTTTGGAGGAGAGGGGATGGGGGATATTGAACGGAAACATAGAAGGGGATGAGGAGGGGGAGTGGACTTACACAGGAGGGAGTGGGAATACGGTCATAGATTATGTGCTGGGGAATGAGGATACGAGAGAGGGAGTGGAGAGAATGGAAGTGGCAGAAAGGGTGGACTCAGACAACCACCCACTGGTGGTTTGGTTGAAGGGGGAATGCAGGGAGGAGGTGGGTAAGTGGAAAAAGGGGAAAGAAAGAGGGGCAGAGAGGGGGAACTGGGCAGAGAAGGGGAGAGAGGAGTTTATAAGGATATTTGGTAGGAGAGAGGGAGGGGGCAGAGGAATACAGGAAGAATGGAGGGAGTTGAGGGATAGGGTAAAAGGGGTGTTAAGAAAGGTGGGGCAAGGAGGGGAGAGGGTAGGACGGGAAGGGTGGTGGGATAAGGAGCTGAGGGAAGAAAAAAATAAGGTGAGAAGGGAATTGAGGAGATGAGGGGAGGAGGGAGGGGGGAGATGGGAAAGAATATAGGAAAAAGAAAAAGGAGTTTAAAATTATGTGTGAGGGGAAAAGGAGGTTAGAGGTGGAAAAGTGGGAGAAGGAGTTGGAGGGGCTGAAGACGGAAGGGCAGGTGTGGAAAGTAGTGAACACAGAGAGGAAGAGAGATAGGAGGGTAGAGGAGGGGATAAAAATGGAGGAGTGGGAGGATTATTGTTACGTTTTCCGCTCGACATAATATAAGTTTAATGTAAAAGAACAGAACATGAACAAGAACAGTGATAACGGTAACAGGAATACAATCTCTAGAGCAGGGGAATGTAGGTAACGAAACGTCTGCTTGTAAAGGCGGCTGACTCTCGAATGACAGTTTGACAGGCGATCGTCCCGATCGCCTTCTTCTCGCTGTCTCTTGTCTTCGTCGCGAACACCAGCGGGCCATGAATCTGCTACATAGGGTGCTCGCAACACTGCTCCCCCCCCTCGGGAAGCGGTCGTCCCGACCGCTGCAGGTTCTCCGTCGACTGCAGCTGCACCCTGGCCCGGAAGAGTGGGAAGGACTCTACGTGGCCTCTTCCGTCCGTCGCCTCGGCATTCACCTTCACGTCCAGGGGAAAAACCACCCCAAAAAAACCCTGGGCAAGGCGTGGGTACGTGGTCCTTTGCGTCTCTACCCTCCACTTGCGTCTTCGGACTTGTGCACTTCTTACTTGAGGGGATTCCATCTTCTGCGACGACGCATCTTCTTCTTGGGCAGAGACGGGCGGAGGGACCTAGTCTTTCTTGGTCGGGACTCTTTGCGCCTTCGGTATCCCTGATCCAGTCCCTCGCTGTCCTACGGCGGAGTTCCGGCGTGTATCCCTCGATGCCTCCGGAACGTCCCTCGGCGACTGCGTTGCTCGAAGGCTGCTACATTCCTTAGGTCAGTCTCACCTACATGATGCGCCGTGGTTCACTTTGCAAAAAGGACAAAGAAAACAATTAAATTCCTTCCTATTTGCCGGCATCCGGTGGAGCGGCCGGAACGGGGGACGGAAAGGCTAGGCAAGCACGAAAACAGGGGGTCACACTTATGAGCATTGCTATCGGCCCGCTCCCCGATCAATCCACCCCGATCCGTCCGCCCGTCTTCTCTCTTCTAACTGCTCCAGTTTTCCAATCCTTGACTTCTGGATGGCCCCAATCCTCTTCGTGGCATCTGGTGCTGAACCAGGGGACCGTCCTGTGCGTCCTGCCTGCGCTCCCGTCTCCGCGACACCCCCTCCAGCCGATCCAAGCAACGCTTGTCCGCCTGGTGGTTGGGGATGCCATTTCCCTCCTGCTGTCCACCCTCCTCTCCTGCTTTTTCCTGGGTACCGCGCGAGAACCTCCATCCCGGCCGCGCCGGGGGCTCGCAGGGTCTCCTCCAGGGGGCTAGCGGGGCGCTTTCACGTATGTCCGCACCCCGCTGCGGACTGCCACGCTATTATGGCACATTCGGGGAATTCGGGAGCGCGTGGCCAGGTCGCGGCGGCAGTCCCCCGACACCTTGTCCCTCGTCGTGGGGTATCGTGTTCCCTGAAACAGACTCAAGAAAAGGGAGGGCCGGGCCACGGAAGCAGACCCCGCAGCCCAGTCCACCAGATTAGCTTCGTCCAATCTTCTTTCCTGAGTCCAGCGTAAGTCCCGCGTCGTCTTCACTCCTCTCGCAGCTGTCCCGATTTCTTTTTTTCGAACGAGCGCCACTGCTGTACTCAGATTCTTCATCCTGGGCCTTCACTTATGGGTCGCCGACTCCGTGACGGTATTCGCCCTCGAACTCCCTCCGTCACGACGCGTCGCGGATCTCTCGACGGTATTCGCCCTCGAACTCCCTCCGTCGCAACTTCGTACACAGCTATCCCGCGACGGTATTCGCCCTCGAACTCCCTCCGTCCGGTCTTTGTACTCAGCTATACTGTGACGATATTCGCCCTCGAACTCCCTTCGTCACAGCTCGGCAACTCCGCGCACTCCAGGCGCCTCCACGTTGCAACAGATCCGCACGCCCTCACGGCAGCACTATCCTGGCTCCGAGTGTTGTCGACCGGTGTTCCCCCAAATCGGTCGAGCCCAGGTACCATCGTCTCCGACGGCCTCCCTTCACTCCTTTTCTTGACGCTGTTCCTCTCAATTTCTCGATTCGAAGCAGTTCCTCTGGAGATGTCCGGCCTTTCCACACTGCCAGCAGTTTTTCTCCGTATAGTCCGTTCGATCCTCGGGTTTGTGGAACCTTCGCTTCTTGGCCGGGTACCTTTCAAATGTGTCGGAGAGTATAGCCTTGCGTTTCTCCGAGTATCGTTCTCGCGATTCAGCTGCGGAGCTGCGAGACATTGCCTCGACGGCCTCGATTTCTAAAGCTCTAGTCACTGCAGCTCTTAGGGTCGTGAACCCGCCGAGACGCAGTTCCCGCTGCATGTCAGAGCTCGACAATGCCGCCACAAACTGAGACGCGACAAGCCTGTCACGGGTCTCCAACGGGCAGTCCGCGAAAGCGGACTGCGCTAATCGCTCGATTTTACTGGCAAACGAGGAGATACTCTCATCTCTCCGCTGCCTATGGTTCTGGAAGAGTACATAGTTCAGGTTTGACAAATTCTTCGCCCCATAACGGAACTCGAGCGCGGAAACCAATTCCGCAAAACTTTCGCATTGGGCTGAGGAGAGCGTCGTAAGGACGCTTCTCGCTGCGCCCCCAAGGGAAGCGATCAAGGCAATCGCCTTCTTTTGGTCGTCCCAACCATTTGCACGCGCGATCGTGTCAAACTGCACCCTGTACTCCTCCCACGAGCTTTTCCCGTCAAACATCGTCGGTTTCACAGCGTATCCCAAACTGAGAACGCGCGATTCCGACGCTGGGGCAGCGGCGGGCGCACCGACGGGTACGGGGACATGTGCCGGGGAAACACTATTCACAACGCTACTAACAACACTATTTACAACAAGCACATACTCCCCACCCGGAGGGACCGTGCCGCTCCCAACCGAACTATGGCCGTACTATAACGAAGCGGTTACGACCTGTATCCGCTCCTCCATGTTCGACAAGCGCGCCTCAAGAGCCTTTTGCGTCCATCGGTCGGCGGCTTGCTTTTCCTCCCTGCGACGGTCCTCCCTCTGCCACCGGGCCTCGTTGTCCCTCCGCAGTTCCCGTAACTGTCCCGCGATGCCTAGTTGGAGGCTGGTAAACAGCTCCTGCAGGGAGGGGTCGCCCATCGCTCCGGAGGGAAGTTCCGCAGGGATCGCGGAAACCGCGGAAGCGCGAGTGGGCATGCCGCTCCGGGCGGGCATCCCACTTCTGACACCAATGTTACGTTTTCCGCTCGACATAATATAAGTTTAATGTAAAAGAACAGAACATGAACAAGAACAGTGATAACGGTAACAGGAATACAATCTCTAGAGCAGGGGAATGTAGGTAACGAAACGTCTGCTTGTAAAGGCGGCTGACTCTCGAATGACAGTTTGACAGGCGATCGTCCCGATCGCCTTCTTCTCGCTGTCTCTTGTCTTCGTCGCGAACACCAGCGGGCCATGAATCTGCTACATAGGGTGCTCGCAACATTATTTTAGGGGGTTATTAGGAGGTGTGGAGTGGAGGGTAAGAAAAGGGGGGGAAAGAAGGAAGGGGGAGGGGGAGGAGGGAGAGCTAAGTAAGGAGGAGGTGGGAAGGATGGTGAGGAACCTGAAGGATGGTAAGGCAGGAGGGGGGGATGGATTAGTAAATGAAGTATGGAAGTATGGGGGGGGTGGAGGTGCAGGAATGGCTGTGGGATATTTGCAATAGGGTATGGAAGGGGGAAGGATGGGTGGAAGAATGGAGGGAAGGAGTAGTGGTTCCGGTGATTAAGAAGGGAGCAGGAAAGAGGGTGGAAGAGTACAGGGGGGTTACGCTGACACAGACTGCGTACAAAGTGTACGCGGCTGTGTTGGCGGAGAGGCTAAGGGAGGAAGTAGAGGGGAAGGAGTTGCTGCCACCGAGTCAGGCCGGCTTTAGGAGAGGAATGGGGTGTATTGATAACATTTATGTGTTAAATTATCTGATAAACAGACAGGTGATGAGAAAGGAAAGAAGAATGGTGATCTTCTTCATAGACCTAAAGGCGGCTTTTGACTCGGTGGACAGGGAGGTGCTAATGAAGGCGATGCGGAAGAGGGGGGTGAGGGAGGGGTTAGTAGAAAGGTGTGAAGAAGTATTGATGGAAACGGTGTGTAGGGTGAGGGTGGGGGACAAGTTGGGAGGGGATTTCTGGACGGCTAGGGGAGTAAGACAAGGATGCCCATTGAGCCCCAGCTTATTTACGTTGCTGCTGGCGGATCTGGATGAGGAGCTGGAAAAGGGTGGATGGGGAGGAGTAAGGCTGGGGGGTAAGAAAGTTTACACCTTAGTATATGCAGATGATGTGGCGGTGATGGCGGAGGATGAGGAGGGTATGAAGGGTATGATGGCCAGATTGGAGAGATACTTGGAAGAGAGGGGGCTTCAGTTGAATGTCGGGAAATCAAAGATAATGAGGTGTAGGAAGGGAGGGGGGAGATGGAAGAAGGTGGCATGGAGGTGGAGGGGAAAGGAAGTGGAGGAGGTGCGGGGTTTAAGTATCTAGGATATACTATGATGGCAAATGGGGGGCAGGAGGCCCATGTGAAGGATAGGGTTAGAAAAGCGGCGGCGGTGATGGGGAAGGTATGGGGTATTGGGAAGAGGAAGTTTGGGAAGGATTGGGGAAAGCGCGTGTGGCTAATTGATAAATTGGTGTGGGCGACGGTGGGATATGGAGCGGAGATATGGGGATGGAGAGAGAGGGAGAGGATGGAAGTGTTACAGGAGAGGCATTTAAGATGGGTGCTGGGGGTGGATTGGTGCACGCCGGAGTACATGGTGAGGGAGGAGTTACAGAGGGGTAAGTTGAAAGGAAGGGCGGGGATGAGGGCGTGGTCTTATGAAAGGAAGTTGGAGGAGGGGCAAGGGGGGGAATTGGCAAGGAAATGCTGGGAGGAGATAAAAGGTACGGCGAAAAGGGGGAAGGTGCTGGGTGGATGGGAGGAGGAAAGAAAGGGGTTTTTTGAGGAGAAAGGGTGGACAGTGGAAGGAGTGGAGTTGGTGAGGGGAAGGGGGAATTGAGGGGGGAGGAGTTGGTAAGTAGGGGAAAGAAGTTAGAGGAGGCGGAAAGATGGGAGAGGATTGGGGATTCAAAATACAATAGGTGGTATGGGATGGTAAAAGGGGTGGGGGTGCCGGGGTACTTAAAGAAGGGGTGGGGTGAAAGCAGGTGGAGGCGAGTGGCGAGATTTAGGCTGGGGAATGAGATGAAGGGAGGGAGGTATTGGGAAGAGGAGGAGGATAGGAAATGCAGGGTATGTGAGTGGGGGGAGGAGTCGTGGGAGCATGTGTGGGAGATATGTACAGATTGGGGGAAGGATAGGGGGTGGCAGGAAGTGGTGAGGGAGGTGTTGAGTGATGAGGGAGGGGGGAGGAATTGATGAGGAGAATAGAAGAAAGAAGGGGAGGTGGAGTGGAGGAATGGAAGGATAAGGATTGAGAGTGAAAAGGAGGCGAGCGGAAGCGGAGGTCACACGATAGGGAAGGGAGGGGGAGGGAAAGCGTGCGTGGTGGTGGCAAGCAAGCGAGCGAGCGAGCGGATATAGGATAAGTGAGAGTAGTCTGTAAGGATTAGTTTTAAGAGAAGTGTGTAAAAGGATTGTAAACCCTGAGGGGAAACAATAAAGACTATTATAATAATTGTGTGCAGTTTTAGAAATATAAAGTAAGAAATATATTATTTTGGAACACAAGTAATATGCCATTCATTTGTAAGAAAGTGGTATGTAAAAATAGAAACTCAGTGTTCAATACATATAGTGCTGGACACTATTTTTTGCCGATCGGTCACGTGAAAAGTTAAATGAAATTCCTGTAAAATAAATAGTATATCATCTGATACATAAATGGCATTGTTTTAAATGATCAATTATTAGTTAAAAGAAAACGGCGTATTGTTTCAAATTGAAGAATCAGTAAACAAGTGACTATTCAAAGCGATAAACTTTATCGTCAAAAAAATGTGTCGCAATAAATTAGCCTCCGTTATAAGTTTTCTAAAGTTGTACGTAAATTTCGTGTATGCAAATTGTTTTCTCTGTCGTATTTTCTTCTTACATGATTTTTAAGAAGATTGTATATGCCTTTTCGTGGTCAATTATGTTTCAATTAATGTATACATAACCATATATTCGGCAAAAAATAGTGTCGAGCACTATATGAGCATGCAATATATGTATTATGTATGCGCTATACACAAAAAAATATGCAGAAAATATATGCAAAATGGTGTGTAATGACAAAAATACGGACATAAGATTGAAAATTAATGAACTTATATTATGTAAAATAATATATATATATCATATGATAATTAGGGAATTCAATCCCGGTCATTATTTACTATCCCGGGATTGCGGGATTTTTTAAAGTCTATCCCGGGATCCCGGGATTAGTCCCGGGATTGGGTAATAAAAAAATTCAGTAATTAAAATGATTTCCTATATGTTAAAATTCTAAATCTTTATTTCTAAGTCTTTACTTCTGTCTTTACATGTTAAATAATGACTCCATACCGACGACGTGTCAGAATCTTTCTTGTGAATAGTAAAAGCACTTTCCTCGGACATTATTAAATACGATAGTAAGAGAACGATAGTAAGAGAGATCTTTGTATCGTGCTGGGTTTACAACAACTAACTGCTCGCGGAAGCTCTGATTCGCGCTTTTATACGATTTTAAGTAGGCACCTCCGATGATCTCTGAATTCTTATTGGTTCGAAGGTAGTTCAAAAAATTGAAACTGCTTCAGAGATCAAAAGCGAATACTATGTTGCGGCTCTGTTTATTGTTAGTTGTGCCGCGGCCGCATGCCGCAAAGACACAGTCGAATAAAAGGCTCCCCAAACCAACGCGAATATTCGCGGCGGCAGCGGATCCGCCGCGGTTCAGCAGTTTTTTATACGTGGCGGTTTATGGCAGCCTTATCTGATCCGCGTCGGATCCGCTCCGCGCCACGAATATTCGCGTTGGTTTGGGGGAGCCTTTAACACACTAATTGTAAGTCGGTGCGGCGCACAGTGGGGCAAAGTGACGAAGTTTGTTTCAAAATCAAAGAACTTTTGATAGAAATGAGATAGAGCGATGTTTTTTTTTTAAATTAAAGCTGAAAGATTGCAGAATAAGGGAAAATTAATGAAATTATAGTACGAACGTTTTTTACCTTTGAAAATCTGTGTTAAACTTGAAATTTTACAACAAAATTATGGTTCATCCAATACCATGCTGGGTTAGAATTTTTTCTTTACATGTTGTACATCATTTCCTATAGATTTTGTCGCGCTGATTTCAAATCCGTTCGCAAAATGTGTCTACGACCTCAGGATTTTGAAAAAAATCGATTTTTGTGAAAGAAACTAATGAAATCACGATTTTTTCGTTGAAATGATTTGATAATTGTATTTTCATATATGGAACACAATCAAAATAAGAATAATGATGTATTTGAATGTTTTACATCTCGTGATCAGTTGACGTATCGCTGTCATTGTCACTGCCACTCTCTGTAGGCTGTGTGTGGCTGCAATGTAATTTAAATTAGTTACCTATTTTCCATAATTATATTTTCATTTGCACATGAATCAAGGTAAGTATTTAATCTTTTTACCTTACTTCTCATCAACGAATTTTTTAATTTCCGGCGCTACATTATTTTGGTCGTACAACTTTAATCTATTGTTTATTAATATATTTGAAATTTTCGGGTCAGTTAAGTATACTGCCCGATTAAAAACATCTAACATCCTATTCTTTCGACTAGATGCCCCATGTGCTTGCGAACAGCGCACCAATTCGGCAATTTAAGTGATGATTTCTCACCCAAAAAGTCATCACTTAAGTTTGGGTTGGGATTATTGCATGACGAAATAAAAGCTTTTGAGCATCTGCTACATATTTCTTATCGGATAAAACTTCAAATGTGGGATATACGAAACCATACAAGAGGTATGTTTGCGTTTTTATAGAGTACAATGTAAAAACAACTATTGATGCAGCAAAAAAAAGACATTTTTATCAACTTCAAACATTTTTTATCTCACGCTACTACAATTCACTTCCGTTCAAATATAATGTGCAATACTATCGCTGACTTAATTTTAAAATTAACATAAAATGATATATTTGTTTCATTTCTCAGAGCAATTCGAAGAGAGAAAAATTGTCGTGAAAAGAAACATGTATGCAAAAATTGGAGTTCGAGTGGACCAAGTTTTGTAGGGGCATGGCACGACAAATACGGGAAATGATGCTAGAAAGAGTTTTGAAAATCCGGCAATATTTGCAGAAGCTTTGGAAATCGACGAGCAACTCGTGAATAACATTGCTACAATATTGTCGGTTTTTAAATGTAAAAAGCCATTAAAGCTAAAAGAACTCGAGGAATTCTGCTGGGAGACATATTCTCTTCATTATAAATTATTTCCGTGGGCTCGAATGAGTCCTACCTTACATAAATTATTAAAACATGGTTGCGAAGTACCAAGACAGTTTCCACTGCCAATAGCATATTACTCAGAAGATGCAAACGAATCCTGGCATAAACTTTACAGGAAGAATATGTTACTACATTCGCGACAAAATAGTCGAAAGAATAGGATGTTAGATGTTTTTAATCGGGCAGTATACTTAACTGACCCGAAAATTTCAAATATATTAATAAACAATAGATTAAAGTTGTACGACCAAAATAATGTAGCGCCGGAAATTAAAAAATTCGTTGATGAGAAGTAAGGTAAAAAGATTAAATACTTACCTTAATTCATGTGCAAATGAAAATATAATTATGGAAAATAGGTAACTAATTTAAATTACATTGCAGCCACACACAGCCTACAGAGAGTGACAGTGACAATGACAGCGATACGTCAACTGATCACGAGATGTAAAACATTCAAATACATCATTATTATTAATTTTTTTACTCAACAAAGAATTATAGATATCGCTTACATGTCTAGAATATCAACAAAATCTGTAAATAAAACCATGTTTCTGCTTAAACATACAAAGTTGCCCCTCAAATAATCTTGAAAACGCTAAACAAATAACAAACTAATTAAATAGCTGTACTTCCCTCTTAGAACCGAGAAACTTTTATATTTAACATTTTTCTCGAAAAAGTGTTATTTTCGAGATATTTGGATGTAAACTGTTCAAATGAACACACCGAATAGAACAGTAGAAGTTAAAAACAAAATAAAAAAATTCTATGCGTATTTAGATTCAAATAAGTAGTTAAACGGACAACGCCTGTACCCAGCTCAAAATGAATTAACTTGTTCCTAGTACGTGTATTCAAAACCCTCCCATAGTAACCCGGTTACAGTTCGGGTTAGGATCCCTGAATTATAACCCATTACAAGAGCGGGTTAACCGGGTTACCAGCCACACAATCTTCTGGTTAACCCGGTGTTGCGGGTTACTCCACTACATTAGAGAGCCAAACCCGGTTAGGGTTACGGTTAGTAACCCTGTGCAAGGGTAAAGGGTATAAGGGTAAAGGGTGTAAGGGTAAAGGGTATAAGGGTAAATGGTAAAAGGTGTAACGGTATATAAGGGTATGTAAAGGTATAAGGGTATAAGTGTATATATAAGAGTATAAGGGTATACGGGTATATAAGGGTGTAAGGGCCTAAGGATGTAAGGATATAAGGGTATATAAGAGTATTAGTGTATATAAGAGTATAAAGGTATAACGGTATATAAGGGTGTGAGGGTATAAGGGTATATAAGAGTATAAGAGTATATAAGGGTGTAAGATTATATAAGAGTAGGGTGGAAGGGTTAAGGGTATATAAGAGTATACAGGGTGATTGGCTCGAAACGCCTGATCCGCCTGGCAACCGTGACGAGGTCAACCCAACCCCCCGTGGTGTCTCTCCGAAGGCTTTCGACCGTCGGAAGGGTTGGAGTATAGTGCCTACCCGAGATATAGTGACTTAGGTGTGAAGTCCCTCAGCGGGGTGTTACCCGACATCCTGCTGCGTACTGGCCGTTGAACGTGCCCCCCTACTACCTCTTGCAGGACTGTATTTAGGAAAGACCAGGAAAAAACCGGGGCCCTAACAGAAAATAAAGCAGAAATTGAAGATACGCTTTATCATTATTAAAAGACATCAATTAAGCTTCGCTACTGGCTATTAAAAATTGTCTCATATTAAATACAAATACGCTTTAGTAAGGTATATGTACTGCATTAGAACAGTAGTGGAGAATTTATGAATCAATATAATAATTATGTAGGAATTAATTAAAATTTACCATTTAATATTTTCTTATAGGATCCGTTAAACTTCTTCTCCTTCTTCTTCTTCTTCACTATCATCGCCAGTAACGAAGCTTAATTGATGTCTTTTAATAATGATAAAGCGTATCTTCAATTTCTGCTTTATTTTCTGTTAGGGCCCCGGTTTTTTCCTGGTCTTTCCTAAATACAGTCCTGCAAGAGGTAGTAGGAGGGCATGTTTAGCGGCCAGGACGCAGCAGGGTGTCGGGTAACACCCCGCTGAAGGACTTCACACCTAAGTCACTATATCTCGTGTAGGCATTATACCTATTAGGAAGTGAGAAATCTTCGAATTCTTCATTTCTCATCAGATCTGTGCGAAAGTGACGCCAATGAATTCCTGGCGTTCCGTCGATTAAAATCATACCAAATATCATGCAAATCGGACTACTTTGACACAAGCTATTTGTATTCCTTATGTAAAAGTAGTCCGGTTTACACGACATTTGGCATGATTTTCATCGGAAAACCACAAGGAATCCATCGGCGACATTTCCATATCCATACCATAAAGAATAAAGAATTATTTTATTTCTGAAACAGAAACAGGGTAATTTGCCCACGTCACCCCGTGGGTAGGGACAACACCCCGCAGTGCCCATCGAATTTTATGGCTTTTTTCGGAAAAAGGTATGAATCCTGGGTCGAACGTAGCGAATTGAGGTCGCCGCCTCGCAGTCAAGGGGTGAAATATCCATTACAGCGTATTAAGAAATTATTTTCTTCGTCATATCGAAAAGGAAGTGACGCCAATGAATTCCGGGCGTTCTCCCGATTAAAATCATACCAAATGTCATGAAAATCGGACTACTTTTACATAAGGAATACAAATAGCTTGTGTCAAAGTAGTCCGATTTGCATTATATTGGGTATGATTTTAATCGACGGAACGCCAGGAATTCATTGGCGTCACTTTCGCACAGATCTGATGAGAAATGAGGAATTCGAAGATTTCTCACTTCCTAATAGGTACTCCAATCCCTCCAAGGGTCGAAAGCCTTCGGAGAAACACTACGGGGGGTTGGGTTGACCTCGTCACGGTTGCCAGGCGGATCAGGCGTTCCGAGCCAATCACCCTGTAAGGGTATATAAGGGTGTAAAGTTATAAAGGTATAGAAGTGTGTATATGTAAGAGTATAAGGGTGTAAGCGAATATATATGAGTATAAGGGTATAAGGGTATAACGGTATACAGGGTGTCCCAAGAATGTCGGAGTTCCTTGGAAGGGGTAATTCAGGGGGTGATTTGAAACAACTTTTTCCTTAGCGAAAATATTGTCCGAAGCTTCGTTAAGGAGATATTAACAAAAAGCCCCGACCAATCAGAGCGCGCGCCTTCCGCTCGGGCTCCCGCGGTAGCGTTGGCTACGCGGTAGGCGACTGCGCTTGTACTACGAACGTACGAACAAGCAAGTCGGCATGCATCGAAGGAAACCGCGTTACACATTTTTTTTTAAAGCATAATCTTAAATAAGAATCATTTGAAGTGAGAGGATAAGAAGTACGTAAATTTCGTTTTTAAATAAGGCATAAACGAAAAGGTAATGTAGCAGAAAATGTACGACATGTGGTCGTAATTCGTTATTGAGGTAAAAATCCGTAGTTCAATAACAGCCAACACAACTAAATTTAAACAATAATATTAGGTGTACGAATAAATTCTTTCCGACTGGATTTACATAATCAGTACAAAGCTACTGAATTTCTATCGCGGTGGTATTCATAATCTGCCAGAAAAATGGGAAAAGGTAATGAACAATAATGGAAATTATGTCGATGATTGAGTTGTTTTCATATTTTTTAAATCGAACTGTTATTGTACCCTAAAATCGGAAAGAATTTATTTCTACACCTAATAATCACCAAGAAATTAAATAAAACTCACCCATTCGGATATTCCTTTCCTTCCTTTTCAGAAACCTGTGTCACTAGGTCACTGTACCGATCCTGGTCATCGGTGGCCGAAAAGATTTATGGTAGGGTAGCGCCCAGTGCTCAGCTGATCGCAGGTATTCGCAGGACACCACCCGAAGGTAAGGGTCGCAACGTCAAGTGCTTCCGGGTTAATGTACCGAATATTCACTTCACTGCACTGATACTAACACTGATCACTTAATTTATTTTCTACGGAGCGTGTTGCTCCTACGTTATAAAAATTGGTGGCCCCGAAAGGGGCCGATTGCTGCTAATTGAACAGGTGCTCAATATGGGCACCCTCGGCGTCTACGCACGCCTCCGCACGTATAACTAGCTGCCTTTGCACTGCCCGTAATGTTTCGGGCGTAATATTCGCCACCGCAGCATGGATCCGCACCACGAGGTCTTCAAGTGAATCCACTGGCTGACGGTACACCTCATCCTGCAATGATTGTTGTACAACAAATACAAAACGTAAGTAAAAAAAGAATACCTATGAAAAATTAAGAGCACTAATGAAATTACCTTCAGGTAGCCCCAGAGGTAAAAATCCAGCGGGGTCATATCCGGTGACCGTGGGGGCCACGCAACAGGACCGCCGCGGCCGATCCACCTGTCCTGAAAGGCTTCGTTAAGGTAGTCGCGGGCAATTGTGGCGTAGTGAGGTCCAGCCCCGTCTTGCTGATAGACCATGTTCTGCCGGACCTCATCTGGAATATGGGCCATAAGACCCGGCAGAACATGCTCTAAAAAGACTTTATACGCTGGACCGTCCATTCTGTCTGGCAGCATGTACGGTCCAACGATAAACTCGCCACAAATGCCCGCCCATACATTAATTTGCCAACGGACTTGTGCTGCGCGTGTCCGAAGTGCTAGCGGATTCTCCTCGTCCCACACATGCCGATTGCGGGAATTGAAGCAGCCTTCCCGCTTGAAGATTGCTTCGTCCGTCCACAATACGTATTTGGAGAACGACGGATTCCGCTGCACTTCTCCCAACAGCCACACTGAATATTCAACCCGCTGGTCGGCATCCCCGGGGTGCAAATGTTGCACCCGTATAAAGCGGTACGGGCGCAACATGTTCTCCCTCAGGGTTCGATGTACCGTCATTCTGCTGGCACTAGAAGAAAATGCAGAAACATCCATTATTAGATAACATTTGTTTCCCTTAATTAATAATTGTTGCAGTTATCTTGTACTGTGACTTACTTTAGGCGGCGGCTCAAGTCGCGCACGCTGACGGTGGGGTCCTCCTCGATGGCGTGCAGGATATTTTCTTGCACCGCAACGTTCCGCGCGTCTCGGGGTCTACCCACGTCGCTGCCTCGCGGCATCATCGAACCCGTCGAGTATAAACGAGACGCCAAACGTCTGATCGTTCCCTCGCTCGGGGTTTCGATGCGCGGGTACTCCACTGCCAAAGCTCGCACGGTGGCACTCGCGTTCCCGTCGTTTCGCGCGTAAACCCAGAACATAGCGTAGTACTCTTCGGCGGAGTACATTTCTGGGCCGAGATTACTAGCTGACTGACAGGATTTTTTCCCCAAGTAACTTCCCTCTACCCCCAAGTAGTTTCTCTCATCCATTATGAGTTTACTCCCATCAGGAGAAGAGGCTTTAGGTAAAAAGAAGCCAGCACATTTTCGGAAGACACGTGTTTTGCAGAAGTGCAACGAAAACTTTCACAAAAGCCCGCGCTCCGTCCTTCCACTGCCAATGTACCCATTGCTTCGAGATAGAAAACAGACACCACGTGTATCGGTTCGAAGAGGTCCGAAGGGAAGAGACGTAGAAAGTCTTCGAGTTGCTATAAAGAAGAAAATGCATACCATTCCTGTTTCCCCTTTCTGACACCCTGAGTTCACGTCTGCTACGAGGCGGAACCAATTAAGTCATAAATTATCCGAAGCTGTAGGAAACCGTTCTCTACCGCCGACTTGCGGGACAATACGATCATAAACCGCGACCCTGGCGAAATGCTCTGGCTGATGAGCCTGATTAATTTTGGAGAACTAGAAATTACAGAGTATTATCCAGCATCAATACGTCTCGCGGAGAGACACAGGAAAAGAAGGGTAGTTCGCTGACTGCGCGTAGTCCCGCCCGCTTCGTCCTAACCTCAAATTAAAGACGGATCCCTTATCTCTCGAGTATAAACACGCGGTCGAATTTCAAAACACAAGCACGCGTCGACGTATTCGGTGCGAGAGACTTTGGGCTTGAAGTCCCATTGGCCGCAAACTAACCAATCGGGCCTGCTTATCTCTCGTGTCTAAACACGCGCTCGGGTTTCAAAACAAAAGCACGCGTCGACGTATTCGGTGCGAGAGACTGTGGGCTTGAGGCCCGATTGGCCCTGCATCCCTCGCAAATGGCCACTGTCCTCAAGAGGGCCTCTTCACAGCAATATCTCCTCCCCAAGGCCTACCTTCTCTCGCACCGAATACGTCGACGCGTGCTTTTGTTTTGAAATTCGAGCGCGTGTTTAGGCACGAGAGATAAGCTGGCCCGAGGGCTGTGGGCTTGAGGTCCGATTGGCTACAAACTAACCAATCGGGCCTGCTTATCTCTCGTGCCTAAACACGCGCTCGAATTTCAAAACAAAAGCACGCGGGCACAGGGTATATACTCTGCGGAATGATCCCGAGAGTCGACGAACGAAACATGTGTGCGAAACTGATAGGTGTGTGTGTATACGTATTATGTCGACGACGACAAATTTTCGACTGGAGAAGAAAAATTTTCTCTTATCATTTCTGGCAATTCCGTGAGAGGATATTACGATATCTCTAGCATGCGTGGACCGATATTTTCGGAATTGGTCTTATTCGAAAGCTTATATGCGGTTTACATAAGGAAAATGCCTTTAAATTTAAAAAATATTGCAGGGCTGATGAGATATAATGAAATAAGTTTCAGAATATTTTCGGGACGAGTAAAGGATAGCGGTAGCGACAGTCGATACGAATGCAGGGCTTGGAATTTCGGATTTCGGAAAATGGAGATACATGGCAGGGGCAGTCGACATTCATATACAGGGCGTCTTGTACGTATACAGGGTGTCTTATATGTACATAGTACAGGGTGTCTTTTCTTTCATATACTTGGCGTCGAGACGCTACCGCGTCTCTAGATATATGGACTTACGTTTAGCCCAAAAGGCAAGCATGTAAATTGGTATAGACTTCCTAGAAATTCAAATCTTAGAAATTTTCGACTTTTTTTGTGAATCGGTACTAAATAATATGCATCTTTTAGATCAATTGTGCCCATGAAGTCCCCTGGGAAAATTAATTTCGCAGCTGTTCGAACATCTTCCATTTTAAAATGGAATAAATTTGTTTAACCTTTTCAGGTTTAGTATAAAACGAAACGATCCGTCTGGTTTTGGAACCAGAAAATAGCTTGATAGGAATTGTTTCTTATTTGGTTTACAGCTTTCTATCGACCCTTTTTGTCGTAAATGATCAATAGCTTGCTTAACTCTTTTAATCTCATTGGTTGAGTCGAATTTTACTAAAGGTACCTTACCCTGCTTTGCTTCTTTTTGAAAATCTATTTTATAACCTTTAACGCAACTTAACACAAACCTATTTGTCGTAATTGTTTTCCAGTTATTCAAAAACCCTTTTAGTCTACCAGCAATGAAACCTACATTTATTTGAACCCTGTCTGACTCCTTGTTTTGTTGTATCCTTGATACTGCGCCCTGTTGTTGAATGGTTGCTTCGTCCTGAAAGCCAATCGTTTGGCCTGTCCTGATGGATATTGGAATCCTTGATGTGAGCCTGACTGATTGGGAAATGGCCTTTTTCCCAGCAGGCTGTTTGAGTTTAAAGGCTGTTTAGCCGTCGAGGTGGCTCCTTGAGATTTGTAGGATTGTTTCTTCATAGAGTTGGCTACTTTATCCATAACTTTAGCTTCTTTAAACTTTTCAGACAAATTCTTTCCGAACAAAAAATCTTCTGTTTTTGTGTCCTCGAGCATGGTTTTGGTATCTTTATCAACTCTTGCTACAATGAAGGCTTTTCTTGATTTAGTTTGACTATGCATAATCTCAGCCATGATCTTTCCAGCATCATGTAATTTTTCCATAACCTGAATTTTATCAATACTATCAGTTTCTTCAATCAAGGTTGTCATGACCGAACCAAGGGCTGCTTGTGCAGCGCTTGCCAACTGTTGTCTCGTAGACATATGGGAGTCTCTTGATTTTTACCTCTTTCGGTGTTTCGGTAATTTTAACAGAATTTCCGGGTTTAACTTGGGTACTTCTAAACCACCAGGACTTTGGTATTTTCCTAAGAGATTCTCCTTTTCCTCTTTCTTGATTCCGTTTGTGAACCAGAATTTCCATCTATTAAGAATGCTGGAATGTATTTTTATTTGTAAAGCATTAGAAGCCGAAGGGTCATCTCCAAAAATTTCCGCAAAGTCTTCGTTAAGAGGTGTTTCATTTATTACTTCCACACTCTCTGGTACCTCCTTTTGGTTATTAGGTTCTACCAGGTTTTCCTGATTTATCAACCCTAAGTTATTGTCATTGCGAGCTTTTGATAAATTTTCAATTAATTTTTTACTGTAAAAATGTATCCTACTTTTATTTTACTAAACAAAATATTTGCGATTCTAGAAGATATCTTAGAATCAAGGTTTAGTCCGCTATGTGTAGAGAGGACATTTATTTACTTTGAATTCTGTTCATATACGTTATGCGTATAACTGATATAGCGGGGTAAAAATATGGTGGTCGTAGCCACTACGCATTTTGGCCTTAACCTCTTCGTACGCACATGTCCTGCGAACATGTGTTTACGTATGTGCCTGTTCTAGGCAGTTAAGAACCATGCGTGGACCCTGTTGAAAGAATTAGTTTCTTTCCAATGCCTACGTCATGCGAGCGTATATGCTGCCTCAAGCAGAAAAAAGGGTTTTATTGTCTAAACACGTCGTGCGAGCGTGTAAAACCTTTATTCTTTTCCTATCTTTTGAAACCGCGTGAGAACTATTCTCAGCTTGTGCGATCGGCCTACATATTTATGCAAGGCCATGTCCCAAAATATTTCGAGAATATAAAAGAATTTTAAATTTACTTTGTTCCTCCTCGGAATTTCCGTCCTCGCTGCTTGATCCGCTGTCGCCTGACTTTTGTCTTACTGCGTCGTCACTCTCTGACTCGCTATAATCTTGATTTTTCTCCTTTAACACCTTCATAGTCTCTTGTAAAATTTTTACTTGCTTGTTTAGATTCTCAAATAATTCTTCGTTATTTCTTCTCTTCCGTCCACTCATGATCACTTCTATAATTATTAGAACTATCGAAAAAACACACGTGTGAACTCCAGCGCACTACGAAAGAATATGAAACAAGAGCGAAACGAGGAGAAGCGTTAGGGGAATCCCGGTTGTTATTTTCTTTACTCTGAACGTAGTGACCTCTGGCGGGCATCGAAAGGTACTACACTTGTAATCGAGCGAACGAGGCGATTGAAATATAATTAGCCTGAATACAGTTTCTTTATATAGTATTGTTGTATACTTGCTTCACGACATTATCATTTTGTTGTCCTCTCTTTCAACCCCGTATTTTATTTACTCCTAAATCTATTCGTTCTCTCCTGCGAGTTTTTCTAAAACCTGAACTGTGCATACAGTCAAATTACTTGAGCAAAATTATCATACACATGCTCATTCATTCTTGTGCCGTTTTGTAACATGTGTACCGCTTAAGTATGCAGATACGTGTGGAGCCTTTATCTCCACGTGCTTGTACTTCGGTGCACGTGTACTTGGCTAAAAAAAAACTCAAAAACTCCCTAAAAGACTGGCCATCCGTAGCCGAAAATCCTGTAAACTATGACAATTAACCTTTCGATTCTTGCCAATTTATATCTTTATCATATAATGGATATAACTCGACCATTTTGAATGAAAAAAATACGGCTTTTTCCGTCGAGAGTTGTACAATGACAGGTTCATAATGAATTTTTCATTTATTTCATTATGCCCCTCAAACAAATTGCCGAAAATGACTATAAAGGCCGCCATACACGCTCCTTCTTGCCGTAATAATGCAAGACTGAGCGTGTGTGTCCACAAATTGACCGATTTAGTATATGCGTACTGTCAATTTCCTGGCATGAACGCAATTACAACTTTTAACTGTACAAGCAAATCGAATGGTAAGAAGGAGCGTGTATGGTCGCATTAACTGTGCTTTGTCCAAGGCAGCCTAACTCCTTAAAGCCACAAATATTTAAAAAAACATACATTTCAATATTATTTGGGTCACTCATGACTGGTTGGCTATTGCAGAGTGAATGGATTTGCTCGCTAGTGGTAGTTTCCTACTTCAGTGCTTGTTTTGAAGATTTTGCGTCCTGAGTGTTTATTTGGTATGTAATTCAAAAGAGAAAAATGCGCTTCGTTATTTTTGTTTATAAATATACATCTAAATCTAACTTATATGTATATTATATATTAAGACTATTCTAGGTTAGGCTAACAATATGTTATACCTACTAACAAGGGGACCTTCAGTTTAGGCAATTTCAGAAAATGTTAATACTTAATGTACGTGAAGACCTTCACTCCGACATTAATTTCCCGAAGCAGTCAGACGCGCTTTTCAGCCAAATTCAAGAAAATCGACTTCGGACAATTCTGAGTTCTCTTATATACAGGGTGTTCCTCTACCTATGATCATTACTCTAGGGCAGGCCTCGGAATAAAGGGGTTAGACACGTCACGTGGTCTGGCCGATTCGGCAGGTCGGTATTAAAGCAGCTTTTTTCTGCACTGAAATGGTATTATCCGTAGATACGCCGCTGCCTGATGCACGCGAGAGGGAGCTGTTTGCTATTTCCGTATTCTATTCTGAATAAGGAAAGAAATTCTCAGCTGTTGCGTTGTACTTATCACATTTAAAAACATTGTCGTAAATTAATATCCATCAAAAACAATCCCGTTTAAAAACATTGTCGTAAATTAATACCCATCAAAAAGAATCCCGTTTAAAAACATTGTCGTAAATTAATATCTACAAAAATAATGATATACAACAATTGCGCAAATTATCACAATGACTATTCATACAAAGAAAAAATCACAATGGTACAATGAAAAAATGTATTAAATAATATTAAGGGGGTAGACACGGGTAATGCAGCGCGCTGTATACCGACACAATTAGGCCCGAAACATGGGTTTACGCCCTGACGCTTTTTGTCCTTATATGAGCAAATTTTGGGATGGGTGAGGTCTCATTCGAAAGATGAAGGTTCAATGCAGCCCGCTCTGGTCATGGTTCAAAGAGATTGTGTTGATATGTAATAATATGAGTGTCCAAAGTAGAGGAAAAATGGAGAAAATACACTCGCAGATTCCAAGTATTTGTAGGTCACTAAAAGAGTTTTGTGACTCAAACGATGACCAGAGCGGGCTGCATTGAACCTTCCTCTTTCGAATGAGACCTCACCCAGTCCAAAATCTGCTCATATAAGGACAAAAAGCGTCAGGGCGTGATTGCATTCCCAAATCAGAATTCCGCCATATTGACGATAATACAGAGCAAGTCACGTGACAAATTTAGTTGAGCTAGTGGATACGAGATGGCGCCTACTCGGGAGGACTGCCAACGTGGAATTATAGCAAAAGTAAAGCGTTAGCTGGATATACGAGTTACGAGAAAAGCGTGATGCGGTCAATGCATGCATTTTCGGACGATTCTAGGTTAGGTTATATGAAATCACTTTCGAATTTATGTTATAATTATATGGCCACATTACTTAAAATAAAAAGGACAGATTGGAACTTTTTACTAATACTTGAAATATTGATATACTGATCATATTTTCACAATGTGGAAGTTACAACAATTATTTCCAATTATTATATATACCCTAAATCTAAAATTCTATTTAGCTTCGGGTATTTATTAGTTTCCATTGATTATTAGAAGACCGTTCATCTTGGGCTTCGAATAATTTTTCATCTTTCATTCTCTCTTTATCCTAAAATCCTATTCAGATATATTGGCCGGTCGATTCGTTTTCGCGAACAGCGATCAAGAAGAAATCAGCCACCACCATCTGACGATCGTGGATTTGTCAGTTGGAGTTCCTCGGCTATCGAAGGGTATGGTGGGGTAACGGGAATGCTGCTCGACTCCGTCTGAAGGTAGTCGTGTGGCTGTTATTTATTCTTATTGTTAGCGTAGTAATTGTGTTTGTTACGAAGCTATGCATAGACCAATACGAGATGAAGCTATGGAGAAAGAATCAATGTTCTGGCCAATAAAGCTCCTGATTTTTTTCGGAGCTAAGTCACACCTATTCTGATGTGTGTATTTCTACGCTGACAGATTGGTTTGACCTGTCAGGCCAGAAGCTTGGCGCTATCCCCATCACTTTTGGCTCACTCTTGTTTTGCGAAGGTGAGAACGAGTCAGAAAACGTTGAGAAAAAGAACGCCGAGGCAGGCAAGCGGTATAGTGGGAGAATACGCGTTACGAAACTCACCGGCCAATATATCTGAATACGATCTTAGAAGCTCGAATAACCGACGAGAACCTTTGTGGCCCGAGCCGCGCGAGATCTCGCCCCTGTTCGGTCATGTGTCATCAATTATATAGAAACAGAATTTGTTTATTTTTCATCGTATCAATTTGAAAATGACACAAATGGTTTCCTGACATTCTCCCGATTAAATTGACAGAAAATAATTTAAATCGAACTATTTTTAACAAAGTGGGCTTCCAATTCTGCAAACAAATTTTCACGTAATTTCCTTAATTATGGTCCAAATAATATCATTTTTTGGGTCAATTTGATTGAGAAAACATGAGGCATCGATTGACGTTTCGCAAAGATCTGATTAGAAATGCAGAACTGCAGATTTGTCACTGCTTAGTGCGCAACATTGTATGGCCCCGCTGGTTCCGAGCGTCGAAACCCACGAAACTCAGCGATTCGCATGATTGTCAGCGTGAAGGACAAGAGGGGACCAACCACGGCGAAGGAAAATCAGCCTTCTATCCAGAACGACTTTACTGACAAACTTTATATTCACGTCAAATAAATACTTTAATTATAAAATTTACACGACGAACTATTGTTGAATTTCGCCAGCTCTTACATATGCATCACGTGGTTGGGAATTTCTGATTCCAGAGTTTCATGCATTTACCTATTGAAATGTTGCTTCAAGACATCGGGAAATTGCATTGCTTCTTCTCGTACATACGATATATCTGTTCGCCAGTGGGTGTCACGAATGGCGCGACTTTGGTTTCCCAAATAATAAATTCAGATTTATCAGAGCCCTCGCCTGAACCGCTTGACAAGGAGACTGAACGACGTAAACCGAGTGCGAGCGAAATAGCGCACCAGCGAGAGACCCTCGGTCGACGGCGACTTGAGTCATCCAGTACTGAATATGAAAATGTTCATATTTCTCATTACACCTTGATAAGAGTGTTACCACCGATGGATTCGGTTTATTTTTTCTTATGAACACATGATTACATGTGTCTCGCTGAGTTTCGTGGGCTTCGATGCTCGAAACCAGCGGGACTATACAATGTTGCGCACTAAGCAATGACAAATCTGAAGTTCTGCAATTTTTAATCAGATCTTTGCGAAAGTGACGTCAATCAATTCCTTATGTTTTCTCGATCAAACTGGCCCCCAAAATGATATTCGGACCATAATTAAAGAAATTACGTGAAAACATTGTTTGCAGAATTGAAAGTCCGTTTCGTTAAATATAGTCTGATTTAAATTATTTTCTGTCAATTTAATCGGGAGAATGCCAGAAACCCATCTGCCACAAATGCAGGGTGGAGGAGGTACCCTTTCCATGACGCCGACCGGGCTAGAGAAAATGCGCAGGCTGGATGGACGTGATTATTATGTGGCCCCCTCCTCAAAGTGACAGAAAATATAACCTATGTATATGCTATATGAAAATAAATGTTTAGCGTCTATTTCGTTCTTTTGCTTTACATTCGGGAATTTTTTATCATCCTTCCGAAACATTATTATTACGCCGCAACAGTGTCTTTAGGAAATCGGGTATTGAGTATAGGTTATGTTTTCTGCCACTTCAAGGAGCGGATTTTCTATCTCTTGGAGGACGAGATTTTCTGTCCACAAAGTGACAGAAAACATAACCTATGCGCTATACCCGATTTCCTAAAGATACTGTTGTGGCGTATTAATAATGTTTTGGAAGGATGATAAAAAGTTCACAAATGTAGCGCAATTGAACGAAATAGACGCTAAACATTTATTGCCATATAGCATATATATAGTGTTACGATTTTGGTTGGGCATAGTATAAGTTTACTGAACAGCAATGATAACAGAACATGAACAGGGGGGGATAACAAGGAAAGTAAGAACGGTAACGAATACAATCAGTAAGCGTAATAGGATATTGAGACGTCTGCTGGCAATGGCGGTTGACCATCGAATGACAGCTTGACAGGCGATCGTCCCGATCGCCTTCTTCTCGCTGTCTCTTGTCCCGCTCGCGAGCACCAGTGAGCCTTGGATTCCCATCCAAGGGGTGTTCGCAACAATAGGTTATATTTTCTGTCACGTCAAGGAGGGAAACACATAACAATCACGCGCATCCAGCCTGCGCATTTTCAGTAGCGGATTTCATGAACGGATTTTCTGTCCTCGAAGTGACAGAAAATATAACCTTATTGCTATACCCAATTTCTTAAAGATACTGTTGCGACGTAATAATAATGTTTTGGAAGGATGATAAAAAGTTCACAAATGTAGCGTAAAAGAACGAAATAGCTACTAAACATTTGTTGTCATATAGCATACACATAGGTTATATTTTCTGTCACTTCGAGGAGGGGACCACATAATAATCACGCGCATCCAGCCGACGCATTTTTACTAGCCCAATTCAACATCCAACACAATTTTATATATAATGTTTGTTCATAACTGCTTCTGCAATGTTATAAGTGTATTTCATGTTCTGTCTCAATGTTTTGCTAATGAAAAAATGTCTAACCTAACAAACTTCATTTTCTGGGGACATCTCCTCATCTATTTTTCCTTTTTACTTATAATTCCTTACTGCTAACGTAGAATATTGTAACATAAGTACATTTCAAGTAATTGAAATGTACAATGAATTTTCCGTTTAAATTTTTATAAGTATGTACAACGCAACAGCTGAGAATTTCTTTCCTTATTCAGAATAGAATACAGAAATAGCAAACAGCTCCCTCTCGCGTGCATCAGGCAGCGGCGTATCTATGGGTAATACCATTTCAGTGCAGAAAAAACCTGCTGTAATACCGACCTGCCGAATCGGCCAGACCACGTGACGTGTCTACCCCCTTAAGCAGATATATTTTTATACAAATAAATATTTTAATACGAATAAATCACAAAAAAATAGAAGAAAATATACAATATAAAGAAATATATGAAATCAAAATGAGCTGCAAGTACATAAAGGTACTTTCCAACTGCGCTTAAGATGACACAACTACATATACGCAGCTAAAATGCTGTGTTCATACATTCCACTACTCATATCGCGGACATTTTATAAATAATGTGAAAATAAAATGTATCATCTAGACATTTGCCTAGATGTCCGCGGCCTGGAAGTCAAATACTTGACATGGCCAGGCAAGGTATTTTCAGGTCATCAATACTCATACCTTCCCCCTCTCAGGCCTTCAGATAATTTATCCTTTTAAAACTCAGACAATACGAATACATTTTCATTATATTGCGTTTTAAAATAATTGTAATTGTAAGATCATTCATCGATACCGATACCTATCCTCTCACAAGCTTTCACATAATTTATCAATTTAAAACTCTGACAATATAAATACACATTCTTTGTTTTGCGTTTTTAAATAATTCTTATTCATCAACACCTTGACCTTGCCTGGCCACGCCAAGTATTTGAGTTCCAGGCCGCGGACATCTAGGCAAATGTCTAGATGTTACATTTTATTTTCACATTATTTATAAAATGTCCGCGATATGAGTAATCGAATGTATGAACACAGCATTTTCGCTGCGTATATGTAGTTGTGTCATCTTAAGCGCAGTTGGAAAGTACCTTTATGTACTTGCAGCTCATTTTGATTTCATATATTTCTTTATATTGTATATTTTCTTCTATTTTTTTGTGATTTATTCGTATTAAAATATTTATTTGTATAAAAATATATCTGCTTAATATTATTTAATACATTTTTTCATTGTACCATTGTGATTTTTTCTTTGTATGAATAGTCATTGTGATAATTGGCGCAATTGTTGTATATCATTATTTTTGTAGATATTAATTTACGACAATGTTTTTAAACGGGATTCTTTTTGATGGGTATTAATTTACGACAATGTTTTTAAACGGGATTGTTTTTGATGGATATTAATTTACGACAATGTTTTTAAATGTGATTCTTTTTGAAGGGATTATATACTTGGCGCTCTTTTTTGTACCTTTTTGTAAAAAGGTAATTTTGTGGGGATTTCACAAATTTTGTAGTGTTTACTGATATTAATTTACGACAATTTTTTAAATGGGATTCTTTTTTATGGGATTATACATCGGTTCGCTACCATGCTTATTTATTATCATTTTTTTGTAAGAACAAAATATAAAGATCTTTAGCGCCTTTGGGCCATTGCCTTTTTTTAATTTGCACGTCATCAGCTTCAATCCAACTACTAGTTATTCCTTCTTCTTTACATATACTGGTGTAATAGCCATCCTCAATACATGAACCACTATGAAATATAGCATTCATAACTTTACATGATTGTCCAGCTATTACTACTTTGGTTGTGGGAGTAGTACATATATTAAATTTACGTATTGCTTTGACTATTTTATCATTTTGTAATGAAAATAATAGTAAACGAATAATCACTATATCTTTCGTCAATATTAATTCATTCTTAAACATAATAGCATTTCCTGTACACTGTTCACATGATCCGTTATCTGATTCATACCAATGTGAAAATGTAACGTTTAATAAATCGTTAAGATTATAGCTTCTTTTTTTCAAATTGATAATAGGTATTGAAACAACTAAATTATCAGAAGTAATTCTTTTTGTATAATCACAAGATTTACAACGAGTAGTAGAAGTTACTTGATGCTCTACCAATTGTCTTATACAATCATATTCTGTGCACAGGGTTATAAGAAATTCAAATACATCTCGTTTTACGTTTATTGAAAAATGTTTTCCTAAACTTTGCCGTACTGTATATGTATTTAAATTGCGCATTCCATTTTCATATCGATGCATTAATATCTTCAAAACATTTGATGATTCATTACAATTAAACAATTGTTTTCTAATGGCACTCAAATGCATTAATTGAAGCATATATATATGCTTCATGTTACGCAAAGGCAGTTATACAATGTTATATATATATATATTTACTGTATATAACAAGTAATACAATAAGAAGATATTGGATACTTAAAATTCAACACATTGAAGCATATTCTAACTTATAACGCCAACGATTAGAAATATCAAACACATCTGAGTTACAACATGCTTCTACGTATCCAATATCTTCTTGTTGCGTCCACTGATACTTAACATAGACAAACTGCCTATCAAAGACTTTCATAATGTTGTAGTTTATTACATGTTCGTATACGTTCAACTCAGATGTTTGATATTTCTACTCGTTGGCGTTACGTTCAACTCAGATGTTTGATATTTCTACTCGTTGGCGTTACGTTCAACTCAGATGTTTGATATTTCTACTCGTTGGCGTTACGTTCAACTCAGATGTTTGATATTTCTACTCGTTGGCATTATAAGTTAGAATAGAATATAAGCTTAAACATGTCCAACATCTTATTTTCTACTGTACTACTAGTTAATTATATAAAAATATATAGAAATAGAGTGGCCTTTTGCTGTAGTAAGTGTAGAAACTACATAATGTGTCCAAAGGAGGTGAGAGCATATGGTAGAAAGTCTTGTTGCAGGAAATTTAAAAAATGCTAATGATAATTTAGCGAAAATGAACAAAGAGATTTTCAATATTTTTATTGGTGTTGGTTTAGATGTTTATTGGTGAATTGCAATATTGTTAATCGGAAACTAATAAAATTAATGAATAGTGTGGGAACGACTGTGGATTTTAATTAATATAATTAATATATCTTTCACAAAAGATTGAAAAGTATCAAGGGAGATGCGTTTTCAGTGCGCTTTATTCACTAATGTGACCTGCTCTACCTTGCAAACAGTCCGCCATAATTTTCTTAATTCTTAATGCTAATTTGACAAATTTTATCGATTTACCTTATTTGACAAATTTCTAGAAACTTGTGCGAAACAAAATGCTTCTTTGTCTATATCAGGGACAGAGATCTAACCCAGACCTTCTCCGGACAACCTCCAAGCCTGTGCATCGCCTGCATTTCTATCCAAGCTTGTGCGTCCCCTTCATTTCTATCCGAGCCTCAGCGTCCCCTTCATTTCTATAAGCTTTACATAAAAATTCTAATTAAAAAATAGTTTGCTGGTATAAAAACAATATATTATTTTGTGCATGCATTGTATAATTTCTAGAAACTTGTGCGAAAGAAGATGCTTCTCTGTCGAACCTTCTCCGAACAACTTTCAAGTCTGCGACTCTACATAAGAAACTATTAAAAAAATTTGGCGACTTACCTTGTTAATTGAGACAATAATTCAGTCTCCTATTTATTGTAAAAACTCGTGACATTTCAAATTCGGACAACTTACTTTATTTGACACTTGGCACTTGGTAGGTTATTTATAATATCTCTGTCTAGCTGTCAGATTACAACAACTTGTTACGCGATTGGCCGAAACCCACATCCAATGAGCGACGTGCCTGAGAGACATTTCCTCACCCTTTCATACTCCCCTCTTGCCTAGAAGTGTAGGACGATGACGATGACAAGACGATGCTGAATCTTTAGAACATAAAATTCAGCAAATTGCAACTTTACATCGAAATATCTCAGCTCATAAGGCCCGTAGGAACAAAACGAAGACACTTTTCTTATGTAAATCAAACCCAAGCTATCCATTAAGACCATTCAAAATCTAATCGGATCAGCCGTTATTGAGATTCGGAAATCTCAGAGTTTTTGATAGCGAGTCGTGGCGTAATAGAGCCACTCTGTGTCTCGCGCTGCGCATATATATTATATACTTGGCGCGAGACACTACCGTGTCTCTTGATAAAAATTTAAACGGAAAGTCGGCTGGTACTGCAAACGCAGAAAATTCATTGTACATTTCAATTATTTGAAATGTGCTTATGTTACAATATTCTACGTTAGCAGTAAGGAATTATAAGTGAAAAGGAAAAATAGATGAGGAGATGTCCCCAGAAAATGAAGTTTGTTAGGTTAGACATTTTTTCATTAGCAAAACATTGAGACAGAACATGAAATACACTTATAACATTGCAGAAGCAGTTATGAACAAACATTATATATAAAATTGTGTTGGATGTTGAATTGGGCTAGTAAAAATGCGCAGGCTGGATGCGCCTGATTATTATGTGGTCCCCTCCTCGAAGTAACAGAAAATATAACCAATGTATATTGTTTGGGAATGCACTAATTCCCAAAGCCACCACACTCGCTCACAGCAGCACCTCCTGGGCAGCGTATCAAGCAGCCGATCCACGATCGACACTCAATCGACCGTTCGATATTTTACCATCGAACACGCAGCCAATCAGCGCTCATCTGCGTCACTCTCGCAACCAATCACCGCTCACCACGTCTATTGGCTGCGCCAATAGAATTCCTTTCGGCTGTCGAGCTTCGAGACGGTTCGAGACGGCAAGGCGACGGAAGCGATCATCGATCTCAGACCTCTCTTGTTCATCTCGTGTACGTGAAAAGACGTGTCGCTCGCGATTGCATATCTTCTCAATTGTAACGGGTGAATTCTCATTATATCTCACTCGAGATTATCTCAGCAATTTCTCACGCTCATTAGAAATGCAGGTATCATAGCTCTCAAGCGCGGATTGTCGAAGTGCCGTAGGCATACAACCGCGTGTTCTCAGCGCGCGTGTTTTCTCAACGAGATTACTAGTGTTAAACCCGCTGCACTGCGTGCAAATCTCACCGCTCAATTGCTAACAAAAAACGTGACTCACTCAACGAGTGTAAAAATAAACTAATTGTACATTGCTCATTGAAACTGTGCCGCTTTACTGTCGATCCCTAACCTCACTTTCACCAGCGTGCTCACACCTACCTATTTCTCAAACATTTGGTCCTTCGAGCCGGAGCGACGGTAAAGGTGTAGTGAAGTATCAGCTCACGCTCACGCTCAATCTCATCGTGCACAATGACTACCACCGGGGGAGAATGGGCTGACGCCACAACGAGGCCATCGTCGCCAACATCAGACGCCGCAACTCGAGGCCACAACCTCTCAGCCTGTGGTAGCTCAAGGCCCGTCTTCTGCTCAGTCTCTACCTGCCGAACTCATCATCAAATGCCGTACGCAGGTGAGCCGCCTCGAATCCCTGCGGTCACTATACGAGGAGTTGCCGACGTGCGCTCCCAACATCACCTTGCACGAAGTGCTCGAATACAAGGAGCAGGTGGAGGAGACTCATCAGGCATTCCTGAGCGAGCATGCATACCTGGAATCCAATTGGCCGGCATTGCTCATCGAGCATGAATATCTCACATCTGACACGTTTATCAGGGAGTCGCGGTGCCACTCCAAACTCAAGCTCAGGCTCAGCCGTATCATGGAGGAGTTAAAATCCTTTAATCTCTCTCACGCCTCTGTTCAGGAGGTCGATTGCTCACCATCTCTCCCGGCGATCACGGTGCCATCCTTCAACGGGGACTTCAGAAGATGGCCAGAGTTTAGTAAGAGATTCATCGAACTCATTGTGAAGGAGCCTCAGTTCAGTGACGACGACAGGCTACGCTACCTGCGCGCCAGTGTAAAGGAGGCATCAGCTCACCTGGTGGAACTAGTGTCCGACACCAAGCTCACATTCAGCTCGGCGTGGAAGTTGCTTGCGGTACAGTGTCAAAATCGTAGAGCACTCGTCAAGCAACAACTTGACAAACTGCACTCAAGCTCACCCAGCGCTGCCTCCAGTGCAGAGTCCCTGCGCAGACTTCTCACAATGGCTCAGGAAACTAAAAATGTGCTCACCTCTCTGTGCAAGGACGACCTCCAACATAGTATGTTGGTGCATCAAGTTTGGAGTAAACTTGACGACAAGACACGCAAGGCTTGGGAGACCTCACTGGAGTCGTCACCCGATTATCCAGACTGGGCCAGCCTGGAAAAATTCATGCTCACCAGAGCTCACTCGTTGGAGCGCAGCAAGGAGCCACCCTCCTCTCACATCTCACCCAACTCAGCTCAACCTCAGGAATGTCCAGCTTCCACTGCTCAAGCTCACCAATCAGCTCAGGACACCTCATATCCTTGCGACTGCTGTGAGGCACCACATTTCATCGTCATGTGCCCACAGTTTCGCCGGATGACAGTCCCCATTCGGCGGAAGCTCATTACCGACAAACTCCTATGTCGCAATTGCTGTGGCCGCCATTCTGTCACGAACTGCAAGTCGAGACAGAGATGCAAGCAGTGCCGATCAGCTCACCACACTATGCTGCATTTGGCTACAGCATCAGCTCAGCAACCTCATTCACGTGCTAAGGAACAGTAATCAGTCCAGCTTCTCATCGCACGCTCAACTAAGCTCATCGAGACATTCTCCATTCTCACCCTGCCTTGAAGACTCCGCATCTCACCAGCCTCATCGAGGCACAGCTCACCCACGCACTCAAGGCGCAGCATTCATGGCGTAGAATGCAGCTCACAAGCTCAACACTCCGGACTCACCACAACTTTCATCAAACCCAGGTGGGTCGTTTCAATACTTTACAAGCCCTTGCTGGTCATATTTACACGTATACTCACAGCTCGCACCTCGACGAGGTACGCCTGTTTACAGCATTGGTACACTATATCAGTGTCGTTCACATTCAAACATACTCCAATCTCCGCTCACCAACCTCGAGAGGGTGCTCACCAACACTCTCAAAGCCCAGTGAACGTCAGCCTTCACCATCATCAGTGGCATCCAGTTCTCAAATCCTTTCAACATCAAGTATCATATACATGGCCACCAACCATAACCTCAAAGAGGCATAGGGATATTCTCATGTCCAGCTCAGCACAGATGCCATTTACAGCCATCAGGCTTCAAAACTGTTGTGGACATCACATGTACATCAAGCTGACGATTCACTGTGGTCACACCAATCAACCATCTTCAGATGCGACGCACAGGTCACTTATCAATGCTCGTGCCCGCACTCAGGCATGCTCAACCACCTCACCGTAACCACTGAGAGTCGTAACAGCAATCATGGAACCAGAAAGGAGTCCAGAGACATCATTCACATGGTAAGAGCGCCATCAATTTCATCCAATGATAACAGCTGCTCAATTCTAGCCATCATTCATGCATGCGAAACGCATCAACAATGCTTACAAAGCTGAATCAGCTGATCGACTCAGTGGAACGACTCATCAAAACTAAAGACCTGTGCGACGCGGGCAGCATCGCACCTTCCACATTTCCAATTACACAATCTGTACAACACCGATTGTGGCTCAACTCGTAAGTGAAGTTCAACGACTCGTAGGAGATTGGAACTCTACCCACCTCATCACAATTCTTCTTCAACGCAATCTTAGTCAACGACCAGCTCACCGAATACGCGCAACCTGTGCGACGCGGGCAGCGTCTTATCTCGCTCTTCTCAAAGAACTCCACCACTCTTCAGGATTGGACTCACACTTCAGAGTCCTCCAAAACATCTTGGACGACGACTGCCCGACAAAGAGCATTTACGTTCCAAATCACCTTCCAAGCTCTCAATATTCTCAGAAGTAGCACACCTGTGATTCACTCAGCTCCTATCACTGGTCACAATTCAAGCAAGGATGATTGCAAGAGTCGTGGCCGCACATGCTCTACTGGGGTGAACCACTGTCATTCCAGGGATGATATCATCACAAATCTCTCCTCAACGAGGCAACTTCAGAAAGGTTTTCACATGCTTGCAAGCACTCATACTTTCAGTCAGCGACTGAAGAGTCTCCTTTCAGTCAACGACTGAAGAACCTCCCCAGTGGACTCAACCACCTCTCTGATGCTCATCGACATGTCATCACAGCAGTAACTTTGTCACTGCAGGCTCACCGTCCACAGCTCACCAAGGGTCGACCCACCATGCCTTTTTACAAGGCACTCACCAGTGTGCATTGCCGGAGGGGCAGCACTGCTCATCATCCTCAAGCTAGCAACTTTGCCTCACTACAGAAGTCAGGCTGACTCAGAGTGCCAGTCACTTCAAATCAATTCTCATCTCAATTCTGCTACTACTCATGTGTGGACGGATTCTCAAGCTGAACACACATATGGATTACGTCTCTATCATCACTTTGGAAGGTCTCAACTCGAGCTGGCTACGCATCACGATGCTCAAACATATAGCCACATGAACATTCTAAGCAAGGGTGGACTGGAATGTCATGCCCGCTAGAGTCCAGTGTACAGGGCGCTCAATCTACACGACATGACTTGTGATGCAGCAGCAAGACTCATCATGGCGGCAGAGACAGAATTTACAACTCTGTCTCACGACTGCTGCACAACAGTCAAGAGGTCTGATCAACAGAAGTCTCGCATTCAACCACATCACCATTTCAACGAGGGACTCATCAATAGACCAGCTGGCTGTTCTCAAATCTCTAATTAATGCTCACCTGTACCCTCTTGAATTTATATAATCCTGAGGCGCGCTGCCGCTCGGTACATTCACGCTCACTGGAGACTGATCAAGACTTCTGACGTGCTCTTCATTCAACATTCAATCAGCCATTGGAGTCCACCTACAAACTTGAACGCTCAACACATCCACTCACCCAAGTTCAGTTTGTTTCAGAACCATCAACCGATTGAGAAGTTGAGTTTCACCCACCTCCATCTCATCTCGACAATGTGGGATGAAGATGAGCATCAACCTTGCAGATGGCAGCCTCACCATCAATCTGCGTCCCAACGGGATGCAGTGCTCACAAACTAAGTCAACGCAGCCCTCAAACCTCCTTCGAGCTGTCAATGGCCTTTGTCGACGACCATGGAATGATTAGCATTGAAGGTGGGCTCAACTTTAACACGTTGAAGATACAATTCAACTCACGGCATCGCTTCTCAAAGGCTGCAGGCAGCGGTCATCTGCAAGGCCTTTATCAATTATCAAGGTAACAACCATCAAGTGCTCCTTGCGTTTCACGTCTGTTGGACCCAGGTCAGGTCCACGCTCACAAACAACTGCTCAGGGTAGAACTCAGTGATGTCTCATTTCCATCTGACAACCACGCTGGATCTTCATACAATGACATCCGAGGGGAAGTCAACTACATCGGTGTGTGGTGTGTGCTCAACAAAGGGGGATCCGTGTCCATCACATGATGGGCCAACTACCTCTTTCGAGAGTCACACCCTCCCAATTCAACATCACTTGACGTCGACAGTCATGACTGACCAACGGATTGTTCGCTTGGCCAGACTCACCCTTCAGTTCGTTCCTTGGATGAAGTCATCACTCATCCACTAGCGACTCACAAGTGCCCACATGTATCAATATGATCATGTGGTGTCGCTCTTCGTGGGAAGCAGCTCATCGCAATGACGTCTCGTGTATTTCTCAATCACAACTCGGACTCATCCGCAGCTCATCTACAACCCAGACGTGAAAAGGGCAAGGCTCAACTCGACCATGATCAACATCATCGATGGATCATGCTCTACTCGAATCACCAGTGCCAGCTCTAGAGCAGGATTGGCTTCAATCAGCAAGGAGATACAACAACTTGCTGTGCTCTCCTTTCAATACCATCTCTACGACACCAACTCGATCCAGATCAAGTCACGTCGTCACATTGGCCTCAAGATCAGCTCACTGACGCTTTAACATCTCTAATCATGCCAGTCGCGAGGTTGGCGGTTTCAATTGTTTCAGATAACATCACCATCTTCTGTCCAGCTGATGATGGCGGGCAGAATGTTTGGGAATGCACTAATTCCCAAAGCCACCACACTCGCTCACAGCAGCACCTCCTGGGCAGCGTATCAAGCAGCCGATCCACGATCGACACTCAATCGACCGTTCGATATTTTACCATCGAACACGCAGCCAATCAGCGCTCATCTGCGTCACTCTCGCAACCAATCACCGCTCACCACGTCTATTGGCTGCGCCAATAGAATTCCTTTCAGCTGTCGAGCTTCGAGACGGTTCGAGACGGCAAGGCGACGGAAGCGATCATCGATCTCAGACCTCTCTTGTTCATCTCGTGTACGTGAAAAGACGTGTCGCTCGCGATTGCATATCTTCTCAATTGTAACGGGTGAATTCTCATTATATCTCACTCGAGATTATCTCAGCAATTTCTCACGCTCATTAGAAATGCAGGTATCATAGCTCTCAAGCGCGGATTGTCGAAGTGCCGTAGGCATACAACCGCGTGTTCTCAGCGCGCGTGTTTTCTCAACGAGATTACTAGTGTTAAACCCGCTGCACTGCGTGCAAATCTCACCGCTCAATTGCTAACAAAAAACGTGACTCACTCAACGAGTGTAAAAATAAACTAATTGTACATTGCTCATTAAAACTGTGCCGCTTTACTGTCGATCCCTAACCTCACTTTCACCAGCGTGCTCACACCTACCTATTTCTCAAACATATATGTTATATGACAACAAATGTTTAGTGGCTATTTCGTTCTTTTACACTACATTTGTGAACTTTTTATAATCCTTCCAAAACATTATTATTACGTCGCAACAGTATCTTTAGGAAATCGGGTGTAGCAATTAGGTTATATTTTCTGTCACTTTGAGGACAGAAAATCCGTTCGTGAAATCCGCTACTGAAAATGCGCAGGCTGGATGCGCGTGATTGTTATGTGTTTCCCTCCTTGAAGTGACAGAAAATACAGTATTGTCTCCTTGTGGACTCGATTTGATGTACACCAGCGCTGTCCAGCGTAGGGGCCCCTCACGCGCCAGCTTTCCCTTCCAATCTTTCTCTCGCACAGCGTGCCTTCCATCGTCAAGGAGACCGCGCGACGCTAAGAAGGCCATGACGGGCTAGCGTCTTCGCCCATGTTGACCTCCTCAGACGTTAAACAAAAGACGAATAATCCGAAATTCGCGGGAAGTAGTAGCATTGGCTGGCTGTGACGCTGCGTGTCACTAATACACATGTCGTATCGGGCGTCCGAGCTCGCTCGACGACGGACGCGCTGGTCTGTCATGGCGCCTCTTTAGCGTCGCGCGGTATCCCTGACAACGCGGACGAGAGTGGGAGAACCCCGTCCTTACGCGTAAGCGACCTTGGACAGCGCTGATGTACACGATGTGGGTTTTTCGCTATCCCCACCACTTCTGTCTCACTCTTTTCCGGCGAAGGCGAGAGCAAGATGGAACGAGAGCGAGCGAGAGGCACTGGAAGCGAGCAAGGGCGGTACGAGACAAACGACGCGTTGATGTTTTGTCTCGCTCCGTCTTTCGGACGCCGTGACGCTCCGTCCTTTGCGTGCGCGACGGGCGTGCGCAATGATCACGAGCACACAATGTGAGCAAGGGAACCGTTTCGCAAAATCTTGACGCAGGCACGGCTCAAATCTTTTTTGCGCCCTATGCGAACTTATGAAATAACGCCCTTTATTATAATACATTTATTTGAGTTTATTGATGACCTTACTCTGAATTTTTATTCGTAGCTTAAAACAGTTGCAGTACAATTAGTAATATTTTATTTTAAAGTTTATTTTCAACAATATCGGCAATGAAAATACCATTTTGCACCTCTTGTCGACTTTCCGCCCTAGGCAGTCGCCAATAGGGACCAGCCAAGCTTACAGGCAGCGATCAGTATGTACATAGCCAAAGAAAATACATATATAACGCGTCTTAGACTAAATAAATCATTTATATGTACTTTTGAAAAATGAAATTCGTATATATATATATGTTTATTTGTTTCCCCTTGGGGATTACAATCCTTTCTCCCTCCTCTCTTCTTTACATTTCCCTTAACCTAATCCTTAGTCTACTCCTTACATCTATTCCTTAAACCTAAACCTCGCCCGCTCGTTCGCTCGCCCGCTCTCCTCCGTCACGCACGCCTCCCTCACCCCCCTTCCCTATCCTTTGACCTCCGGTTCCGCACGCCACCACTCACTCTCATTCTTTCCTCACCCATTCCTCCACTCCTTCCCCTCTCCTTTCTTCCACATTCCTCATCCACTTCTCCCCCCCACCCTCGTCATCCAGTACCTCCCCTACCCTCTCCTGCCACCCTTCCTCCCAACCCATACATTCCTCCCATACATGCTCCCACGTTTCTTCCTTCCACCCGCATACCCTGCACTTCCTCTTTTCTTCCTCCTCCCAGTATTTCCCTCCCCTCATCCCATTCCCCAATCTAAATTTCGCCACCCTTTGCCACCTGCTTTCTCCCCATCCCTTCCTCAAGTATCCTGGCACCCCTTTCCCTTTCACCACCTTGTACCATCTATTGTACTCCGACTCTCTTATCCTTTTCCACCTTTCCTCCTCCTGCATTCTTCTTTCCCTTCGTACCAATTCTTCCCCCCTCAGCTCTCCCCTCCCCTCGCTCTTTCTATCCCCTCTATCGTCCACCCCCTTTCCTCATAGTACTCCTTCCTTTCCTTTTCCCACCCTCCCAGCACTTTCCCCCTCTTCGCTCTTCCCTTAATCTCCTCCCAGCACCTCCTGGCCAGTTCCCCCCTACCCCCCTCCTCCAACTTCCTTTCATATCCCCAAGCCCTCATCCCCGCCTTCCCTCTCAACATCTCCCTCTGCATCTCCTCCCTGACCATATATCCTGGAGTACACCTTTCCACCCCCAACACCCACTTCAAAAATCTTTCCTGCAATCCCTCAACTCTGTCCCTACCCTTCCACCCCCATACCTCCACTCCATAACTCACCGTAGTCCATACCAACTTCTCGAACAACCATACTCTCTTCCCCCAATCCTTCCCAAACCGCCTCTTTCCTATCCCCCACACCTGCCCCATCACTGCTGCCCCCTTCCTTACCCTTTCCCCTACATGTGCCTCCTGCCCCCCATTCCTCATCAGCGTGTACCCCAGATATTTAAATTCCTTTACTTCCTCCACCACCTTTCCCTTCCACCTCCACGTCATCTTCTTCCACCTCCCTCCCCCCTTTCTACACCTCATCATCTTTGTTTTCTCCACGTTCACCTGCATCCCCTTCTTATCCAAATAACTTTCCATCTTTCCCATCATCCCTCATCCCTTCCTCGTCCTCCGCCAACACCGCAATATCGTCCGCGTATGCCAACGTGTAGATTTTTCTTCCCCCCACCTTCACCCCTCCCACCCCCCTTCTCCAACTCCTCGTCTACATCCGCCAACAGCAAGGTGAACAGGCTGGGGCTCAAAGGACACCCCTGCCTCACCCCCCTTGCCGTCCAAAAGTCCTTCCCTTCCTCCTCTCCCACCCTTACCCTACTTACCGTCTCCCTCAACACCTCCTCACACCTCCCCACTAGCCCCTCCCTCACTCCCCTCTCCCTCATTGCCCTAACTAACACCTCCCGGTCCACTGAGTCAAATGCTGCCTTTATGTCCAGGAACAGCACTATCAGCCTCCCCCCTTTCCTTTCTACCTGCCTGTTAATTAGGTAGTTCAAAACGTATACACAGTCAATGCACCCCATCCCCCTCCTGAACCCCGCCTGACTTGGTGGCAAAATCCCTTTCTCCTCTACCTCTTTTCTCAGTTTCTCCGCTAACACAGACGCATACACCTTAAATGCAGTCTGTGTCAACGTCACTCCCCTATATTCGTCTACCCTTTTTCCCACCCCTTTCTTCACCACCGGCACCACTGCTCCTACCCTCCAGTCTTCCAACCAACCCTCCCCCTTCCACACCCTATTACAAACCTCCCCCAACCATTCTTCCACCTCTATCCCCCCATACTTCCAAACTTCATTGGGTATTCCGTCTGCCCCCATCGCCTTCCCATCCTTCAACCCCCTCACTACCCCTCTTATCTCCTCCTTTTCTATATCCCCCTCCTCATCCTCACCCCTCCCTATTTCTGCCCCCTTTCTTACCCTCCACTCCACCCCCCCCCCTAACAACTCCCTGAAATACTCGTCCCATTCCTGTATTTTTATTCCTTCATTTACCCCCCTTCTCCTCTTTCTCTCCCTATTTACTACCTTCCATACCTGCTCCTCCGTTCTTATCCCCTCCACCTCCTTCTTCCACCTATCCACCTCCTTTTTCTTCTTTTCCTCACATATCCTCCTGTATTCCTTTTTCCTCTCCTTATAATCCTTCCCATCCCCCTTCCCTTCTCCACCTCCTTAGCTCTCTCCTCACCCTCCCCTTCTCCTCACTGCACTCTCTGTCCCACCACCCCCCCTTGTTTCCCCTCTGCCCTCCCTCCCCTGCCTTCCCCATCGCCCCTCTCACTCTTTCCTTCAATTCCGCCCATTCCTCCTCTATTCCTCTCTCTTCCCCGTCTCTTTTACCAAACTTCCTTGCAAAATCCTCCCTTCCCTCCGCTGTCCAGTTTCCTCTCCCCCCTCTCTTCCCCCACCCTTCTTCCTCCTCTCCCCCTGCTCCCCTACTTCTCCCCTCAGCCATACCACCACCGGGTGGTGATCTGAATCTATTCTCTCTGCTACCTCCAACCTTTCCACTCTCTCCCTTGTTTCCTCATTCCCCACTACATAATCTATCACCGAATTCCCCCTCCCCCCTGTATATGTCCATTCTCCCTCCTCATCCCCCTCTACATTTCCGTTCATAATTCCCCACCCCCTCTCCCCCAAATATCTACATAATCTTCTCCCTTCTCCATTTACCACCCCATCGTTCGACCTCCTGCTCCCCCCTGCTCCCCCTCCTCTCCTCTCACCCCCCATATCCTTCCCCCTTCCCTCCCTGTCCGCGCATTAAAGTCTCCCCCAATTACCACTCTCACTCCCTCCTCTTTCTCCTCTATCCACTCCCCCAATTCCTCCAGCTTCCTTTGCAAGTCCTTGTTGACATATATCCCTATAACTCTCCACCATTCCCCCCCCCCAATTTCACTTTCCCCACCATTACCCCTTCCCCTCCCCCTTCTTCCCCCTGCCCTATTTCGATTCCCCTTCTCACCCCCATTAACATTCCCCCTATCGCTCTTCCTTTCTCATATAACCCTTCGGTAATCTACCCCTTACATACTCCCATTCCCTCTCCTCTACCCACGTTTCACTTATCACCACCACCTCACATTCCTCTAAACCCTTCCAAAATTCCTCATCTTTGTTTCTCACCCCCGCCACGTTCCAAAACGCGACCTTATACCTCCCTTTTCCTTCTTTTATTTCCCCTCCCAACCTACCCTCCCCCTCCCCCCTATCCCTTAACCTTCGTTTCCCTGTTCCTCACACCACCTTTCCCGTAATTCATCCCACCTTCTCATCTTCCCGTTTACCCACATTTTCATATATCCTACTTGCACCTTCTTCCCCCCTTCCCTTTCCTTCTCCGCCTCTCTTTCCACCTTCCACCTTGCCCTCCTTTCTTCCTCCGTTAAGTCGTCATCTGTCCTTTCCCTCCTGCCCTTCAGTTTTTTCCTCGCCTCCATCACTTTCCTCTTCTCCTCCCTCCCCGCCAGCTTCACCAAAACCAGTCCGCTCCCTTCTTTTCCCGTTCTCCCTACCCTTCTCACCTCCTTTATTCCTTCATCCTCCATTCCCATCCTCGCCCATAACTTCTTCACTTCTTTTTCCACCTCTTCTCCACTCCCCATCCCCCTTACCACTACGTTATTCCTTCTCTCCTCCCTCTCTTTTTTGTCCTGTCTTAATTCCATTCTCCTCAGTCTCAACATACACTCTCCCTCATCCCCTCCACCCTCCTTCCCCCTGCTACCTATCCCTCCCTTTTCCTCTTCTCACCTCTCTACCTTCCTTATCATCTCTTCCACCCTCTCATCCCTCTCTTCCAACCTCTCTAACTTTTCCTCCATCTCTTCCCTCCTCTTTTTCTCCTCTCTCCTCTCCTCCTCCCATCTCCTCCTTTCCTCCCTCCACTCTTTCATCACCTGTCTTCTTTCTTCCCCTTCCTTCTTCATCTCCCCTAACATCTCCCTGATCTCCTTCCACATTTCCTCTTTCTCCTCCCTCACCTCCTTCATCAGTTCCCTCATCATCTCCATCATCTTTCCCATCTCATCCTTTTCCCTGCTCCCCCCCCCCCCCCCCTCTTCCTCCTGTCCTCCAGTGAGCGCATCGTCTTTACGCTCTTTTTGAACCCTATACTCTTCCCCTCCTCCTCCGTCCCTTCCTCCCCTCCCTCTCCTTCCTCTTTTTCCCCCAATAACTGTCCAGATTCCCTGCACTGCTCCCCACACTACTCACACTACTCACGCTCTCCTTCCTTTTTCTTTCCTCCCTTTCCAACTTTCCTTTTTCCTTCCCTATTCCATCATCATTCCCCTTCCCCCCTTCCCTTCCCTCCCTTATTCCCCTCCATTTAACCTCTCCCTCCTCTTCTACCCTCCGTTGCCCTCCTATTCCTGTCACTTTATCCTTTCTTCTATTTCCTTCCTAGATAGCGCTCGATCTTCCGTTTAATAAGTGGATAGTGCAAGTGGCCCAATTACGGATGGTGTCCGTATTACGGTCCTTCCAACTCCTTTTCAAATCTCCCGCCTCTTCCTAGCTTCTAATTCTTGTCCTGTCCGACAGATCCCTCTGCCTCCTTTCTTTCTCTTCCCGCCACGCAGCGTCTATCTCCCCACCTAACCTCCAAATCGATCCTTTTCTCCCTTCTTTTTCCTCACACGCCCTATTCCCTTTACACTCCCTTTAAACCTCCCCACTTCCTCACCTCCGCCCCACCTTCATCACTCACTCTCTCTCCTTTCCTTCCACTCTTCACTCCCTCTTCCTTCACCCACTTCGCAGCACCAAGCACACAACCTTTCTCGCTCGCGTCCGGAACCGGAAGTCCCAAATGAAATTCGTATATTTTCTATTTTATGTACATATTTGTAATAAGTTTGTAAAATTTCCTAGATGAAAGGAAAGATAACTTTGACGTCCTTCGTACAATTACAACTTTCCCTTAAATATTAATAGGTACTCCATTATTGTACGTATCTATATGTAATATAGGAAATACATATATGAATTAACGTATTTACATAATTGTAAGGCATTACATATGTATTATTTACCATGATAATTACTTTAATATTTGCAAAATGGTATTTTCATTGCTGGTATTGTTGAAAATAAACTTTAAAATAAAATATTACTAATTGTACTGCAATTGTTTTAAACTACGAATAAAAATTCAGAGTAAGGTCACCAATAATCTCAAATAATTGTATTATAATAAAGGGATAAATTGGACAACTTCGTCTAGGGCGCAAAAAAGACGCGTGTCGTGCCTGGCTATCTGACCGTCGCGCGCATGCGTCGAGCAGTCACGATTCCATCTGAGCGCTCGCGGCCGTCGCGCACGCCCGCCGCGCACGCAAAGCGTTCCATCTCGCTCCCCCATTCGGCCAGAAAGAAGCGAGAAACGAACACTCGGAATTTGGGCTCGGTTCATGATATGGGTTCAACGCCGGTCCCGACCAGCGAGCCCACAGCGAGGAAATACTGTATAACCTATATATACGCTATATGGCAATAAATGTTTAGCGCCTATTTCGTTCAATTGCGCTACATTTGTGAACTTTTTATCATCCTTCCAAATCATTATTATTACGCCGCAACAGTATCTTTTGGAAATCGGGTATAATGCATAGGTTATGTTTTCTGTCACTTTGTGGACAGAAAATCTGGTCCTCCAAGAGACAGAAAATCCGCTCCTCGAAGTGACAGAAAACATAACCTATACTCAATACCCGATTTCCTAAAGACACTGTTGGGGCGTAATAATAATGTTTCGGAAGGATGATAAAAAATTCACAAATGTAAAGCAAAAGGACGAAATAGACGCTAAACATTTATTTTCATATAGCACATACGAATATGGTCCGAATATCATTTTGGGGGCCAATTTGATCGAGAAAACATAAGGATCAAACAATCGATTGACGTCACATTCGCAAAGATCTGATTAAAAATTGCAGAACTTCAGATTTGTCACTGCTTAGTGCGCAACATTGTATAGCCCCGCTGGTTTCGAGCATCGAAGCCCACGAAACTCAGCGAGACACATGTAATCATGTATTCATAAGAAAGAATAAACCGAATCCATCGGTGGTAACACTCTTATCAAGGTGTAATGAGAAATATGAACATTTTCATATTCAGTACTGGATGACTCAAGTCGCCGTCGACCGAGGGTCTCTCGCTGGTGCGCTATTTCGCTCGCACTCGGTTTACGTCGTTCAGTCTCCTTGTCAAGCGGTTCAGGCGAGGGCCCTGATAAATCTGAATTTATTTGGGAAACCAAAGTCGCGTCATTCGTGACACCCACTGGCGAACAGATATATGTATGTACGAGAAGAAGCAATGCAATTTCCCGATGTCTTGAAGCAATATTTCAATAGGTAAATGCATGAAACTCTGGGTTCAGGAATTCCCAACCAAGTGATGCATATGTAAGAACTGGCGAAATTCAACAATAGTTCGTCGTCTAAATCTTATAATTAAAGTATTTATTTGACGTGAATATAAAGTTTGTCAGTAAAGTCGTTCTGGATAGAAGGCTGATTTTCCTTCGCCGTGGTTAGTCCCTTCTTGTCCTTCACGCTGACAATCATGGGATTCGCTGAGTTTCGTGGGTTTCGACGCTCGGAACCAGCGGGGCCATACAATGTTGCGCACTAAGCAGTGACAAATCTGCAGTTCTGCATTTCTAATCAGATCTTTGCGAAACGTCAATCGAGCCTCATGTTTTCTCGATCAAATTGACCCCAAAAATGATATTATTTCGACCATAATTAAGGAAATTACGTAAAAATTTGTTTGCAGAATTGGAAGCCCGCTTTGTTAAAAATAGTCCGATTTAAATTATTTTCTGTCAATTTAATCGGGAGAATGCCAGGAAACCATTTGTGTCATTTTCCTATTGATACGATGAAAAATAAACAAATTCTGTTCCTATATAATCGATGACACATCGCCGAACAGGGGCGAGATCTCGCGCGGTTCGGGCCACAAAGGTTCTCGTCGGTTATTCGAGCTTCTAAGATCGTATTCAGATATATTGGCCGGTGAGTTTGGTAACGCGTATTCTCCCACTATACCGCTTGCCTGCCTCGGCGCTCTTTTTCTCAACGTTTTCTGACTCGTTCTCACCTTCGCAGAACAAGAATGAGCCAAAAGTGGTGGGGATAGCGCCAAGCTTCTGGCCTGACAGGCCAAATCAATCTGTCAGCGTAGAAATACACACATCAGAATACGTGTGACTTAGCTCCGAAAAAATTCAAGAGCTTTATTGGCCAGAACATTGATTTTTTCTCCATAGCTTCATCTCGTATTGGTCCATGCATAGCTTCGTAACAAACACAACTACTACGCTAACAATAAAAATAAATAACAGCCACACTACTACGTTCAGACGGAGTCGAGCAGCATTCCCGTTACCCCACCATACCCTTCGATAGCCGAGGAACTCCAACTGACAAATCCACGATCGTCAGATGGTGGTGGCTGATTTCTTCTTGATCGCTGTTCGCGAAAACGAATCGACCGGCCAATATATCTGAATAGGATTTTAGGATAAAGATAGAATGAAAGATGAAAAATTATTCGAAGCCCAAGATGAACGGTCTTCTAATAAACAATGGAAACTAATAAATACCCGAAGCTAAATAGAATTTTAGATTTAGGGTATACACACCCTCCCCTAAGCCTCGTGTCGATCGGCCACTGGGGCCATTCGGAAGTATATTCTTTTATTTAAATAATGTCCATCTCTGCACAGAACTGTAAAGAATTATAAAAAAATCGGGGTGTTAACTGTTGACTGATTTGGAGACTTTTCCTTGTTATATGTTATATACAATAGACGGAAGAATAATAATAAGATCAATAATTGCAAATAATTGCTGTAACTTCCACATTGTGAAAATATGATCAGTAAATCAATATTTCAAGTATTAGTAAAAAAGTTCCAATCTCTCCTTTTTATATTAAATAATGTGGCTATATAATTGTAACATAAATTCAAAAGTGATTTCATGTGATGTATGTGTTACAATAAAAGCGTTAATTTAGTAAATGTACACAGTTCCCAGCAGTTTCTATCGTAGTCAATGTCTGCCTAAAATGCATATAACCTAACCTAAAATCGTCCGAAAATGCATGCATTGACTGCATCACGCTTTTACTGTGGCTCGTGTATCCAGCTAACGCTTTAGTTTTGCTATGATTCCACATTGGCAGTCTGTGGGGTACTTTCCTACTGAGGCACTGGTGCCGGGGCAGGTCCACAAAGAAATTAAGTACTCGAGGAATAATAACACGAACAATAAAATTTTATTATATTAAATCAGGTACAAAGAACCTCGTGGTACCAAGAACCTCGATTCCTCACGAGGAGAGAGATCCAACCATTCAAAACTAAAGTCCCGCGCGACACTAGCGCGGTGTCGCCGTTCTCGCCGCTGATTGGCTTGTCAGCCCACAATTCCCCAGCGTGGCGAATGCACGTTCTTTCCGCACGCTTTTTGTGTTAATGGCGCGTATGCGGCGCCACAAGTCCTCTCGAGTAGGCGCCATCTCGTATCCACTAAGTCAACTAAATTTGTCACGTGACTTGCTCTGTATTATCGCCAATATGGCGGAACTCGTATTTGGGAATGCGTTTCACGAGAATACGCTTTTCGTCCTTATATGAGCAGATTTTGAGCTGGGCGAGGTCTCATTCGAAAGAGGAAGGTTCAGTGCAGCGCACTCTGGTCATCGTTTGAGTCACAAAACTCTTTTAGTGACCTAAAAATACTTGGATTCATGCGAATATATTTTGTCGATTTTTGGTCTACTTTGAACACTCATATTATTAGATATCAACACAATCTCGTCCAACCATGACCAGAGCGCGCTGCATTGAACCTTCGTCTTTCGAATAAGTCCTCGCCCAGCTCAAAATTCGCTCATATAAGGACGAAAAGCGTATTCTACTAAATCCATGTTTCGGACCAGATTGTGTCGGTATACAGCGCGCTGCATTACCCGTGTCTACCCCCTTAAGTGAACGCAGCGGCCGATTTTCAGAGGCAACGCCTCAGGCCCGTACCATATGAAACGTACCGTATCAATAGGTTTCCACATCACCCATGGGGTACTATTATCGATGCGTTCTTTTTTGTCAGTGGTATCCCCTATAGGCCTATTCCACTGTGTCACGTGATAAAAAATTGATTGGAAAAACGCATTTTACTATCAAAATTTTAAATATGTTTGGGAAAACTAGATTTTCGCGCACGTTTAGACGTGTTGGGCAAATCTAAAATATTAACGGGGAGACTGGACGACGTACATGATGTACATCATGTACCACTGACAAAAAAACGCATCGATAATAGTACCCCATGGGTGATTGCCTCTGAAAATCGGCCGCTGCGTTCATTTAATTCCGAGGCCTGCTCTAGGGTGTGTTTCTTTATACTGAAATCTTATACGAAAATCAAAAGTGACGAAATTGTGGTAAAGGCTTCGTTTTCGAGAAAATTGACTTTGAATTTCACTTAAATACGCGTGTATCGTAGGCGCTTGAGGGTCCCGCGCTTGAGGGGTACGTGCTTGAGGGGCACGCGTGTTTAGCCCTCGCACACCGAATGCCAGGTCATTTTGACCCCGTCCGTAGCTCGCCTGCTGCAACAGTCTACGATCGTATTTTCACTATGGGTCAAAATGACCCGGCATTCGGATCCCTCACTCTGCTCGAGCATCCTCGGTGTCCGAGGGTTAGGTGAAATCCAAAGTGAATTTTCTCGAAAACGAAGCCTTACCCGCAGCGTCACTCTTGATTATCGTTTTATTTTTGCCTATATAATCACCCCCTTGAATATTGTGCATAGGTAAAGGAACAAAGGGAATTTTGCAAAGTCGGTTTTCTCGCATTTGGCTGAAAAGCGCACCATTGGCGCTTACTTCTTTGGGAAATTAATGACCGAGTGAAGACCTTCACATACATTAAGTATCAACATTTTCTGAAATTGTCAAACCTGGAAGTCCCCTTGTAAATTATTCTAACCCATACAGCACACTCCAATGCAGGAAGGTTCCTATGTCCGCTCCTGTGGAACATTCCACGGAACGTTCCGGACATTCTCTGGCAATGGTCACGGAGTGTTCAGGATATTCTCTGGCAATGGTCACGGAGCTTTCAGGACATTCCCTGGCAATGGTCACGGAGCGTTCAGGACATTCTCTGGCAATGGTCACGGAGCGTTCAGGACATTCTCTGGCAATGGTCACAGAACTGTTCGCAGATTTTACAGCGATGTTGTTTGGGCAAAATTTGTGTGACATTACAGAAAGGATAGAAAATGTAAGGGAAATTGATTAAATTACAATAAACATTGGCAATATTCATATATTTTTTGTACAAGTCGATAATAGCAACAGCAACAATAATAATAACAATAAAAAAATAATAGTATCGATATGTATCGATACGGTATTAGTCCTATCTTATAAAAAAAAAGACAATAAAACTACAAGACGACAACAACAACAAGAAGAATAATAAAAACAATAAAAATAATAATGATATTGACTCTGGTGGAACTTCCCAAGCTCGCGTGGTGATGCTCCAGGCGTTGTGTCACGTCACTCACATGCGACGCGACAGGCAAAGCCAAAGCACGTCAGAAAGCACAAGCGTAAATAGTTAGAGCGTGATTACTTATTAATTGCTTTTAAGTAATAAAAATGATTAGAACGTGTGTGTTTTGTGGCGTCTTGAGTGAGTGACTTCAGTGAATTGAAAAGTCGATACAAGAATCGATTCTGGAACCTTTGTTGTAAAATGTCCGAAAAGTTGCATGACCATTGCCAAAGAATGTCCTGAACGCTCCGTGACCATTGCCAGAGAATGTCCGGAACGTCCCATGAAGTTTGCAGGAAGGTTCCATGTGCAATGTTCCACCACAACATTGCTGGAATGTTCCTGGAAGGTTCCTATGTCCGCACCGGGGGAACATTCCACGGCAACCCCCATAGAACCTTCCTGCAAGCTTCGGGCAACGGAGTGTGCTATATGGGAAGTTATACTAAGTTGCTACTAGGACTTCCGTTTCCGGGCGCGAGTGTGACAGGAGCGTGTGAAAGCGAGTGGTTGAGAGAAGAAAGGAAAAGTGTGTGAGGCGGGGTAGGAAGACTAGAGAGTGTTGGTGAAGGGTAGTGAGTGCGAGGAAGGGGCGAGGGATAAAGGGAGAGGGCAGGCGACAGAGGGTGATAGGGATACAGGAGGTGGTTGAGTGGCTAGAGGTTAGAGGTTAGGTAGTGGCGGTAGGAGGAAAAAGGCGGGAAGGTACATAGAGAGCGCAGGTAGTGGAGAGTGGGCAGTGGTGCCGCCGCGCGGGAGAGGTGCGAGTTAGGGAGAACAGCGTTCAGGCGGGAGGTTTGAACGGGTGGAAAGGAGAAAGGTAGAAGAAGGGAGTTGAGAGGAAGTGACAAGGTAAAAGTGCGGAGAAAGGGAGGAAGAAGAGATGGAGGAAGGAAAGGGAAAGGTGGCGAGTGAAGAAAGGAAAAGAAAAGATAGTATAAGTAGTGTAGGCAGCAGTGTGGGGAGCATAGATAGTATGTGGGGTAAAAAGCGAGAGAGAGAGGAGGAGGATGGGGAGGAGATGAGGGATGGGAAGGCAGGATTTAAAAGGAGTGGGAAGACAAGGAGGTCACCAGAGAAAAGGGAGAAGGGGGGTGAGAAAGAGATGGAGGAGGGGGGAGGGCTAATGGGGATGATGAAGGAAATGATGTTGGAGATGAAGATGATGAGGGAAGAAATGAAGAAGGAGAGGGAGGAAAGAAGAAGGATGGAGGAAGAGAGTGGAGAGAAGGAGGTGGGAGGAGGAATGGAGGGAAGATGATAGGAGGAGGGAGGGGATGGAAAGGAGGTTAGTAAGGATGGAAGAAAGGGAAGGAAGGGTGGAGGAGATAATAGGGAGGATGGAGAGATTGGAAAAGGAAAAGGAAGGGAGGGGTAGTAGTGAGAGGTGGGAGGGGGGAGAATTGGAAAAGTGTTGGCTTAGGGTGAGAAGGATGGAGCTAAAACAGGACAAGGAGGAGAGGGAGGAAAGAAGAAATAATGTGATAGTAAGGGGGGTGGGGGCGAAGGAAATGGAGGAGGAGAAGGAGGTGAGGAAGTTATGGGCAGAGATGGGTATGGAGGAGGGGGGCATAAAGGAGGTGAAAAGGATAGGGAAAAGGGGAGAGAAAGGGAGCGGGCTGATTTTGGTGAAGTTGGCGGGGAGGGAGGATAAGATAAAGGTGATGGAGGCGAAGAAAAATCTGAGGGGCAGGAGGGACAGGATAGAGGATGATTTAACGGAGGAAGAAAGAAAGACGAAGTGGAAGGTGGAAAGTTAGGCGGCAAGGGAAAGGGAGGGAGGAAAGAAGGTGCAGGTCGGATATAAGAAGATCTGGGTGAACGGGAAGGTGAGGAGGTGGGATGAGTTGAGGGAGAGATGGGTGGAGGAGCAGGGAAACGAAGGGTTAGGGAAAGGGGGGTGGCGATGAGGTAGAGGTGGAAGAAAAGGGGGGAGGGGGGAGTAGGTACAAGATTGTATTCTGGAACGTAGCAGGATTAAGGAATAAAGACGGGGATTTTTGGAAAGGATTGGAGGAGTGGGACGTGTTAGTGCTGAGTGAGACGTGGATGGAGGAAAGAGGATGGGAAAATGTAGAGAGGAGGTTGCCAAGGGGGTATGTATGGGATAGACAGTGGGCGCGGAGGGAGAAGAAGATGGGTAGGGCAATAGGGGGGATGTTACTGGGGGTGAGAAAGGGGTTGGAAGTGGGAATGGAGGAGGAAGGAGGGAGAGAGGGGATAATGGCGAAGAAGGTAAAGTTGGGGGGAGAGTGGTGGAGGATAGTGGGGGTATATGTAAATGGAGATTTGACAAGGAAGTTGGAGGACCTGGGGGTGTGGATGGAAGAGAGGGAGTGGGGAGTGAGGGGGCTAATAGGGGGGGATTTTAACGCTAGGACAGGGGAAGAAGGGGGACGGGTCTGTGGAGGGGAAGATGAGGAGGGAGGAGACAGGGGGAGTAGGAGGTCAAGGGATAAAGAGGGGAATAGTGATGGGAGGAGGCTATGTGCCTACTTGGAAGAAAGAGGTTGGAGTATTATAAACGGGGGGGTGGAGGGGGATGAGCAGGGGGAATGGACTTTTACCGGAGGGAGGGCAAATACGGTAATCGATTATGCGTTGGGGAATGAGGATACCTGGGAAAAGGTGGAGAGGTTAGAAGTGGGGGAGAGGATAGATTCGGACCACCATCCGGTGGTGGTATGGTTAAGGGGAGAGGGAGGGGGTGGAGTAGAGAGGAGAAAAGGTGGTGGGAGCAGGGGAGGAGGAAGAGGGAATTGGACTGAGGAAGGGAGAAAGAAGTTTAGGGAAAGCCTTGCGGAAAAGGAAGAGGGGATAAGGGGGGTGGAGGAGGAGTGGAGAGAGTTAAGAGAAAGGATAAAGGATGCGGTGGAGAAGACAGAGGCGGGGGAAGAGAGGAAAAGGAAGGGAGGAAGGTGGGATGAGTGGTGCAGAGAGGAGAAGAGCAAGGTAAGGAAGGAATTGAGAAAGTGGAGAAAGGAGGGAGGGGACGGTAAGGTGTATAGAGAAAGGAAAAGGGCTTATAGGAAATTATGTGAGGAAAAGAAGAAGAAGGAGGTGGAGCGGTGGGAAAATGAGCTAGAGGGGGTGAGGACAGGTGTGGAAGGTGGTGAACAGAGAGAGGGGAAAGAGAAGGAGGGTGAATGAGAAAATAAAAATGGAGGAATGGGAAGAGTATTTTAGGGGTTTGTTGGGAGGGGTGGAGTGGAGGGTTGTGAAAGGGGGGGCAAAGGAAAGGGGAAAGGACGGGGAGATGGAGATAGGATGGGAAGAATTCAGAAGGGTGGTAAAGAATTTAAAGGACGGGAAGGCCGGGGCAGGGGATGGGATCCCAAATGAGGTGTGGAAGTACGGGGGCGAGGAGGTTGAGAAGGGGTTGTGGGAGGTATGTAACAGGGTTTGGAGGGGGGAAGGGTGGCCAGAGGGGTGGAAGGAAGGCGTGGTGGTGCCGGTGGTGAAGAAAGGGGCAGGGGGAAGAGTAGAGGACTACAGGGGGATCACACTGACGCAGACGGCGTATAAGATATACGCGTCGATACTGGCGGAGAGGTTGAGGGTAGAGGTGGAGGAGAAAAAACTGCTACCACCGAGTCAAACGGGGTTCAGGAGAGGGGTAGGGTGTATTGACCACATTTATACACTAAATTATCTGATTAACAGACAAATAGGGAGGAAGGAGAGAAAAATGGTGGTGTTATTTGTAGATTTAAAGGCCGCGTTTGACTCGGTGGACAGGGGGGTCTTGATAAGGGCTATGAGGGGAAGGGGGGTGAGGGAAGAGTTAGTGGTGAGATGTGAGGAGGTATTGAGGGAGACGATAGGAAGGGTGAGGGTGGGGGGGGGGGGTGGAGGGGGAGTGTTTCTGGACGGCAAGGGGTGTAAGGCAGGGGTGCCCGATGAGTCCGATTATGTTTACGCTCCTAATAGCGGACATGGACGAGGAGTTAGGAAGAGGTGGCTGGGGGGGAGTGAGGCTGGGGGAAAGGAAGATCCACACGTTAGCGTACGCGGACGATGTGGCGGTGTTGGCAGAGGACGTGGAAGGGATGAAGGGGATGATGGGGAAGCTAGAAAAGTATTTCGAGGGGAAGGGCCTGCAGGTAAATATAGAGAAGACTAAGGTGATGAGGTGTAGAAGGGGGGTGGGAGGTGGAGTAAGGTGAGTTGGAGATGGAAAGGAAAGGAGTTGGAGGAGGTAAGGAGTTTTAAATACTTGGGATATACAGTGATGGGGAATGGGGGGCAGGAGAAACACGTAGAGGAGAGGGTTAGAAAGGGGGCGGCGGTGATGGGGCAGGTGTGGGGGTTGGGGAAAAGGATGTTTGGAAAGGACTGGGGGAGAAGGCTGTGGTTATTTGACAAACTGGTCTGGGCAGTAATGAATTATGGGGTGGAGGTGTGGGGGTGGAGAGAGAGGGAAAAAATAGAAGCAGTACATGAAAGGTACATGAAGTGGGTGTTGGGAGTAGATAGGAGTACCCCAGGGTATATGGTCAGGGAGGAACTGCAGAGGGGGATGTTGAAGGGAGGGGCGGGGCTAAGGGCATGGGGGTATGAGAGGAGTTTGGAGGAGGGGAAGGGGGGAGAGTTGGCGAGGGAGTGTTGGGAGGAAATGAAGAGAAGGCTGAAGAGGGGAAAGGTGTTGCAGGGATGGGAAGAGGAGAGGGAGAAGTACTTTAAGGACAGGGGATGGACGGTTGAGGAGGTAGAAAGGGGGAGGGATAGGGGAGAGATGAGGGAAGAGGAGCTGGTGAGGAGGGAGAGGAGGCTGCAAGAAGAGGAGAGGTGGGGGAAGATAAGAAGTTCAAAATACAATGTTTGGTATGGGAGAGGTTTGGTATGGTGGGGGTACCAGCGTACTTGAAGAAAGGGTGGGGGAGGAAAGGTGGAATAGGGTAGCTAGGTTTAGATTGGGGAATGAGATGAAGGCGGGGAGATACTGGGAGGGAGAGGAGGAGAGGAGATGTAGAACATGTGGACAAGGGGAGGAGACGTGGGAGCACGTCTGGGAAGTATGCTCTGGATGGGGAACGGAGAGGGGGTGGCAGGAGGTGGTGATAGAGGTATTGGGTGATGAGGGGGAGGGGGAGGAGTGGATGAGGAGATTGGAGAGAAGGAGAGAAGGTTTAGGAGAGGAAAGTGGAGGAATGAAGAAGAGGATTGAGAGTGGAAGGGGAAGCGTGCGGAAGCGGAGGTCCAAGAGGCGGATGAGGGGGCGTAGGCGTGCGTGAGAGGGGGGAGGTCGATGCGGAGGCGAGCGAGCGAGCGGGCGATGGTAGATTTAAGGACATAGGATAAGTTAAGATAAGTTAGGTTAAGGTAGATATAGGATAAATGTTAAGGAGAAGAGTGCGAGGAGATTGTAACCCCATTGGGGATCAATAAAGTGATTACTACTACTAAGTTGCTACTAGTGGGTATGGGGGATTTGGCGAGTGTATAGTTTTTTGTTTCTTTAGAATATATGCAATATACAGGGTGTCCCACGGTAGACTGGACAGCGCCATATCTCCTAAAGTATTGGAGATAAAAATATTTTAAAAAATATGGAATTGCATGGTTCGAGGGGGCCAATTAATTAGCGCGGACGATTTTTTTTCGATTATTATTTTAAAAGATACGATGGTCAAGTTCAGTTTTTTAAATGGAACTATTTTTTTTGAAGTCCTGAGTTGATAGTGCGTTCCAAGACAAATTCAATAAGCTTCAATGTATACACTTTATTTCCACTAGTTTTTGAGATATTGCGCTTGCAAATTTACTGATTTTCACTGCAAGAAAACCCTCTGGAATAGCAAGGACCGAGGGCGGTCTTGCTGGCGTCACGGGTGGCATTGCCCGTTGAAACAGATACCTACCTGCCAAAGGCCTCCGCCAGAAATGGCAGGCCCAAAGGCCTGACAATTCTATTCCGTCAGAAATGCTACTTAGGTAGGTACATCTGCGGTATCGAGAAGCGCATCGTTACTTTTATTTCGCACTTGCTTCTACACTGGGATGGCCGGTTCTTTTGGGAGGGATGCAAGTTGAATTGGTTAGGTTAGGAGGTGTGAAAGTTGCTAGACAAAATTTCAACCATAGGGAGCAGATTGTATTCGAACCAATCGGATTTGCATCCCTCACAAACGGCTACTCTCCTGAAGAGGCCCTCTTCACAGCAATACCTCCTCCCCAATGCCCACCTTCTCTCGCACAGATACGTCCACGCATGCTTTCGTTTTGATATCGAATCTCGTCTTTATACTCGGGAGGACCACGCATCGACAGCGGGCTACCCCTTTTCTTCCTTGTGTCTCTCCACGAGGCGTATTGACGGTGGATTGTAGGAGCGTAGATATCTGGATGCCAGTTATTGAATTCAGGAGACGATAGAAACACTTTATTACAAAACACACATGTACTATAATTAAAGTAAATCGTATTCCTTTCGGGCAGGAGTACTGATAATGATCGATCTTGCGCCCCACTTCGCGCAGACCGATTACACGGAGGTTAGTCGGGTCACACACTGCACAAATGATAGAACGGTAATTCTGGAGCAACGCCCGTCAAGGAGATGCAGCTTGGTACCCCCGTGGCGAGGACAGACCTTCGCAGTGCCTCTACCGATGTTTATGGCTTTTTCCGGAAAAAGGTATGAATCCTGGGCCGAACGTAGCGAATTGAGGTCGAGCAGCCGAGGGTGAAATACCATTACAGCGTATTAAGAAATTCTTTTCTTCATCGTATCGAGAGGGAAGAAAGAATTATTGCAGCAGGAAATTTTCTAGAAGTCTGAGACAAGATTGAAATAGGACATACATATGTTCATATGAATATATTTTATTCCTTTCAAGTGCTGAATTCATTTCTGATGTCGATACCACATATTAAGCCGGATTCAGACTTCACTGCATATACGCTGAGCAAGGCTGAAAGCGCACGAATGACGCATGCAGTGGGGTCGAAAGTGCCACGTGGCTTTCGTCACCAACTTCTGTGCTTAGCTTAGCCCACTCCGCAGTCGTAAAGATGGCATGGAAGCTATTGAAATTCAAGCACGTGTTCATACTCCAGAAATAAGGGATAAGCGGGGGCCTGGTGTAACTTCCTGAAAATCGAGGCATTGTTCGGGATTTTTTTTGAAGAAAGTATTTAATCCATGTTTCTGAAACTTTCAGGATATTGTATTATCAGGTTAAAGTAGATAAAAAATTTTTATTAAAAAAGAGCGGCAAATAACAAAGTTATAGGGGCTTATGCCCAGTCCGTTAGTGACGCAATTGTTCCACTGCGGACAACGTAGCGTCTTTTGCTTTCATCTGAAACCAAAACTAGAACAATTTTCGTTTAGTTTATGAGTGTACGCACAAATCGTATAAATTCATAACTTAAAAGGTGCAAATTTGAACAAATGGCGACCACTTGAAAAAAGTTCACTTTTTCCAATGAAACTTTGCCTTAAATGTGTAAAACAAGTTATTTATTTACACAATATCATTATACCAATAACTAAGCTCTGTGAAGAAAATGTTCACAAATATCCGTGCACAAGGCCAAGTCGATTGGTTGAATATTTTTGGAGTTACATTGCCCGCAAATTGTAAAACTGTCGCTTCGAGAAAAACACATTTCAAGTTTTCTGGTAACCTGGTGCTCCGTAGCAAAACCGGCTATATCCGCTTTAACTTTTCGAATTACGTTTTGCGGTTTTGGGAACATATTATGGTGATGTTCAACTATTGATTCATAAAAAAAAAATCGATTTCTTGGACCCGCTACAGCAGGCTCCCCCTTCATTTGAAAAAAGACGACGCAGGCGAAACCACACGCCGTCAGCGGACTAACCCTTTTCTTCCTGGGTCCCTCCACAAAGCGTATTGCCGTTCCCCACGAGTAATCCCGTGTGATTTTTTAATAGAACAGCGAGTCGATCAGGTTGTATGAATTGAGAACAATAAAGGGCGTAGTGAAGAAAAGAAAGACAAATTATTCATTAAAATAGAGCTTTAAAGTCTATTATATGGTAAATGCATTATATTGTTAAAAACGTATTTTTTTTATTTTTCATTAACTGTTTATGACAATATTAGTAATGGATTAAATTCATTCGCGTAGATCCATCCTTCATGTTAAAAAGAAAACGCAAGTTCATGCCTTCAATAATTTACGTCATTAAAATTCATTTCTGAAGGCGGGTTTCGTAAAAACACCGAAATCAGGGAACTTCGAAGATTTGTATTTTTTAAACAATTTCGAAACTAGAAAAGTGAGTACTTAGCCTTCCCTAATTTCATATGGACTATAATTTATTTCAATATCATGAAAATCCGGGACATCGAGGATTTGAGAAAAGTATCTCATCTGCTTCTATCATCCACGCTGAGCGCAATGCACTTCAAACTTTCTTTGTTGTATGGAAGAAAACCGACCACGGTCGGCTCAGCCCCTGTGCTTTCGTCGGCATTCGCAAGTCGGGCCGCATGCGTCGATTGTCGAGTCACTACGAATGACGTCTCCCTAGCATATGCGTTCACCCTCACCCTTTCTGACGTAGAAGCACGCGGCCCCGGCTACCGTTTCACCCGTCCACATCAGAATATTCGTATGCGTGCAGTCTTGCTCAGCGTATACTCATTCAAGTCTGGATCCGGCTTTATGGTACACCCTGTATACTTCGATATTGATTAACTAAGTACCTAATTTTGAAATCGGCCTAAACTCTTATTGTAATATTCCATATTTATCATAAAAACTTTCAACGAACTTTATGGCTAACTTATTTACGAATATGACGATTGTTTTCTGCCACTTTTTATCATTCTTTTATTTGTACTCTCCTTACACCAAAACGTATTCTTAGACGTGACCCATAAAGCGAAAATAAATAATAATTTTGAAATACTTTAGGCAGAAAACCTAGCTTATTTTTTACATTTCTTAACTGATGAACACAACATACAACAGTGTCACATTGTAAGCACGCCTCTCGGGGGTCAAGGCAGCCTTTTAACGAAACGGTATGCTAGTCGATTCATCTTTCAATATTATTATTATTATTTTCATCAACGGCAAACCCCTTTAGTATACAATAGTTTACATAAATAGCATAGTAACTAAAATAAAATACAATAAGTTCAAATAAATTCAAATAACACAAAACAATAACAGACACAAAAACACACAAAAAAAAACGAAACCGTCTGCAAGCAACAACAGGAAATTCGCGGCAGCACCGAACAGTACAGTATATAATCTAAACAGAGAATCGATTAACCAGTTGCCTCCTGAACGAATCCAACGAGATCGAAAACAAGTCAATATCAGCGATAAACCTGTTAATCTCATCCAATGTCTATAAACAGGCATCCACGGTTCGAAAAGGGGACGCTGATGCAGTGACCGTTGAGGGGCATGAAAACATATCATCAGAGATACCAGCTCAAGACAGTTTGTCTGACCACGAATTAATTTGTAAAGAAACAAGAGGTCGGAACAGACACGACGGTCAATCAGGGTGGTAAGCCCCAACTTCTGTAAGGCCGGACCATAGTCATGGTCAAAAATCCGCATAGGGCTACCGGTTGCTCTCATAGCTAGCCTACAGAACTTATGCTGGACCCTTTCAATTAAGCTGATATGTACCAAATGCCTTGGGTTCCAAATTACCGACGCATACTCTATTTGAGGTCTTACAAGTGCAACATAAAGAAATGCCTGAAATGCTTTGCAAATCGGGCGATAAACCCTAAGGTTTTCATCGCCTTACAAGCGATATCCCGGTAGTGTTTACGGAAATCAAGCCCAGTCACAAACGTTACGCCTAGATCTGTAATTACATCCACCTCAGTCAAGGGGGTATCACATAGATTATACGCTGATAAAATGGGACTAACAGTTCTATGCGATTTCATTACGACACATTTCGCAGTGTTTAGCTGCATCCTATTGGCGGTACACCACTGCTCGAACCTGAAGAGAGAGAGGAATTAAGGATATGCCAAAGGGGCCTCGCTAGGATGAAGCGACCTTCCCTCAACAGTAGAGGTGGAATGCCATCCACACCAGGACCTTTGTCAATATCAAGAGAATCTAGCTTGGCATATATATCTCCTATAGGAACGGATAGCTCATGAATATTTACATTACTGCCCGAGTAAAGAGCTGGATTTACGGCAGGCGCCACACCAGACGGAGTAACGTAAACAGAGCCAAAGAATTTCGCAAAGAGGTCAGCGGCTGTTCCATGCGTCAAAGCAGACATACGATCGAGATGCACTTTTTCAGGAATAACATGCCCGCCACGCTTAGTGTTAACAAACATCCAGAAGCAAGATACATTATCAATAACCGCACTCTCTACCTGGTCAATATAAGCACGATGATCACGTAATAAGACTAATTTAGTCTGCGATCGTAGATGGGAAAAGTTCATATAATCGCTATATGCACTTAAACGCTTGTACGCTTTGTGCGCCCTCTTCTTCTGTCTAATCAGAGCCTTCAATCCCGGGAAAAACCAGTGCGGAAACGAGGAGCAAACAACAGCCCTTACCGGAATAACGGTAGAAATTGTCCAATTGATATGGCTATACAAACGTTCAAGGGCTATACACGGATCGACATTACTGGTCTCGATATCCCAATCAACGGAATTAAAGTAACCAACCATTCCTTGATAGTCACCACGCTTAAAGTCCCTGAATACTAAATTCTCGCACACACACTCAACGGTTGCATCTAAGTTGTTACATAACACGTAAAGCGGTGGGTGATAGGCGTCAGGTACAATTAAAGCGTCGATAACACGGTCGACTATCGCATTAGAGTTTGTAGCGAAAATAAGATCCAGCATACCATCAGAGTCATTAAAAACAGTATTAACCTGGGCAAGATTACAGTATCCAGCACATCCCAGGAGATAATCAATAGCATCCGATTCGCTTGCCGATAGCCCCGACTTCCTGAAACACGCTATCCCTGAGTCATTATACCAGACAGCATGCGGAAGGTTATAATCTCCGAACAGCGCAAAGCTGTCCTCACTATATTTATGGAACACTTCAGTAATACAGTCCACATGGCTGGCATAAATAGTAGAATGTGACGCTGACGGCATATATGCAGCACCCAGTATTAAGTATTTATTACACTGAAGGTGGACACGGACAAAAAGATGTTCAATATCAGTGCAACTGACCATTATAGGACAGGCAGATAGCGACTTCTTGACAGCAATGAGAACACCGCCACCTCTCGAACAGCAACTCGTTGCTTGAGATCTATCGCACCTGAAGACCGCATAATTACCTAACCCTAGCTCGTCTGAAGAAATAGCAGAATTCAGCCAAGTCTCAACTAAAATGATCACATCATATAACACAGCAGATGTGAGTAAGGAATTGCACAAAGTATCCAGTTTCGTACGCAGACCACGAACATTCTGGTGATACACTAAAGGGGCCCTCTTCAGTTTTTGATTTTCATCCCTTCGGTGGTTGCTCTTCAGGATCCTTGGAGTACCATGAATGTACCGAATAGTCATTTGAGACTCCCCTTGCTCGTGTAGTTCCCGCAGTTTCGCCCTTAGCTGCATCAGCGTCTCACGTTCAAGTCTCGTTTTATCCTCCGTTATTTTGAATGGTCCCTTATACCGATGCCTATTTTTAAGGACCATCTTAACGTCCTCTGCCGAGCCTAGACGCACACATAGTGGTCTAGCAAATGCATTACCCCGTTTCCCAATACGATAAGTGGCCGAAACTGACACTTCATGGGTATTAATTTCACCCAGTATGGCCCGTGCTCCCGCTGCATCAGCCACCCTAGCGAGGTCCGATGTAGGTTCCTGCGACTCCGGTATGCCAAATATCACAATGTTCTTGACCCTCACCTCCCTCTGATGCAGCTCCTCTAGGATGTCCTGGGCTGATGGAGCGAAAGGTTGTTCTGTAGGGGGGTTTGAGGATTTCTCTTCAAGCACCCTGACCCGCTCAGATATTGAACGGATCTCTGCCTTCATGTCGGAAAGATCCGTTCTGATACCCGAGAGAATTTCATCTCTCATTACAGCCAGCTCCTGCTTAATGACGTCCCTGATCATATCCCGCATTTCCGTATTGGCTGGTACAACAGAGAGGGATTGGAGTGAGGCCGTCGGTAATGCAGAGAGGGACTGAGCCGACGAGCCGCTGGAATGGGTACCGACAGTCCGGGGCCTAGGAGATCCTGGGTGACAATTTATGAGTCTCCCTTCATGCCAGGGATGACCCGAACGGCCGAGACAAGTTGGTCCTGGGTGGCAATTTATACCACAACCAGGGCAGACGATTGGATATGCAACCGTGGAGCCACAGCCCTTGCATTTCTTTAAACCGCCCATCGACACAGAGTAAACCATAGACCCAGAAGTTAAGAAATGGAGTACTCTGGTAATTATACAGGGATCACAGCACAACCCACTATAATCCACCTCTAAAAGCAGTCCAAACCTGATAAGATATCAGCTTATACAGCGAAAAATGTGATATAACTGCCACAAACACCAAAAATTAACGGTCATGGGGACTACGATGAGTCACTCTGTCACACACGAGCCGACGATCGCTCAAAACAAAAACACACAACCTGTCACCTCGACAGCTGAGAGCAGGGTTTTCCCTCTCGGAATAAACCCAAGGGTTTTCATCGCCCTACGAGTGATGTTACTATAATGGTTGTGAAAGTCCAAACCGGAATATGATGCCGCCACTATATCGAACAAAATTTATGGCTTATCGCTGTCACGTTATCCACCTAAAATTTCATACCTACAAGGTTTTTATTATTATGTTCGTAAGAATTAGGGCTGGGACTATCGAATAATTTAATATTCGAATATTATACAAGTATTCGAATCCTACGAATACTATTCGAATATTTAAGTATTCTAATACTCTTCTAATATTTAAGTATTCTAATATTCTAATATTTAAGTATTCGAATACTAAATATTTATTATTATTATTATTTATTTTAACAGGAGAACCCATTAGTGTACATAGTAAAGCAATTAATTCAAGATAAAGATACTATAACAAAAAAATATATATATATACAATAAAATAAAACAAAACGAGACGAGACGAACGAGACGGGACGGGACGGGACGAAACAAATCAAAAGCAGTCCCAGCGCAACAACATAATCATAAACACGGCACCGATTATACGCAAATTACTGTGGTAACAGTCTCCTTAACAATTGGTTCCTAAACGAAACGAGGGAGACGGCGAACAAGTCTATGTCCACAGCGCAATGGTTCATCTCATCCATAGCCCGGTTTATGGGATCGGTAGTATAGTGATAGTAATCAGGGATGCACGATACAAAAAGAGGTTTCAGCCGCAGCGACAGTTGTGGGGCGTGAAAACAAATCAATGCAACAAGATCCTAGCAGTTTATCTGGCCATGGATTACTTTGTACAGAAATAGCAGGTCGGAACAGACACGGCGATCGCCAAGATTAGAGAGTCTCGTCTTTCGTAAGGCAGGCCCGTAATCGTGGTCGTCAAACCTCATAGGGCTACCAGTAGCTCTCATAGCAAGTCCAAGAAACTTGTGCTGGACCCTCTCAATTAAGCTGACATATTGCTTATGCCTAAGGCTCCAGATCACGCGTATTCCACCAGTGGCCTAACCAATGAATTGAATGCATTCCGGAAATCAGTGTATACGGTATGGACTTGCAGACTCATATCCAATGCAGCAGAAACGAAGCTGTGGTATACCGCCAGATTAGTTGTCGTCGATCTCCCAGGAATAAATCCATGCTGTTCCTCGCAGATGACATTTGTGAGACAGGGCGTTAAGTGCTCCGTTATAATTTCCTCGAAGGTCTTAGGCATGACAGATAATTTGCAAATCGGCCGATAGTTTCTTATATCAGAGCGATCACCCGTCTTGAATACCGGAGTGACCAAAGTAGTCTTCCAAGCTGCAGGGAAGATGCCCCTTGATAGAGAGGAATTAAAAATATGCCAGAGGGGCCTGGCAAGAATGAAGCGACACTCCCTTAAAAACAAACGCGGAATATCATCATATCCAGGTCCTTTTGCGGTATCTAGCGCCTCCAGCTTAGAATATATTTAACCTATAGAAATGGATATCGAGTGAATGTGCTTCACTGCCAGTGGACTGACCAGGATTCATGACGGGCGCCGCTCCGGTTTGAGGATTGTAAACAGTGCCAAAGAACTCTGCAAAAAGATTAGCAGCTGCCAAGATGCTGTCAAGATGCACCTTACCAGGAATTCCATGTCCACATCGCTTAGTATTTACAAATTTCCAGAAGAATGATACATTGTCTAACACCGCGCTCTCAACGACATCGATGTAACTACGGTGATCATGCAATAGGGCTGCCTTACATTTCGATCGAAGACTGGAAAACTGCAGATAATCACTAAGTACACCGGAACGATTAAAGTGTACTTACTTCTATGCGCTATCTTCTTGTATCGGATCAGGGACCTCAAACAAGGGGAAAACCAGTGTAGAAACGTGGATCGCACCACAGACCGGACAGAAATAAAGGCATCGATTGCCCGATTAATATGGCCATATAGTCGATCCACGGCAACGTCTGGCTCTATGTCACCAGTCTCCTTATCCCAATCGACTGAATTCAGATAACCCAATACACTAGGGAAATCCCCACGTTTGAAATCCCTGTATTCGATGTTTCCACCCACAAGATCCGGAAATGAGAACAAGTCGCCGAAAAACTCATACAGAGGTGGGTGGTAAACGTCAGATATAATAAGGGAATCAATGACACGGCCAACCGCGACATTGGGGCAGCTAACAAAGATGAGATCTAACATCGCGTCGTATTCGTTGAAAACCGTGTTCACTTGGGTAAGGTTACAATACCCTGCGCAACCCAGGAGGAGATCGATTGCAGCCGACTTATTCGGCGATACGCCCGACCTCCTGAAACACGCTTGATACGAGTCATTGTACCACACCCCATGAGGAAGATTGTAGTCGCCGAACAAAGAGAAGGTGTCTTCACTATAGTTGTGGAATAATTCTGTGACACAATCAACATGACTCGCATAAAGTGAAGGCTGGGACGATGGCGAAAAATACACAGCTCCCAATAATAGGTGTTTATTATCGCGAAGGTGGACTCTGGCAAACACTTGGTCGACATTGGAACAGCTGACAGTAATAGAGCTGGACGGCAGCGAATTTTTAACAGCAATAAGAACACCGCCACCTCTTGTAAAACAACTTGTTCGCTGGGATCTAACGCACCTGTACACTGTATAATTATCTAAACCAAGCTCAGTAGACAAGATCGCAGAAGTGAGCCATGTCTCAACTAAAATAATAATGTCATATGACACTGCAGAAGAAAGTAAAGAATTGAGTCAAGTGTCCAGCTTTGTACGCAGTCCTCGGACGTTTTGAAAGTAGACTAAAGGGCATGGATTTAGTTTTTTTGCGTAGAGTTCCTGTGGGGTCTTCCCGGCACTATCTTCGGAACACCACGAGTATACTGTATGGTCATGTGGGTCTCCCTATGTTCGAGAAGGTCTTCAATATATTAAGTTCACATATTTTTATTAAATATTAAAATCAGACTCCTTGATTAGGTTAAATAATGCGAAAGCTCTATTTAGGAGAGGCTGAGGGTAATATAAAAGATCAGAAAGTTTAACTGCAATTTTCTAAAAACATGAGTAAGTATTTACAACAAGTGACCTATAAAGAGCAAAATCGAAAGGAATTCTCGTCGTCATCGAATAAACATCGATTGAAATTGGTCAACATTTGAACTGAAAACCACTTATTCAGGCACTCATGAATCTAAAAAGATAAAATAGTGATAATATCGATTAACGACTCAATACTGAAAACCGTGGGTACGTCAATACGGAGTGCACCGAATAATCGGGTCATGGATACTGAAATCGACTGGAGACGGAGCCGCTCGTTTGTATTCTCTGAAACAACAAAAAACAAAGGCGTACGTTTTGCCCATGCATGCGTATGAAATCATGCTTTCAAAAGTATCCACGAGAAACGACGGTACGTGCTTGCCTGTTTTGAAATTTAAACATTGAAAAACGAGAAGATAATGACTCTGCTATTCCTTCGTACTCACAAATGACTACAATAGGGCCTATTCCACAAGTACGAGCTCGTCACTGAATTGTCTTCGCTCTAGTATTTTTCAAGTAGCCGCATATAGAAGCTAAAACATTGGCGCGATCAACTTTTCTGCTATATAACTTCATTTTTGAACAGAGATATATAGGGAGAAGGTTCTTTATTTTATTGTTAATACAAAAAATAACCATTGAACAACTAAATTGTACTTGAAGAAATAACTTTTTATAAAACGGTATTTGTTTAGGAAAAACAGTTTACATGTGCTACCATAATTCGAGCTGGTTTAAGTAGTATGAGTCTACAACTGTCAGATAGTGATTGCAGTAAAGCAGCAGTCCACAACTGATAATATATATGCAATATAATTAATAGTCCAACCGTGCAAACCTTTAAACTCAAATTATTCAAAAGCGAAGGCTCATTTTGACAAACTCCATTAGGGTTTTGTAACACTACACTAGCCTATGGTGGTTCGAAAAAGCGGTAACTTTTTTTGTCCGCTACTGCAGGTATGTACTACAACTTCCACCCTGTGTCATTCTACACATTAAAATATACAGGGTGAGTCACCTAACATTTAAACTTAAAATATCTACGTTGTTTTTAATGATACGAGAAAATGTCTCAAGAAAAAATGATTGCTAGACAAAAAGGACAACACATTATATATGGTTGAATTTGTATTTTTATTGGCTATAACATTACAGTAATGAAAATACGTTATTCTCCAAAAAAAACCATCGATGAGCTTGAAATTTCGGGAAATATAACCCTCAGAAAAAAATCGTCTCCGTCAGAATAATTGTCTCCCTGAAGGAAACATTTTTTTGCTTGGACATTTTCTCTCATCATTAAAAAAAACGCAAATATTTTAGGTTTAAATGGTAGTTGCCATAACGTTGCAGCAATATTGCCGCAACGTTGCAGCAATAATTGTATGTCCGCCCCGTGCAATGTTGCGCGGCAACTATGCAACATGACAAGGTTGCTGCAACGTTCCTGCATCGTTGCCGCAACGAAGTGTGCTGTATGGGCAGTTGCTCAGTTATTTGGCGAATATAATGCGAATATCCAAGTATCCAAATACTGTTCGAATGTTTAAGTATTCGAATACTATTATGATGTATTCGAATAGTATGGTGTGAATCAGGCATGGAACTAAAGTGAACGCAGCGGCCGATTTTCAGAGGCAACGCCTCCTTTCTCCTGCCGCACGTCTTGGCCCCCGCGGCGGCCTTGGAGCTTGGAGCGCCTCAGGCCCGTACCATATGAACCGCGCGTGGCGCGTTGACAAAAAAAAACGCATCGACAATCGTGCTCTCTGGGACGATGTGGAAACCTATTGATACAATGTCATCCTAATACGCCACGCGCGGTTCATATGGTACGGGTCTGAGGCGCTCGAAGCTCCTAGGCCCGCCGCGGGGCCAAGACGCGCGGCGGGAGAAAGGAGGCGTTGCCTCCGAAAAACGGCCGCTGTGTTCACTTTAGTTCCATGCCTGGTGTGAATTATAAATCAAGTTTTTAGGTTCATTTTTTACAAGCATTTATTTAGTTTCAGTTGTGAGTTCGTTAGTTTTTCAGGGTGAAATATTGTAAGTTAATTTTGACCCACTTCAACATATCCGATCGACTTGAAACTTTGCACAGGTACATAGTTCCAACGATAATACAATATTTTCACTAAAAAGCATAAAATATTTTACAGTAAAATTTTTTTTTAAAAACAAGCTTTTATTAAAATGTATTAAAAAGGAACCAATAATTTTGATACAGACCCCAAATGACTGCCTGAGAAGAATTCCCTCATATGACTAAAAATAAACACGTGAAAATATTTAAATATTTAGTATTCGAGTACTTAAGGGGGAGACCACTGTATCTAATCTGAAAATTCTTTTTACATTTTCTGAAAGACGTATGTTTCAAGAATGTTCTCTCCAAATTTTATGAAGAAATTCGCAAAATTGACGGAGATATGGTGTTTTTCGTGAAGCGGTGTCAAACGCGCGACTGAGCCAGGCGGAACTTTGAACGCGTTTTCCACAGAATGACATTTTTCACCCGCGTTGACAGTCTACAGAGAAAACTATACGTCCAATTGACATGAGCAAGAACATTTACTGTACGGAAAACCCGTCGCTATTACGTGACGATCAGCTTTTTTCAATTTTCGACCTGCTTCTGTTTTTTTAGCAACATATTCTCAATTTTGTACCCCGAAAACATGACTTTTTTCACTGGTCCGCCATTTTGTTATTTTTTACAATTTTGACATTTTTCGATCGTCACGTAATAGATGCAGGCTTCTAGTTTCTAAATATTATTGTTTTTTGAATTGCGATGAACCATATGGCCTGGAGACTGTCAACGCGACTAGTATGTTTTTGCCGGAGCGCAAATTTTGACGAAGAGTATACAGGAAACGGATTTATGAATTTGATTGAAAAAAAAATTTTTTTACCCTTCGATATGTACACTGTTAACTATACTAAGCAATAAATTGATTTACTTGCGTTGTTTGTTTGAAATAAATTCCCGAAAACACCCTTACATTTCGGACCGAGACAGTGGTCGCCCCCCTTAAATATTTAAATCTGTATTCAACCGCCGAGGTGACAAGACGATTGTTTTGATTGCGCAAGTGTCAGCACGTGTTTGTCTGTGTGACTCTTTGAAGTTCCCGGGTCCGTTATGTCTGCTACTGTTCCTTGAATTTTGTGGCGTTTTCTTCGGGACATATTTCCTAGCCCTGGACGCATAACGTTATTAGGGGTGTCTAAGTCTGTGGTTTGAAGCAGTGTGCTACCGTGAGTCTGTGTCGCTCGACGTGTGCCGTGGGCTCTGAGTAACTCTTTGGATTTGACTGTTACAACCTCTGGCAACAAGTTTCCGATCAGACGCACTAATACGAAATTTACTAAAGACAGTTATGTTTTAGAACTACAAAATATTATTATATATATTTAAAAGTGATGGGAAACTAAGAGTGGCATAGTATACAGTAAAAAACAACAAAATATCACCAAACTTCCATTTATTATCGAAGAGACACAAGAGAAAACACAAAATGTTAAATGGAAAAAAGTTTCCGATTGGTTGAAATCCTGGAAAAAAGTTTCCGATCAGATTTGTCAATTTAAATTTGAGGAAATTATTTTAGGTACCTTAATATTTTGTTATGTTCCCACGTGTACGTATGACTGCTTTCACATGTTGAGGCATAGAATGAATAAGATTTTTACAATCCGTAGGTGAAATTTCTTCCCACGATAATCTAATAGCTCGTCGAAGTTCTTCCTTGTTTTGTGGCATTTTCTCACGAATAAGTTTTTTCAATTTTGCCTATAAATTCTCAATGGGGTTTAGATCGGGACTATTTTGCTGGTCATGCCATTGTTTTAATGCCGTTCTGTCGCGTGTAGCTTTTTACTGCTTTGCTGCGATGACAGCTGGCATTATCATCTTGAAAAATGAAATCTGAAGATTCTCCAAACCAGTCTTCTATACTTGGAATTAAAAAATGTTCTAGAACATGAATATATGTTTCCGAGTTAATATTCTGATATAGAATGCATAATTTTCCCACTCCTTTCTCCGTCATACAGCTCCAAATCATATAAGATTGTGGATATTTCTGTTTATAATTTAAGCAATCTTCGTGAATCTTTTCATCGGTTCTTCGCCAAACAAATGTACCTGCATCATCTCCTGCCCCAATACATACACGTGACTCATCGCTGAATATCACTTTAGACCAGTCGTCCACTGTCCAATTTGCACGTTCCTTACACCATTTTATGCGCTCCTTTTTATGCTTTTTGGTAAGCAAAGGTTTTGATTTAGCCTTTCGAAATGAAAATCCCATCTCATTTAATCGATTTCTGACAGTACGGTCAGAAACATTTTGTGCCCACTGATTATTGAGCAACAGTTTATAACTTCAAAAATGAAGTTATATAGCAGAAAAGTTGATCGCGCCAATGTTTTAGCTTCTATATGCGGCTACTTGAAAAATACTAGAGCGAAGACAATTCAGTGACGAGCTCGTACTTGTGGAATAGGCCCTATTGTAGTCATTTGTGAGTACGAAGGAATAGCAGAGTCATTATCTTCTCGTTTTTCAATGTTTAAATTTCAAAACAGGCAAGCACGTACCGTCGTTTCTCGTGGATACTTTTGAAAGCATGATTTCATACGCATGCATGGGCAAAACGTACGCCTTTGTTTTTTGTTGTATCAGAGAATACAAACGAGCGGCTCCGTCTCCAGTCGATTTCAGTATCCATGACCCGATTATTCGGTGCACTCCGTATTGACGTACCCACGGTTTTCAGTATTGAGTCGTTAATCGATATTATCACTATTTTATCTTTTTAGATTCATGAGTGCCTGAATAAGTGGTTTTCAGTTCAAATGTTGACCAATTTCAATCGATGTTTATTCGATGACGACGAGAATTCCTTTCGATTTTGCTCTTTATAGGTCACTTGTTGTAAATACTTACTCATGTTTTTAGAAAATTGCAGTTAAACTTTCTGATCTTTTATATTACCCTCAGCCTCTCCTAAATAGAGCTTTCGCATTATTTAACCTAATCAAGGAGTCTGATTTTAATATTTAATAAAAATATGTGAACTTAATATATTGAAGACTGTTTAGTCAACATTATAAATTTAGTAACTTTTGCATTAAAATTTAATCGAAGAATTGTTGCTCGATGATGAAAGTTTAAATTCTCTAGAACGTTATTATGTATTTCGTTTCGTATGTCGAACAAGATGCAGGTGTCGCCTGGAGTTGCTCGGCGATGTATCATCGATTATGCACAAACAGAATTTCTTTATTTTTCATCGTACCAACATAAAAGTGTTTCTGCCGATATTGACAGAAAATAATTTAAATCGGACTACTTTGAACGAAACAGGCTTTCAATTCTGCAAATAAATTTTATGTGTAATATTGTAATGACAGTTCAAATTGTGTCAGGTTTGATATCTTTCCATCTTTCCTTTTTACAATCCCGGACCTCTCTATCTTTCATTGTTGCTACGTTCAGTGAGGCTCTGCCGCTAGACGCAGCTCTCGTGCTGCATTCCTTGAAGACTTCTCGATAAAAAGAGAGACCTCTGTGGCAACAGCGCGGCAGAGGCAGAGAGAACAGTACATGTGGCAACTATGCGTAAAAAATTAGTCTACACAGAGTAACTGGAGATGTCACCTATGTACAAACTCTTTTTATCGATCGTAGTAGTTTCAATAGGGTCCGTTTGTTTACTGGGGACGCTTCGATCGATTCGGATCATAACAAAAATGAGACGGCCCCCTTAATGGATATTCTAATACTTCAGACACTTCGCCAAGCAGCTTCAAGTGACAGGACATATTTTTTAAATTGGTTATTTGTTGTGAGTTGAATAATTGTGACAGAAATTGATGTCAGGATATTTATCTTCGTTAAAAAACAGTCACTATAAATCTAGTACTAGGGTCATCTAGTATGAGTTATGAGGAATGCCACATTTCATAGATACCAGAATAATGAGAATTAGCTTCATAGCACAACATGTATACATACATTACAATCGCGGACAAAATTAAGTGGACAGGCGGTAGAAATCTTTATAATACAAAAATCAATACAGTTTTATTAATACCTATAAAGCTGTTTAATGTTTAATAAATTAATTGAAAATTTGGAAAGGGTCGAAATGACGTGGACACTCAAATAAACATAACATTCTGAATTGACAAATGTGAGCAAACACAGAGCGTCTGCGTAGATCACCTTCACAAACAGAGATATTGAATAAATCTATTAGTTCCAGCCTCTGTAACAATAATAACTGTAGAATTATTTATAAAATAACACCGGAATGCAAGAAACGAAAAAAGTTTCATCACAAATTTGAGATTCGGAAAAATTGCCAAATATTGTAAAAATTTAATTTCTGTACAATACATTCTGTACAATATTCTGTACAATATTCTGAACAATGTGGAATGTGCAGTAGAAAAAATGTATAACAGATACGTAGGTACTATAATCACGAAATTGTATAGAATTGTATCACCGACAGTTTCGGAGATGTTCGCGGGGATCGATTTAAGTGGAACACCCCTGTATATATGTATATTCATATGCAGTGGGTATCAACTGTAATATTTTGTACATCATTAAGATAACATTTTTTCTGCAATAAAATCTTTAATGTTTAGGTATCTCCCAGCTTTACTTTGTTGCACCAAAATCAAATTTAAAATGGATTTGTATAAAATTTGTTATAATGATTAATTGTATTGTTATGAAACCATTTTTTGATGGTGATACAACAATGTGTAAATGACCATAGTTATAGAACAACACGTTAAAGGCATAAATTGTTTTTAAATTCATTTCCTAGTAACAATAAATAAACTGTTTGTCCATATAGCAGCATTTAGTTGTGCTTTCTTCTTCTGCGCTTTTTTTATTCAGTACTTAAACATGCGTAGTATAAAATTAACAGTAAGCATTATTTATGTATACTTATAACAGTTAATTACAAGTAAAATAAATTATTCAGTTATTCTTTACGGAGGATTGAAATATTTATAAAACTCCAATTTCGCGTTAATTCCCTCAATACCGTTTACGTACCTTTTACATTAACATTTGATCATACGATCTAACACTAATTTCCTTATAACATTTTAATCACATAGTTACACATAGTGTATGGAAATGCAACTTAAATATTGTGGGTTAACTTTGTGCATACATTTTTCGAATAAAGAAGAAAAATCCAAATTCCACGGCGATGAGCACTGCAGTTTTATTTCGTTTTGGTAGCTAGAACCAACATGAGCAGAGAGCAGTATATAGTGTGATATTCGACACATTGAAGCGTTAGTATCGCGCACCCCGAACATATAGAAATAAGGGAAAAAGGAAATTAATTTATCGTTTTCTCGTCAAGAAATCACGCTTATTCCGTGGATGTGACAGGTTCGCGACCCAAGTACTCATTGCAGCGCCCGGAGACGTATATGGCGCGTAATAGAAATGCTACAAAAGGGAAGGAGAAAAACAAGGGAAAGGAAGAAAAACAGTTAACGTAGCGGGCAGCGACGTTGTTGGTGGATACGATGTAGGATGGAGCTGTGGTGGGTAGCGATGGTGGTGGAAACAGCGCAAAGTAAACAGCTGGAAATGGGGAATGCTGGTGGCAGCGGAGGGAAGGGTGGGGAGTGAGTGGCAGCGTAGCGGCTCGTTTAGCACGCAGGATCAGCTTTGGGGAGAACCTCGCTTCGTCGCTTTTACCTCGCGCTAGCTAGTAGCTCCGCCGCATTCGTACGTGATACGAAAGCACGCGTCCGATAGTGTTGCATAGAGGCTCGTACAACTGCTTTCAAACTGTTTCCGTGGGTGTGTTCTTGCTTCTTCACATTTCTTTCCCTACAATTTCCTCCTCCCCACACTCTCTCTCTCTCTCTCTCTCTCTCTTTCTTCGGTTTCCTTATTCCTGCCTTCGTGCTTTGCCTTTCAATCTTTCCTTCCGCTTTCCAAACATTCACTTTCAATGTTCTTGCCCGTTTTCCCTGTGACTCCATTTCTCATTCTTCCTTTCTGTTTCTCTCTTTCTCTCTTACATTTTCTCTTTCTTTTTACAAGTCGATCAAGGGTGAGCCTCATCGGATCGCCTTCGCTCTCAATGTTATCGATCTTCGGGTGTGTGAAAATTCATGTTTTGACCGGCCTTAGGGAACGAACCGATGGATACGGGGACAGAAACCGAGACGTTTTCACATACTTTGTCACGGTCCTGAGAACCGAGTACGCACGCCCGTTGTGAACGGAGAAATGGAGATGACACGTTAATACGTTTTAAAAACATTGTTCAACGATTCTGTATCGTTAACGTTCCTGTATAAACGGCTGCGAATATAGAGAAGACAACAGGGGAGAGAAAGAGAGAGCAGACGGAGGAGAGAAAGAGAAAGGAGTGAGAGCTTGGAGGTAGAGTGTGTCTAAGCTGCAGTGTAGTACAATTTAGATGCTCAAAGAGTAGGATAAAACACCTGTACTTTCTGGTGAGCGTCTAAGCGCGAAGTTAATTGGCGTTGGGACTACTGTTCGCTGGAACAGAAAGAAAGTGAACGAACCAAGAGATTTCTCGCGGAGGAAAGAAGAGAAGGACAGACTGAAAAAGAGAGATAAAGGAAATTTGAAGTGTGCTTTTCGCGTGCATGCCTCGCTGCGAGCCACTCGAGCTTTCAGGCAACTTGGGTTAAAGAGAAACGTGAGGGTTGCCGTAGTGTAGCGATACTGAAAATTTGGCAGAAGTTTCTGTAGATTTTCAATCTTTTTCTACCTTTACTTTCTCTTTTCCCTTATATTCGCGTCTCGTAATCATTGAGACGTCAGAGTTAAAATATTGCCCGCTACTTGTCAGCATTGCATACTCTCCTGAGCTCCATTTCTTGTTATCCTAACCGATCGATGTGATAAAGTGCCTCCATGAAAAGGTACGAGCTTGTCGAAATTATAATCGAATCCTTCGTTCGTCATTCACAGGACGCGTGGGTGTATTGTGTTGCCTGGAATGTTTAATGAATTATGCGTACATGTAAAGGATAGCGGAAAGCTGTAAGGACAGTGGAAGCCTAGTGTTGGAGAGCAAAATTGAGTCATTCAGTGTGTTGTGAAAGGAACAAGTGGGTGCCTCTGAATACAGTAGGAAATTTTATGAACAAATTATATTTGGCTCGTCGGTTTTGACTACTGGACGGGTCATCTTGTATTCACAATCGAGTGCGCGCATTTAAATACACAATTTCTCGTTTCACCCCGTTGTCTCGCTACTGTGCAAAGTGCTACAACAGAAGAAAGGGCGAGTTGCTACGAAGCAGCAATACATCCTGCCTTGTCGTGTCGTCGGACCTACTACGTTGATCAACCGGTAAGACAATTCGATTCAGTGCTTCCCGAATCAGCAAACTGCAGCGTGAACCGTCTTTCAACGCGAAATACTACCGGATAGAGATAATTAAATTGAAGGCAACTGTTATGTAAACAAAATTATCGTATATTAAAGTATACGCTTCGTCTAATATACGATGCGACAGACTACGGTTGCGAGTTACATGAAAAGGTATACTTGTTTTTCTATTGCTGAAAGTATCCTTGATACATTAAGTCGTAGTCTAAATGCATCTTGTTCTTATATTTAACATAATTTCTTTGCAATATACAGCTAACCTGCTTTATGACAGTACCTTAATAATATAATATGTTCTTACGTTCACTAAACATCGAAATTGAAGGGAAAAAGTAGAGCAGACCTTCTCTAAATTTAATTTGAGGAATTCTGTTATTTTTAATTAGTGCACTTAACCCTAGTTCGGCTGACGAGGCACCCGGGTGACTATTTGAACTTACTGTTATTTAATAAACCTATCCACTACTCCTAGCAAAGTGATTCGCCTTCCTCCTACACATGTTCTGAGCAGTGCCATTTGTAATTATTAACATTGCTTACATACGTTATTCGTGCAGATGTATATATAAAATTAGTCACCGGGGTGACTGCGGCAGCCTAAATGAGTTCTAAAATTCGTCAGCCGAACTAGGGTTAATAGGGGTTTTTGCATAAAATGTTAAAAAGGATTGACGCTATAAGTGTTATACCATCTCAGCTCTTCACACAATCAATCGCGAAAAGGGTAGTTGAATTATGACTTTAAAACAACTGAAACGTTTCATTGCTTCCTTTAATTCATCATTCAGAAGAGCTTGATATTTGATTTTATTCTCTATGCGGTAGTGACATCACGAAAACTGAAACATCTGCATAATTCATGACGGTCGGTTATTTTCCTCTCGTCCATCATTTCAAATCCCTTTAACGCCGCCACTCTGTTCTCCTTACCCTGCAAGCAAATCTTCTTCGTTACCAATGTAATAAGAAAAGAAGAAATAATTCTTCACGATGTAATTGCATATTTTGCCTCGTTGTTTATTGTAGTCTTTATTAGGAAAATAAACAATTCCAGTAAGTAGAGTAGTATAGGAGGTATACATCATCACGTTTGTACTTCAATTATAGTACGAATCATAAAACTGCCATACAAGTGTGTTAATTTTATGATAGTCTAAATGACGTTTCAAACACTAACACAAAGGCTAGGCATATTACGAAAAATAGTATTTGAATAAATTGTTTGATGAAAGATGATGGTTCTTTTAATGGGGTTACCAATTCGGTGAATTTTCAATTTTGTATAATCTACTTACAACAAAAAGGGAACGTATTTGTATCTCGTGTTACGTATTCATTTTAAGAAAACCTAGCAGAGGAAGGAGTCGTAGTATCCCACAGTACAGGATACGTACAACTTTCTGTTATTGTCTACAAAATTCGAAGTGTATACAGATTGTCTCCTGCGGTGTGATACTAGCGAGTACCTGGTAAATTCACTCGAAAAATTAAACCGAGTTTGCAAAATAAAATTTTAATTACCACATATTATTGTTAGATTTACTTTTTTACATGGAATTACCTGGAGAGTCGTGAACTTTCATGGCGCACGCCTGCAGAGCGAAGTGGGGAAGCCGGCGGTATCGAAAAGAGCTCTAGGCCTTCGGGCCCCCTTCACTCTTCATTTCCTTCGATCACGGTGTCGTATCCAAATGTGCGTTCAGAATTGAATTCATATGCATGTTTATACTGCGCGGGCGATCTAGCTAAATAAATTAAAGTTGACGGAGTCACTATTGTATATTTCTCGTGTACTCGGCTCACGCGTGCCGTGTGAAAAACGCTTTATCGTTCCCTGTAGCAGCCGTGGCTGCGGGAGTAACGAAATCGAATTGGGTGAGTAGCAATGAAACATATTCCAGGATTTCTTTCTCTCCGTTCCCTCTTTTCGAATTCACCTAAGCGGTCCGTCACTCACTCGTAATACCTATACACATATTTATGTATAGTTATCCCACTCCAATTTTGTAGTCTTTTAATTTTAGTCAAGTACGCAGTGTTGCAAGATTGGGCGGTTTATCGCAATTTGGGCGACTTTTGTAACAAAATTGCGACGGCTATATTGAAGAAATCGCACGTCGCAAATTGGGCGATTTTGAAGAAATCGGGAGATTTCAAAATCTGGTACTATTTAGAAAAAATTCTGTGCATATTAATATTTCAATACCTTTCAATACTTGCTTATATGGACTTGGTGAAGAATGTTTATTATGTTGGTAAATTGTATGTTTTAACATTTTATGTGGATAGCAGAATTTGCGAATGGTGTATTTTTATGCAGGGTGATCCTCCCGCGACTGGACTCAAAGAGATGCCGCCTGGCACCCCGTGGCGAGGACAACACTCCCCAGAGCCTAACCAAATTGTATGACTTTCGACCCTCGAAGGGGTTTGAATACCATTAAAAAGTGAGAAATGTGTAGGATTTCCGAATTTCTCATCAGATCTTCGCGAAAACGACGCCAGTCGTTTCCTTATGTTTCGCAGATGAAAGTAACACCAAGAACGACATAATTCGGACCATAATGAAGGAAATGCTATGAAAAATCGAATTATATCATTTGAAGCTGACTTCGTTAAAAATAGTCCGATTTACATGAAATTTCATACGATTTTCATCGGAAAACCTTAAGGAATCCATCGGTGTCGCTTCCATATCGATACGATATAGAATAAAGAATTATTTTATTTCTGAAACAGGTATGAATCCTCGGCCGACCGCAGCGATTCCAGTTCGGCGCCCCGATGTCGAGAGTGAAAATGTGACATATTCGTTTCAGCATATTAAGAAATTCTTTATTCTTTACTGTATCGAAATGGAACTGACACCAATGGATTCCGTATGTTTTTCCGATGAAAATCATACTAAATTTCATGTAAATCAGACTATTTTTAACGAAGTCAACTTCAAATAATATAATTCGATTTTTCATGGCATTTCCTTCATTATGGTCCGAATTATGTCGTTTTTGGTGTTACTTTCATCTGCGAAACATAAGGAAACGATCTGATGAGAAATTCGGAAATCCTACACATTTCTCACTTTTTGATGGTATTCAAACCCCTTCGAGAGTCGAAAGCCATAAAATTTGGTGAGGCACTGGGGAGTGTTGTCCTCGTCGCGGGGTGCCAGGTGGCATCTCATTGAGTCCAGTCGTGGGAGAATCACCCTGTATTTTTCCCGCCAAACATTTTTTTTTCAGTATTGGCAAAGAAAACTACCACTGCGGGAATGGTTGCGCTCGGGTAACAAATATGGACGACACAGGTATACATTTTACTATATGTTTATATGGAACCAGTAGTATAAAAGTTTAATTAAAAGTTATTTCATACAGTAAAAATGTTGACAATACATTTAGACACAATATTGGAATATGTAAAAGTATGTAATGTGGACAATTTTACTTGCTCCACTTTTTGACACTTTTATGAAAACTTGAAGTGAGATCATTGTTAGTGTTCCTTCTCGAGAATTCTTTGTCGAGAATTTGTCGAAAAATTTTATAATTTCTTATTTCTTATTTTTTCGGGAGCCCGATTCTTTCGAGCAGTCCGAACATATTCCGGGCAACTCGATCGTGTCGGGCAGTCTGCTTGCTTAGAGTAGATAGGACGCTTTAAAAGTTAGTATATTGATCATTTTCATGCGCCATGCTGTATGGAGTAATTGAAAGGTTCTTTGTTATCATATTTGGCGTCACATCTCTCACCTACGAAACTTGGGCTTAACCGGGAGCAAAAATTGTCGTATTTCGGTTTGAAATAACATTAGAAAAATTGCTATGGCTGAACAAGTATCTACTCATTATTCGGGTATGGAATTTAAAATATAACATATTATACCAGCTTTCGTGAAATATGAATATTGTTTTTATATTCTTACCAGTAACGCTTATTGTATTGTAGAAATGTATTTGTATTTTAAATTTATTACAAAAAACTGAAGATTATCGTGACTCAAAATAAGTTGTAACAGCAATTGATTCAATTTGTTTGTGATATTAAACTGTTAAGCGCTGTACCTTATTATACATATAATTCTGTTTATTTTCATATCTTTATCATCTGTATTATTCTCGATAGCTATTCTCTGTAAAGCAAGCCTGCCTTCAACGGTCCCTGCTCACAACGCCGTATTTTTCTCCATAGCTTTCACTTCTTAAATCGTTTTATTATGACAACATTTGGTTACCAGATGACACCGACTGACCGGCACCTCGAGCTACCCTTCGACTCATATAGTTTTTGCCTAGCGCGTTCATCCGGCCCGGTCCGATATTACCTGAACCGTTAGGTGCCTTTTGCGCAAATACACCCAATTATATTACCAAAAACTCGCGTTACGTCTCTCATCATTGAGCACGAGCATCGCGCTCAATTACACGCAGGTGTACAAACCACCTTATACGCAATAAGACGACAGTAGTTATACTATGAGAGTTCTGGATCAAGTGGAGGCGAGGGGTGAGGCGGGGCGGGGGGGGGGGTACCGCCGTGGTCTTCCGTGAGATGGGCGAGGGGGGGGAGGTGGGGAGGGGGCACCGCCGCGGTCTTCCGGGAGATGGGTGAGGGGCAAGGAGGGAAGGGGGGTACGGAGTTCGCGGGCAAGGGGGATAACAACACGGGGCGGGGGATTTTCAAAATTTTCAAAATGGCGTCGCGCGCGCAGGTCGAGTTCGTGGGCGAGGAGGCTGACGTCACAGGGGAGGGGGTGGATTTTCAAAATTTTCAAAATGGCGTCGCACGCATTTCGTATTGGCGCCACCTACTGGATGTTTAAGGTACTTTGGGTCCGCGTCGGTATTTGGGCCCGCCTTGGTAAATTTTCCAGGTTTTCCAGACATTTCGTACTGACGCAATCTGTTGGATGTTTAAGGTACTTTGGGCGCGCGTCGCCGCCGCGCAATCTCCGTACGCGTGCGGGATCGGTGCGCAGGCGCGACCGCGACCGATTCGTGGAAATTCAAATCGCGTCTTCGATGATGATTTCTGAGAAAGAGGGTGTACCAATGATTTCTGAGAATAGATAAGGGATCGACAGGATTGAACGCGTTTTGTGCATCTACGTGCACGCGCTTCATGCAGTGTGTATATATTTGAATCGTGGGATCGTTACAGCCCACGTACAATGATGCATACATATAGCGATAATTATTGTAAATCAATCATCGCGATAGTCCATGGAATAAACATTGCACCGCGCCATGCCGTGTGTTTATATCTGAGCAGGATTGAACGCGTTTTGTTCACCTACGTGCATGCTCTTCGTGCCATGTGTTTATATTTGAATCGTGGGACCGATACCGCGCATGTACAATGATGTATACATATAGCGATAATTATTGTAAATCAATCGTCGCGATAGCCCATGGAATAAATACGACGTTGCATTCGATAGGAATTTCTGAGAAAGAGGGTGGTACACGATTTCTGAAAAATTATAGAGCGAACCGCGCCGTGCCGTATGTTTATATCTGAGTAGGATTGAACGCGTTTTGGTGCCTACGTGCACGCTCTTCGTGTCGTGTGTATATATTTAAATCGTGGGATCGATAGGGCCGCGCAAGCAACCATCGTAAACATACAGCGATAATTATTCGGGGTAGAGTTCCGAGCATTTTCACGATCAAGGAGGCTGTAAGTCAATCGTTGCGGTAGCCCATAGAGTAAACATGCCGTTGCACCGCGCGAAACCGTATGTTTATATCTGAGTCGTGGGAGTAATAGCAACCGTGTAAGAGTTAAAAGAGTTCGATGTAGACCCATGGGTATCTGATTTACAGTATATCAATGTCAGTACCCTGCGATGTCACAGTTGGACCTCCAAACGCTTACGATCGAGAAGCATAAGATCCGCGACGTGTTAAGCCCACCGTCATTATTCGAGACTTCGTGGAGTAGTATCATTCAAAACGGATTTATGCAATTGTCACATCACCATCGTCAATTGCTACGCCATATTGCGCGATATAGTACTGCGAGTAAATGCACATTGTACTGCATCGTTGGTGATAAGGATGTGCATCGGAAGCAAGTGAAGTACTTTACCGCGATCGGGTGTACGCCGTTAACGCTTCTGCATGACATTGAGAACGGCACGGTCGAAGTGTACAAAGTGTTATACCCTCAAACATTTACTATTACCGTGGACTCGTTTTTGTGTCGTGAATTAGTGAGATTTTTGGATGAGCACCCGACACCGATTGTGCGACTACACTCAAAGCGCATCATTTTGCCGTTAGGTTACCGATTTCCGAACACGAACCGCATCACCTGGAAAAGTCGTATCACCCATTCGGCGCTATTCGTGCGCGTCTGGTAGACAAAATCCATTGTGATTAAGCGAATATGGAGGGGTTCATGGACATGTACAAAGTTTTGTCTCGTATGTCTAAGCTTTTACACAGTATTGCGGAATTCCGAGACTGGGTGGATCATTGCGACACGTACCTGCAGCTCATCGTTGAGTTCCAGAGCAGCGGACGGGTGACAGTGGCCGCGAAACAACGCCTAGTGTCGCTGATCGTGCGAATAAAGACATTGCGCGCGATCGTGCGGGAAAAGTTTTCACGAGTCGGTTGCGGGGTTTCGGGTCGATCGACGGCACCCAAAGTCCAATGGGAAGACGTGGAATCCGCGTTTATAGGCCGTATTTCAACCGGTGCGGTCATCAACGTGGGGCACGGCGATCCACGTCGATTTTTAGAGGATGCTCGATGCATTGTAATCTCGCGCGTCACGAACGCTATCACGACGTATAAGAGTGGCCGTTAATACAAACTTAAACGCGGAGTTTATGTTGGGGGAAAATACAGACGTAAAAAGTTTCGGTACGCGAAATCGTGTACTGTTCATGACTTCGAACGTGCGCGAGTGGTACTCGAAACACGTAGTCGCTCCCACGTTAGTGGCGATCGAGGAGTTTCAAGATCGCGACAGTGGATGGACCCTAAGGGCTGTGCTATATATTCTAGTGAATATTAATAAGCATAATCCACTTCGAGCCGGTTGCGACGTACCGCTGCCGCACGCCGTTGCCCTGAAGAAAGCGGTGGTGAACATAAAGAACAGAGACAATGCGTGCTTCTTGTGGGCAGTCATCGCCAGTTTGTACCCGATTGCTACAAATGTGAGTAGGGTCGCGTCGTACCAACACTACTCGGAGTTGCTTCACACGGACGATATAACTCTTCCCGTGACGTTGGACCAGCTGACGAAGTTCGAGAGGATGAACGACGTGTCGGTGAACGTGTACGCGTGGTCCGACGGAAGCAGCTCTCCTCTGCGTTTGACCGAGGACAAGCGAGAGAGACACGCGAACCTGCTACTGGTGCAGGACCCTAAGGAGCCCCAACGATATCATTTCGCGTGCATTCGAAGCATGTCGAGACTGATTTCGAAGCAGCTCGGCAATCACAATGGTCGAGTATTCGTTTGCGAAAGGTGAGTCAAATACGGAATACTTCGATCGATGTATTCTTGATTATTATGTTTTATTATTATTATGATTAATCCTATTATCGTTGCAGATGTCTGAATTACTTCTATTCGTCCGTGCAATTGACGAAACATACCGTGGACTGCCAGCGTCTGAACGAGTGTGCAGTCGAATTGCCGTCCGTGGAGGATAAATGGCTGCAGTTTAAGAATTTTAAAAATAAGGAACGAGCACCATTCACCATTTACGCGGACTTGGAATGTATGCTGGAGGACATTGAGCCTGCGGAGCGGCTACGGACGTACACGTACCAGCAGCATAGAGTGTACAGCGTGGGATACTACATCCATTGCTCCACCGACGCATCTCTGTGCCGTTATCGCGCGTATCGTCACGAAACCGAGTGTGTGAAGTGGTTCGTGCAGGAACTACGTGACTTTGCGAACATTGCGTATTCGTGGTTGCGGAACGCGAAACCGATGAACTCGTTGACGAGACAACAATCTCTCAGTTTTGAAAACGCGATCGTGTGTCACGTGTGCGGACAACCCTTCGTCGTCACGGACAAAAAAGTGCGCGATCATTGTCACTCGACGGGCGAGTACCGAGGCGCGGCCCACGTGTCGTGCAACTTACAATTTCAGCGGTCGTACACTATACCGGTAGTGTTCCACAATCTATCAGGCTACGACGCGCATTTCGTGATTAATGAGTTAGCCACAGCGTTCGAGGGACAGATCGACCTGCTGCCGTTGACGAAGGAACGGTACATATCGTTCACGAAACACGTAAAGGGAATCGACGCCGAGAATAAGGATTGGAAGCGGGGGTTGAAATTCCGATTCATCGATTCGTTGAAGTTCTTAGCCGCCAGTCTGGAGAAACTCGCTTCGGACCTTGGCAAGGAACGACTAGCAATTCTTCGACACGAATTTCAAAACCTGCCGGACCAACAATTCGACCTCCTAACCAGGAAGGGCGTCTTCCCGTACGACTACGTGACGTCATACGCCAAGCTGGACGATTCGTGTTTGCCGTCCCGCGAAGCGTTCTACAACCGGTTGAACGACAGCACCGCGTCGGAGCCTGATTACGCGCACGCCGTGAACGTGTGGAGTACTTTTCGCGTACAGACATTGGGCGAGTACAGTGATTTGTATTTGAAAACAGATGTGCTGTTACTCGCCGACGTATTCGAGGGTTTCCGCACGGACTGTATCGCGAGTTACGATCTTGACCCCGCGCATTATTTTACACTACCAAGTTTCACGTGGGACGCGATGCTTAAGTATACCGGTGTACAATTAGAACTTTTGACGGACGTGGACATGCTACTGTTCGTGGAGCGTGGGATACGTGGCGGTCTGAGCCAGTGCTCGCACAGGTATGCGCGAGCCAATAATAAGTATCAGCCCACAGCGAAGTACGACAAGTCGATGCCGTCAACGTATCTAATGTACTTTGACGTCAACAACTTGTATGGATGGGCGATGTCGCAGGCTATGCCACACAGAGGGTTTCAATGGTTGGACGATGCGACAGTGACCGCGCTCGAGGTATCATCCTTACCCGACGATAATGGACCCGAGGGATACCTGTTAGAGGTGGACATCGAATATCCCAAGGAGATTCACAACGCACACGCGGACCTTCCATTCTGTCCGGTGCGCGAGCACGCGCCACATGATAAACAGACCAAGCTACTTGCCACGCTCGACGATAAGGAGCGATACGTCATCCACTATCGCTACCTGAAACAGTGTGTGCGATACGGATTACGCGTGAAGAAAATTCATCGAGTGTTGCGATTTGATCAATCACATTGGTTGCGTGATTACATTCAATTGAATACCGATTTGAGGACACGCTCCACGAGCGAATTTCAAAAGACTCTATACAAGTTAATGAATAACGCGGTGTACGGGAAAACAATGGAAAATGTGCGGAATCGTGTAGACGTGAGACTGGTTATGCGGTGGGACGGTCGTTATGGTGCGGAAGCGCTGATAGCGAAGCCTAACTTTCATAGTCGTACGATCTTTTCGGAACAACTCGTTGCAATCGAAATGCGAAAACTTAAAGTGAAGTTAGACAAGCCGATATACGTGGGGATGAGTGTACTGGACGTATCGAAAGAATGCTTGTACGAATTTCATTATTCATATATGCGTGCAAAGTTCGGTGATCATTGTAAGGTTCTATACACCGACACCGACAGTTTAATGTATAGTGTGGAATGCGAGGATGTGTATGAAACGATGAAGTGTGACATCGCTCGGTTCGACACGAGTGATTACGCGGTGGACAATCCATATGGTATGCCTCGTGTGAACAAAAAGGTACCGGGACTCATGAAAGATGAGAACAATGGCACCTTAATGACCGAATTCGTCGGACTACGATCAAAGATGTACGCGACTAGAACGTTTAACGCTGCATTGGAGTCTACGATTGAAAATAAAAAAGTGAAGGGTGTGCGGAGACATGTAGTCGCGAATGAAATACAATTTGGCGATTACATTCGCTGTCTTTATGATCTAATCGAGAAATCGGTTCGACAGAGTAATATACGCTCCAAGAAGCATGATGTGTATTCCGTGAGTGAGGAAAAGAATGCCCTCAGCCCATTCGACGATAAGCGGTGTGTCTTAGCCGATCGAATCAGCACCCTTCCGTGGGGGCATTATCGAATCCCCGAGCTCCAGACCCACGAGTTACTCGAACGTGCGCCCGACGAGCCCATCGTGCCCCACGAGTCCTTAGAGCCTCACGAGTCAATCATTGTATAGTGTGTTTGTATGCTTGCATGTACATATGTATATACCTTACGTTGTAAACCTTTCTTTATTCATACCATTAGGAGTCTATTTACGAATATCTAATATATGTATATAGCGTAGAATAGTTAAAGATATATTTCTACTTCTTTATTAAGATTAATTATATGCATATGTGTGAAAAAAGAGACGAAAACGTGTAATATATGTATTTATTTATTTCAGTAACATAGAGCGTGTTTATAATCGGGAATCATAGAATATCCTTATCGCTTATCCACGAGTTTCGCGACGAATCAAATCCGAGCCATTTAACGTACACCTGGTTTCCCTTGCGACGAATAATCTTCTCGATCAGATAGATGTCAGGATTCGCGACCGAATGCAGTTCGTACTCGTAGAATCCACCTGAGATCGGCTCTCCTGCGGAATCGCGTAGAATGTACGTCACCGGACAGGTCCGTTGTACGGTTACGATTTCGAACACCTCGGTTGACCAGTTCGGAGTGTACCCCTTCTCGAAGAGGGTCTTGAACTTGCTCACGCGTACCTTGTCACCGACTTTGAATTTTGCGCGTCGTCGAATACCTTTCGATGTGGATAGGGGGGTGGGTTCATTCACGGCCAACGACAAACGTGTCGCGGGGGTCACGTCAACGGGTCGGGCGTTGATCGTTCGATGCTTGCGATGATTGTAGGTGCGTACGAGTGTAGGTAACAGGTCGATCCAACGATAGGACGCGTTCAAGGAGAATTGTTTCCACATGAGGTTTTTCAGCGTACGATTGAAACGTTCGACGATCGACGCTTTCATCACGCTGTACGTGGAGTAGTGGTTGATCCTGCGGGTCTTCATACATCGTTGAAATTCCGCGTTGTAAAACTCCTTACCCATGTCGGTTTGTAAATTTCGCGGACATCTATCGCTCTGTCGCAATACGATCGTGAACGCCGCGGTTACGTCGCGTCCGCTTTTCGTTTTCACAGCTACGGCCCATGCATACTTGCTGAACGCATCGATGATCGTTAGTATGTAGTGATATCCTCGATTTTGCTTCGCGTACGGACGCATCTCCACCAAATCAGCCTGCCACAAATCATCGTAGCTGCGAATCACGACGGGTCGCCGCGGAAAATTTCGTCTCGCGGGTGCATGTAATTCGTTCACTAATTGTACTCGCTCCTTGTTCATACTTCGCGGATTGGCGGGGGTGATCGCGGTGATTCAAGGATGATAGAAGTAGTATGAGTTCCTCGAGTGTTCGTAAAATACAAGCGGTGCACGTTTTTCGCGATCGTTCGTCATCATTCGACGATTCGGAGCCGCTATCGTAAGGGTCAGGATCAATAATCATTGGCGTCGTCGACCCTCATTAGCTTCGTTATCGCAGTCGGCGTCGCTGTTGATGTCGTGAACTCTTCGAGTCTGTCATTCAAGTGATCCGAGCGTCGTTCCATCGCGTTATTTAAATCATCCTCTAACCGAGATAATTGCGCGTTAACTCGCGTCTCGAGTTGAGATCGTTGATACTCGGCGTCCAGTCGCGCGTTCGCGATAGCCGTTTCGATTTTTCGGGTAAAGCGATCGTCCGCCGCGGACAATAGTCTAGTCATTGTCATCACCGCTTCGTTGTTATTGTTGTTGATGTTGTTATTGCGTAACGAGGTGCCAAACTTGTTCACCGACATAACGACGCGTGCGCGCGAACACTACTGACGCGGCGATTAAGGGATCGTTCAATTTAAGATATGTCCGGCCTCGCGAAGTTCCTCCATGATGGATGCGATTTCGTTATCGTGACCCGTGTGACCTGCCGCGCGCGATGCCATGAGCAATCTCAGTCTATCGACTAATTCATTCGGATTATCCCAGTACACGTAATCGATCGCGTTATCGGTGACCGTCATGGATTCGTCGATGGGTAATCCTAAACCTTGTCGCGTGCCCGCGGTGCCCGTACCGCCCGCGCCGTTACCCCTGCCCCTAACGCGTCTGATACCCGATGTCCGCACCCCGCCGATTATCGCGGATATAATTTTCTTGTACTTGTATCCCTTGTTACCCAACGTACGCTTGCTCGGTGAATGGTTTCGCTTATGCGCGTTCGTTGATAATAAGATGCGTCGGTACGAGTAAAAATCCGCGTCCGTGCACGTGCGAATGTTCGGCATTCGCATGAACAACAGTTCGTACAAGCCCCGAGTGCCCGCGTGTCGCGTTCCGTTGACGCGAATGTCGTCACCATCCTCGTCGATGGAGAGTACGGAATCACCGATCATTAGGTCTTCGTCGGACCCCAAGTATACGCCGTACACGTTGTCAATTCGTTTCTTCGTGTCGGTGAATAACAGTCGTAAATATTCTCGCGACAACGGTCCTTTGGCGTTTCGAAGATACACTTCGATATCATCCGCGGGGTTGCGTAGTGTATCCAAATCGTAAACCTTTGCTGACGACTCATCATCCTGAATTTTTTCACTGTCTTCGTCGTCAACATCATCAACAACAACATCATCAACATCGTTATTATTGTTGTCGTTGTCATTGTCATTATCATTATCGGTGTCGTTATCGTTGTCGTTGTCGTTGTTGTTGTCGTTGTCGTTGTAGTTATCCTTGTCGTTGTCGTGGTCGTTGTCGTTGTCGGTGTCGTCGTCGTCGTCCTCCTCCTCATCGTCGTGATCGTTATAATATGGAAGGTTATTCAGACGTTCCTTGGATGTATACGGAGTAACGGGTCGAAGTCTCTTCGATGATTGTTGTTGGTCGTATTCATGTTTCCTCTTCACTGACCACGATCGAGGTGTTGAGGGCGTTTTCAACGCGGACGAATTTTCGATCAATCGGTTCAACGGTTCGACGATGGGACGCGTGCTCGCCTCCACAGCTGCATCCGCAGTCATTTTACCAATTTTCAAGGCTAAACACTTTTTACGTATAACGTCGCTGACTTTAGCGATTTCCACCTTTGCGTCCATACCTTGGCGCTTCGTTCTTTTTTTTTGGTGTTTCGTTCCTTTTTGATGTTTCGTCCCTTTTTGTCGATGAAGTCGACGATGTTTTCGCGTATGCTTCGCGTCGACTTTGCTCGAGGTTATCGGAGTCGTCATCGTTGTCGTTGGTTCGCTAGACATTTCGTGTTGCTCGATGAATGACTCGCGGTTTACTGATGTCAACGAGCTACGACGAACTCGTTAAATCCTCTTCGATATCGACCTTCGTACATAGAACTATCCTTATCGATCACCACGAAATCGTATCGTCGACGCCAACATCTCGCGCACATGTCGTTGAACGACTCGAACGTCATGTCTGTATTCACGTGATCGTTGTACACGTGACGTAAGTTCATGCCGTCTTGTTTGAACAGCATGAGGAAATTCGTGTTATCCCTGATTAAATGTTTAGGTATTCTAGCGTACGACTGACACAAATAAAAGCAATCCACGTTCGCATGACGACCCATGGAGAAGTATTCGCGTATCGCGTTCTGTTCGTCGCATGCCACGTCGTCGAATACGAAGATCGAATCGGGCCGAGCGTCTCTAGGTGGAACGATCTCAGCGTTGTCCGAGTAGGGAAAGTATTCGATTCCATCGACGAGTGAGAACACCTGCTCGAGATATCGATACTTTGGCTGATGCAATGATTTCGAGTACACGTACACGTTCTCGAAGCGTAAACCGTTCGGACTCTCTAGCATGCTCAGAAGCACGTTAGTTTTTCCACACCCGGACGGGCCGCAAATCACGCCTCGCACACTATTCGGCAACAACGGGCCGTGTCTGTTCGATCGACTCGCATCGTTATCATCCTCGAGCATTCTGTTCGCGGTCACGCGAATAACGTCCGACTGTTTCGCGAATCGCATGTTACCGGTGTTTCTCAGGTACTCGCGCGCGTGTGACGAAGCACGACTATTTATATTCGTGGCACGCGTCACCCAGGTCACTATCACTGTGATCGGCTAAGCGCGCGTACGCGTTTATTATTGCAGTAGCTATTGTGACTATTCTAACGTATATGGTAGCATCAACGACTGCGACGTCTCACGGACTAGGCAAGAATCAGAAGAGGAAGAAGAATCTTAAGAAGAATAAGAGAAAGACTGGATCAGGTCTCGTAAACGGTATCATAAACCGTCTACCGTTCGAACTACACGTTCCGGGTTATCAGTTCTGCGGACCGGGGACGCGTTTGCTAAAGCGATTGGCTCGTGGCGACGAAGGTGTGAATCCCTTGGACGCAGCGTGTCGCGACCACGATATCGCGTACTCTCGTCGAAAGGATTTAGAGGGGCGACACGAGGCGGATCGTGCGCTAGCCGAACGAGCGCGAGAACGAGTTTTCGCGAACGACGCGACCTTTGGTGAAAAAGCAGCCGCGACTGGAGTGTGGGCAACGATGAAGGCTAAGACTAAACTCGGCATGGGTATGAGAAGGACGAAACGTAAACAGAGAAAGTCTGGAAGGAAACATCCTCAACGGCGACGACGACGACATCGTAGTCTACGAGTGGCGAAACGCGGTGGCTTTCTTCAATTTCTTCCGCTCGTGCTACCTGCTTTATCGGCTATCGGGGCATTGGCCGGTGGAGCGGCTGGTATTACCAAAGCGGTCAACGATTCGAAGGCCTCGCGAAAACAACTGGAAGAGACGTTGCGTCATAATCGGGCGATGGAAGGGCGAGGGGTCGAAGCCAACGACGACTGAGATCAAAGAAAAAAAAAACGTCGATCGAGTAGGCGCGTGGCGACGGTGGCGGCGATAACGCAACAACCTATGACGAACCTGCAATTAGAACGCGAATGCGCTAGCATCCCGTTCTTTCGAGGGGTGTTTATGCGCGACACACTTCCCACGCGCGTACGAAGCAACGAATGTGGCATCGCGAATCTGGAAGGGAATCGAGGCGTCGGTACGCACTGGGTCGCGTACGCGAAACGCGGGCCGCGAGTACAGTACTTTGATAGTTTTGGGAATCTGCGACCTCCAGCGGAATTGATCTACTATTTCGGACATGGTACAACAATCACGTATAATCACAATCGTTTTCAACGTTTCGACGATATGAATTGCGGTCGCTTGTGCATGCAATTTTTACAGCAAAAGTCTATCGAATTATGGCCTATATACTAATAATATCGGTATGTGTACTAAGATTATGTTACAATGGATTCATGCGTAATGACAATTCACACCTCCTATAATAATAAAGACTCATAATATCGATAAAATGCCGAGTATTCGTACGCGCGCGTCACTTACCACCTCTCCGTCTCGCGAGTGTAATCTATGATATGTCGTTCACGCTTACGTTAACGGGTCGCAGTAGCGTGCTCACGGTAAACTATTTCCCTCCGATAGATTTGAGTGATGGTCAATACGAATTAGGACTCGCGGACTTGGAGACGTTTCACACGATACCGAACATCGACTCGAGCAACGATAAATTCTATTTCGTCGTGAATTATGACACCGAAAACAATACCATCGCTGACACCATTCATGAATGCATTACGATCCCCCACGGCTCCTACGAATTAGACGCTATCGCCGAGTATCTGAAGCAACGATTACTCGATCGATATCCTCGAAGACGCGGAAACAACGATAGCAACGATGACGACAAGTACCCTCTAATGCTACGAGCTAACAACAACACCATGAAAAGTAAGCTGTACTGCTCGTTCTTTGTAGACTTTACGAAACCGAACAATGTGGGCTCGTTGCTAGGATTTTCTCCGAATCGCGTCTTATTACCGAGAATCTGGCACGAGTCCGACGTACCCGTGAATATTATAAACGTTAACGTGATCAGAGTAACGTGCAACGTCACTACCGGCGCGTACAGCAACGATAAACCGGTACACACGATTCATGAATTTTCACCTCGCGTACCGCCGGGATATAAGATATCGGAAACTCCGCGACACGTCATTTACCTGCCGATCGTCGCACGAGCAATACACGATCTAACGTTGTGCATCGTCGATCAACACGATCGTCCTATAGATTTCCGCGGAGAAGAAATAACTATTCGTTTGCACGTTCAACGACGTCCGCGCGATAGGCTAGCGTGACTACACGCGTATTCGTGGGTGTGTAGTATGTTAGTGTTAGATCACGCGTACGAATCATCAATCGTCGCTGCCGCTGCTACTCCTGCTGCCTCTGTCTCGCGTCATCGGCGCAATCCTTTATCGGAAGGCGAAAGTAGAAGAATAAAGGTTGGTGGAGCGATAAGAAGAGGATCCATAAGGAGGAGAAAGCCGTTGACTCGTCCGAACGTACGTTTCTTACGATCGTTAGGTTTCATCGTCGCCTATTAGACACGCAACCACGATGTCGATTATTCTGGATGTGGCAAATACGCCAACCTTTGACAATCGTATCACGAAGATGGAGTTACACACGTACAATCCATACGCCAACACGACGTTCGATAATAGCGACGAGATAAGAATCCCCATACAGCAGCAAGATCTATACACGCTTCCGTGCGAAAGTTTTCTCTACATCGAAGGTCGTGGCACGTTGACGGCGCATGATGCGAAAGGCCCGGCAACGTCCGCGACCGCTGTTCTCGACAATAATTGCGTTGCGTTCATGTTCGATGAGATTCGATACGAATTGAACGGTGTCGAGATCGATCGTTGTCGGAATCCAGGAATCACAACTACATTGAAAAATTACGTTTCGTTGTCGGCCGAGAGGAGTAAAGTGCTTGCAAATGCCGGTTGGAATTATGCCATCGATTACAATAAAGATATTTTTCATTCGGGTGCTTTCAATTTCTGCGTACCCCTGAACATGTTATTAGGATTCTGCGAGGATTACAAACACATCGTAATGAACGCGCGGCACGAGCTAATACTTATACGATCGCGTGTAGATTCGAACGCGATGCACTGCACCTCCGCCACTGCAATACCGAAACTAGAGATACGCAAGGTGCAGTGGCGTATGCCCCACGTTGTTTTGGAGGAAGTGAATAAGTTATCGATGCTGCGTATCCTGGAAAGCGGTCGGCCGATCGCGATGAGTTTCCATTCGTGGAGCCTGCATGAGTACCCGTTACTGCAAGAGACAACGAAACACACGTGGACCGTGAAAGCTACGTCGCAAATTGAGAAACCTCGATTCGTGATATTCGCCATGCAAACCAATCGAAAGAATCGTCCCGATAAATGCGCGGGTGTATTCGACCCGAATCGTCTTACGAACGTTCGACTGTATCTAAATTCCGAGACGTATCCGTACGATGACTTGAACTTAGATTTCGATAAGTATAAATACGCGCTCCTATACGATATGTACGCGAAATTCGGCAGATCGTACTACGGTCACGGAGAACCGTTGCTGAACGCGATCGAATTCTTACAATACGCACCTATCGCGGTCATAGATTGTTCCAGACAAAACGAGTCGTTGAAAAGTGCTACGGTGGATGTGCGAATAGATTTCGAATGTAAAGAAAATATCCCCGCTAATACTACCGCTTTCTGTTTGATAATACACGATCGTATAGTCGAATACGGCCCTTTAACCAACGTGGTACGCAAACTAATATAGCATGCGTACATATATTATTACTACTACTACTACTAATACTACTACTACTACGGATACTGCTACTGTTTTAAAACGTCGATGTCGAAGACCTCAGTTACCGTTCCGACTCCGTCACCGCCGGTGCTACCTAAACGAATAATAATGTTCGCCATTGTCGATCTGCAAGGTTTCAATATCGAACGCGAGTTCGTCGCCAAAGAGATCGCGATTCGTGCAAACAGCATCAAGGATAACACAACGACGACAACTACGACGATAATCAGCCATTGGATCTTCGAACCACCATACTTCGTGAAACATCTGAATTCGTGGGATAACCGTCAAGCGTCCTGGCTGGCGAAGCATCATCACGGACTTCGCTGGTCTGACGGCTATGTTCCATACTCCAAACTTCAGGGGCTCCTCACCAGCGTACTCGCGAACATTGACTTCGTCATCGTGAAAGGTGCGGAAAAGAAAACGTGGATGCTGCAACTACTACCTAACATAATCGTTGAGGATGTATGTGATTTATATGAACTGACGATGCAAAAGATTAACAACACTAACAATAGCAACAGCAGCAACAGCAACAACATCAACACACGAACTGTCGAAGATGACGGAGGCTACGACGTTGACGATGATTATTGCGGAATCATGCATGCCCCCGCGGACCCTGACATTCCTAACCTAAACTTTATGTCTTCAACGGATGTCATTCGATGTACCTTTCATAGCAACTGCGGTGTTTGCGCGTTGGAAAATGTCTATAAAATATGGAATTATATACGTAGCGTCGCCTAATGTAAGTACTACACACGTTGCATCTACTTTACGCGTCATATGCAGAGAAACGAATATCTATGTAAGAATTATTTTTGTTTCTATAGTGAACACTACGGCGGCGGCGGTGATAAGATTGATGACAACGGCGCCTGCTTCCTCCAACCTCGAGTATGAATATTCCTCCCATACGAACGTTATTTTTTTTCTTCGCAAATACTGATTTTATAATTTAAGTATACATGCGTGGATGTACATTAATAAAACACACTGTTTTGAATAAAAAAATATTTATTTAAAATTGTTGTATGTTTATTATTAAACATATATATGCACGTACTATAGTGGTACGCGGTTCACATCACGCAGCATGGATTGCAATCCTAATGCTAACAATTCACAATCAATCAATGAATGCTTTTCAAAGTGCTCGCTTTCGGAAATTAATTTCACATAATTCGTTGGTACGGAAGCGGTACGTAAAACTTCCACGAAAGTTGCATATTTACTGCTTACAGAGTACATGTTTTCAGTTAACCAGGTGTACATATGCTCAATGCACTGGTTGTATGCGAATAGTTTACGCATCGTGACTTCAGTCATATATATGACAACGCGATTATCGGCAATTTTAATAAGTTGATTATCATGTATACGCGTGAAGTCTAGTCGTAAATTATCAATTACGATTTGAGTTTGGGGTGTTGTTGCGTTGCTGCGTAATCGTTGGAGGATGTCCGCCTCGTTTTGTAGCATGAGCTTCCACGTAGACATTGAAAAACTCAACTCGTTGCCTTTGTTGTCGACTATGGTGATCTCGACGTAACATGAATCAATGTCAATACGAATTCCAATGGTTAGACGTTTATAAGCTGTTGCGGTCAGTGGGTAATCACGTCCCAGGATCCGTACGACTGATGGTTTTGGTGTTTTCACCATTTTTGGCGTTGCGGATACTGAACTGTAAGAAATATGTACACGGAATTAATGCTTCGTTCGTTTCACGTTTACAGTGAACGAAGTAAGTGAATGAAGTATGTGTAAAGTGTATAGTAACGTATACATACCTCATGTTGAATTGTTGGTGATGTTGTTGGTGTTTATTTGGAAAGCCTCCATCGTTGTCGGATGCGCATGATGAATCGTTTAAGCTGCGTTTGTACATTTTGATATACACTACGAATGATTTTCATCGACGGCTAAAGAACGACGCGAACGATACTTGTTAGGACTCGAGTGTACGTGGTGTAATGAAGTCCGCAGGACTGACCCACGTTATTTTATACTGATTCACGCACACGTACACGGTAATGTGTAAATGTGTATTGCACATGGATGGCGATGATCATGGTTGTGTTGTGAGACACAAATACGTGTGCGGTACAAATACGCTTGCTTGCGCGGTCCTATCGGTCCCACGATTTAAATATATACACACGACACGAAGAGCGTGCACGTAGGCACCAAAACGCGTTCAATCCTACTCAGATATAAACATACGGCACGGCGCGGTTCGCTCTATAATTTTTCAGAAATCGTGTACCACCCTCTTTCTCAGAAATTCCCCTCGAATGCAACGTCGTATTTATTCCATGGGCTATCGCGACGATTGATTTACAATAATTATCGCTATATGTATACATCATTGTACATGCGCGGTATCGGTCCCACGATTCAAATATAAACACATGGCACGAAGAGCATGCACGTAGGTGAACAAAACGCGTTCAATCCTGCTCAGATATAAACACACGGCATGGCGCGGTGCAATGTTTATTCCATGGACTATCGCGATGATTGATTTACAATAATTATCGCTATATGTATGCATCATTGTACGTGGGCTGTAACGATCCCACGATTCAAATATATACACACTGCATGAAGCGCGTGCACGTAGATGCACAAAACGCGTTCAATCCTGTCGATCCCTTATCTATTCTCAGAAATCATTGGTACACCCTCTTTCTCAGAAATCATCATCGAAGACGCGATTTGAATTTCCACGAATCGGTCGCGGTCGCGCCTGCGCACCGATCCCGCACGCGTACGGAGATTGCGCGGCGGCGACGCGCGCCCAAAGTACCTTAAACATCCAACAGATTGCGTCAGTACGAAATGTCTGGAAAACCTGGAAAATTTACCAAGGCGGGCCCAAATACCGACGCGGACCCAAAGTACCTTAAACATCCAGTAGGTGGCGCCAATACGAAATGCGTGCGACGCCATTTTGAAAATTTTGAAAATCCACCCCCTCCCCTGTGACGTCAGCCTCCTCGCCCACGAACTCGACCTGCGCGCGCGACGCCATTTTGAAAATTTTGAAAATCCCCCTCCCCGTGTTGTTATCCCCCTTGCCCGCGAACTCCGTACCCCCCTTCCCTCCTTGCCCCTCACCCATCTCCCGGAAGACCGCGGCGGTACCCCCTCCCCACCTCCCCCCTCGCCCATCTCACGGAAGACCACGGCGGTACCCCCCCCCCGCCCCGCCTCACCCCTCGCCTCCACTTGATCCAGAACTCTCATAGTATAACTACTGACGACGATACTGGCCTATTGATGGACGGAGCCAGGTATGGAAAGCGGTCAAGAATTGCGTGCGCTGCTGTCGGGCACAGCCACCCCCCATAAATTATATTATGGGCAACCTACCTGAGGCCAGAGTTACCGAGTCGCGTCCGTTCACTCACGTGGGTGTTGATTACTGCGGCCCGTTTTACATTAAAGAACGACGACATCGCAATACAAATAAAATTAAAGTATATGTAGCAGTTTTTATATGCCTCGCGGTTAAAGCCGTGCACCTCGAACTTGTGAGTGACCTCACGAGCGACGCCTTTCTTGCTGCCCTACGACGTTTTATTGGTAGGCGGGGATTTTGCACAAACATGTACTCCGATAACGGAACGAACTTCGTCGGCGCGAACAATGAATTGCGTGAACTTCGCGAACTTCTACGATCGGATGACCATCGTGAAAAGGTGCAAATATATCTATCAGAGCATCATATAGATTGGAGTTTCATTCCTCCATTGGCTCCACATTTTGGGGGTCTTTGGGAAGCGGTGGTGAAGTCCTTCAAACATCACCTAAAACGAGTTGTAGGCAATACACTATTCACCTTTGAAAATCTCAATACCCTGATCATTGAGATAGAGGCCATACTGAACTCCCGTCCCCTCACTCCTATTTCTTCCGATCCAAACGATCTTCTGGTTCTCACTCCTGGCCACTTCCTTATTGGCGATTCATTGACGAGCCTGCGGGAGCGAGATTTTCGGGATGTTCCAGACAATCGTCTATCTGGATGGCAACACATCAAGAAGCTGAAGCAGCATTTCTGGTCCAGATGGCATCGGGAGTACCTGAACGAGCTCACGAGTCGCAGCAAGTGGCACAGTGGCTCTCACTCAGTCAAGAAGGGCACCATCGTTCTCCTTAGGGAGGACAACGTCCCTTCTATGCAATGGCCCCTCGCTAAGGTCATCAAAGTACACCCGGGCTCTGATGGCGTCATTCGAACTGTCACAGTTAAGACCGCCACTGGTGAGCTTGACCGGAGCGTCAAGCGTTTGGTGCCACTACCTAACCAGGCGGAGGATGACCAGCCTACGGACCTTGCAGCCAAGGAAGGATCCCGCCAGCATCCCGCTCCCATCGTTTAGCATTTAAGAATCTACATATAATCTATTACTTATTACTTGATCGGTGCCTCTCAACGGGGGGAGGATGTTAAGCGCTGTACCTTATTATACATATAATTCTGTTTATTTTCATATCTTTATCATCTGTATTATTCTCGATAGCTATTCTCTGTAAAGCAAGCCTGCCTTCAACGGTCCCTGCTCACAACGCCGTATTTTTCTCCATAGCTTTCACTTCTTAAATCGTTTTATTATGACAACATTTGGTTACCAGATGACACCGACTGACCGGCACCTCGAGCTACCCTTCGACTCATAAAGTTTTTGCCTAGCGCGTTCATCCGGCCCGGTCCGATATTACCTGAACCGTTAGGTGTCCGATGCATTCGCAGCCCCTACAAGGGAAATTCCCACCGACACCACGCACCGGGAAGACGAAAAGCGCTATCGCTTCCTTCAAGGTGCGACCAATGACATTTTCGTTTTCATGGCATCGTCACTTCCGTTACTTTCCATGCGACCAATAGGAGAAAGGCGCGAAGTCTCGTTAAAACCGAAAGCTGAGCGGCATCGTCAGTCTTAGCACAATCAGCCAAGAGTTAAGAGCAAGACTCCGGTACAGTTCGCCGTCATTACATATATAATTGTCTAAGTTTTTTCAATATCCGTTCCTGTATAGTTTATGTTTTAACTGAATATATATATTTTAACCTTGTTTCTCAAAATTACGCAAACATTTATTCAAATAATCAATCCCTTCACCTTAAAACGTGCTAGGGATAGACGCGATTCGCGGTGTCGAATATCGGAGCAGAGATTTACGACCTCTGTTGAATCGGTGCAAGGCTGATTCTCATCCTAGACTCGCGTCAAAAAGATCATAAACTGTATTATATTAAGGGGACTAGGCAGTCAAATTTGTTAAAAATATAAGTTTTTGCGGAAATTATGTAGAAGGAAATGAATACAAATTATGATTAGTATTTTTGGGTAAGATTTATTGATAAATATTATTATAAATATAATTATTTATATGCTAAAAATTATATCTCTTTGATTTCTTTTTTTCTCAAATTAGCGGAGAGGAAGCAAATTTGTTCAATTCTTTCTGACGGCAGAGAGGTACGTTTTTCGGTCAGTATGCTTTCTTATTTCTCGAGATGCAAAAAATATCGAGAAATCAGGAACACTAATCATTGTTCATTGTAGCGTTACAATTTGGTACACATTTTTTTTGCATACAGTTCGTTCATACTGTGAAAATTGGTAGACCGCAATAAATTGTATACCTACCTGCGTCGGCCGTTATTACTAGTTCGCGTACCGACCGCCAGTGTCGCATACTAATTTTAAACTCCCAATAATACGTTTGAAACTACTTTAGTTTTTCAGTGAATTAAATATCCAATTTATTTAGTGTCCATATTTTCAAGTAGATATATCATTGACTCTGAGGCTTAGTATACTCTTGGATAATGCAAGTAAAGAATAAGTAATTCTTGCAAAAACAAAAAATTCTTTCTTCTTTTAATGATTTACTACCTCTTTCGTTTTAAAAAATATTAAATACATTATCTTCATTAGATATGTGTACGTATTAAACGTATTATACTGACAAAAGTACTTAGTTTTAAATGCATTAACTTTAATTAATAATTTCTCGATAACTATATGGTAAATCGATTTTAAACTTTGTACAAGGGTTTCTTGAATTCCAAATTAATTTTGTACGAAATGTGAAAAAATTCTGTAGTTTAGTAGAATATTCAGGAACTACCTTAAGATATCGGAATGAAATTTGTGCAAAAAAAATGGTAAAACTATTCCATTCTAGTAATGTATAATTTAAGGCTGCAGTCTCAAGTTGGGTATGGTCCGAATCGATCGAAGCGTCCCTTGTAAACAGACGGACGCTAATGAAACTACTGCGGTCGATAAAAAGAACTATTACAAAGGTGACATCTCCAGGTACTCTATGTAGACGAATTTTTGACGCATAGTTGCCACATTTTCTGTTCTTTCTGTCTCTGTCGCGCTGTTGCCACAGCTCTCTATCGAGATGTCTTAAAGGAATACGGCACGAGAGCTGCGTCTGCCGTCAGAGCCTGTGATGCCAGCTCGAGGACGGGTTCCCTCGAGAATTTCCCCCACCCCGCGCACACTACGCCGGAGCTGCGTGTCCGTGAGTTGGATTCCGAAGTGCCGAGCTCACGGACAAGCTGCTTCGGCGTAGTATGCGGGAGGTGGGGGAAATTCTCGAGGGAACCCGTCCCCGATCTGGCATCACAGATCAGAGCCTCGCTGAACGTAAAGGAGGATGGCAATAATGAAAGATAGAGAGGTTGGGTACTGAAGTTAGGAAGTATATCAATGAAACAATACTTATTTCGGTATCAATATCTCTTCTACACTTCGCAATTCTTATTATCTTCTCTCATTCTGTGTAATTCCTCTTCTCCATTGACGGTCTTCCTACAATTTTATCAGATCGCTCGTAATGAAATCGCTCATTTGCTGTAACAACGACACAACTCAAAATTTGCAGTTTTTGAGTTATTAGTATAGGAAAAGTGGTTGTTGACTAATAAAACCTTTCCTGTTAACAAAACTCGTTTCCCCAAAAATCGTGAATTTTGAGTTGTATATGTCGTAGTTGCAGCAAATGAGCGAAATGTAACGTATGCAGTGAGGGCAATATTAATATTTTCTTCTGAAAAAATATAATGATATGATTGTTCAATGATTGTTTATTTTGTTTGTTTTAATAGAATGTAAAACGTTCACATTTTCTATCGTATCGGCATGAACGTTTCAGTACCATACTGCTGAGATTTTCTAGACGAAAATGAATTTGAATACGGTATAAATCGGATTATTTTTAGCATTATTAGATTAGAAATGTTACGCATTTATATTTAATTATCTAGTACAGTTCTAGAAATAATCCGATTTATACCGTATTTGAATTAATTTTAACCTCTTAGGCACGACGCGCCACTCTAGTGGCTTTCGCGGATGTCATCTTTCTGAACGACACGCCACTATAGTGGCTCACTGTATCGTTTACACGTAATTCGCGTTGAACTTTGCCGTACAGAGAAACAGCCCAGCGTAAAACTCAGCCGTGCCTAAGAGGTTAATGTGGAAAACCTCAGCAGTATGTTACTGAATACTGAAAACGTCACGTTTTACATTTTATCAACACTGTAAGCCCTCCAACCGAGATTACAAGCCACCGCCGAACGGTCCAAGCCCTCGCTGGTCGGGACCCCAAGATTGGCCACCTAAAGGTTATATGTTTTACTTATTTGTGGCCGTATTAAATTCAACAAATTTCTGAAATCTGTGGCACTGAAATAATATGAATAACATGAATACAGGTTTACAAATATTTCTGCACTTTCCATAGTACGTATATTTATCTAATTGTTTTACAGTATTGTCTCCGTATATGCTCGGTTTGATGCACACGATAGAGGCTTGTCGCTCTTCCCCACCACTTCTGTCTCACTCTTGTTCGGCGAAGGCGAGAGCGAGTGAGAGCCATTGAAAGCGAGCGAGGACGGTACGAGACAGACGACGCGTGGATGTTTTGTCTCACTCCGTCTTTCGAGCGCCGTGACGCTCTGTCCTTTGTGTGCACGACGGGCGCGCGCGATAGCTGCAAGCACTTACGGAAGCACTGGATTTTGCTTCGCAAAATCTTGGCGCAGGCCCGGCTCAAATCTTTTTTGCGCCCTAGGCGAACTTGTCAAATTGCGCCCTTTATTATAATACATTTATTTCAGATTATTTATGACTTTACTCTGCAAAATTAGGCAACTGCTAGGGAGTAAGATTGACAAGACAGTATTACACGATAGTATTAAATAAAACGGAGTTGTCAATTGGCAGACGATCAATTCTTTCGTTGTTTTAATTTTTACCTGATTTATGCGTAAATAAAGATCCATTTTCTCACACACGAAACTGAGCTTTTTGCTTCAAAACGTAGCTATTTTGTTATTTTCCAACCGAATTATTATTTTGTCGGCTGTCATTGTCTCCTTCATTGTCGCTCTTAATAGTTGGGATAGACCGAAGGAACAATTGGCGAGCGTCGTCCACGCTGCGTTTACGTATTTATTAATGATAATAATAATAAAAAGTAAACTCCAGTATGCAGCCTGCAGCGTGGAAAACGTTCGTCGAACTGCTCCTTCAATCATCATTCTCCGAGTCCCCATCGCTGTCACTGTCGTCTCTTACACTTTCAGTGTCTTCATCATCTTCATTAGTTTCACCGTCGATTCTACCAAGTTGTATTATTAGATTCTCAATTTCGTTCTACAGTGCTTTCTTTGTCGATGTACTCACATTCAATTTTCTGAACGTGGGCGCACACTCTTCGCCATTCTTTCTCACCAATGAGATCTGGGGGCACGGCAGTGCCCCCGCCGAGTTGAGTCGGGCGCTTGCCGCAAGCACTCTTTTCTGGAAGCAACTCAGCGTACTTTGGACCCCCCCCCCCCATATCTTTGTGCTGAAGTTACCCAGAAACTTGAAACTTTACTGAAACCTAGTACTATGCAAACGGAATAAAACCTCCAAATTTTACGTTTCTATCTTTTATAGTTCATAAGATATTTGAACTCAAAGTTTCGCAATTTCGACCGATCATCAAAATTTATTCGTACTTCTAGCAGTTCTAGAAACTTGTACTTTGCCAGAAAGGTAGTGTTTGGGATACAATGAAAGGAACAATTAAAAACCTGGAAAAATCCTCTTCACTAACAATTTATGAAAGAAATTCGATATCTCTGGAACCACTGAACCCATAACCATGAAATTTGATGGGCACGTTCCTCTTAGCCCCCAGGTGCCCGCTAATAAATTTAAAAAAAATCTAGCCACCCTATTACCGAAAAATGATACATGAAAGTTTAGCACCCGCGCGCGCGACGCATGTTTCGGTCCTGACGATGACGCCGTAACGTAGTCACAGAGCGGAGCCCCCTACTCCGCAAAAATCACTCGATCCTCTCACGGAGAAGGACCATTAGGGATAGGGAGTGGGCTATTCGAAAAACAGTGGTTGATGTTCAAACACAACCCGTAGCTAAGAAAAGAAGAATTACTTACAAAAAGTAGTGAAATCCCATCAAAAACATTTCATGTAAAAAATTGAGTCGAGTCTCATGACTCTTTACCCATAAAAAGTTATGAGATGTCATGTGGAGTCGAGTCTAGCGCTCTCATTAACTCTGGCACTTTCATTCACAAATCACTCCAAGTTTACATCTTTAGTTAAAGAATATTTTGTGACTTGGCAATTACGCAGTACGAGAATGTGACGGAAGTTGCTTACATTTTAATATTCACGTTTATTAATAAAGTATTGGATAAAATAATATTTATACAAGGAACTGAACGTATATGTATTTATAGTGTGGACTTAATTTTTCAGAACATTGTAAGGGCTAATAACTTCTCTGTGCTGCATAATCGCCAAGTCACAAAATGTTCTTTAACTAAAGATGTAGACTTGGAGTGATTTGTGAATGAAAGTGCTAGAGTTAATGAGAGCGCTAGACTCGACTCTACATGACATCTCACAACTTTTTATGGGTAAAGAGTCACGAGACTCGGCTCAATTTTTTACATGAAAAGTTTTTGGTGAGATTAATGTTTTTGTCGCACAATTTTATTATATCCTGCATCTTAAATGTTGTATTGTACACGGCAACCCAGTTTTTCATTCGAGCCTATATCAATTCAATAGGGTTCAAAACTGTATGATAAGATAGAAACTTCAAGACAGAGTGTCCATGTTCATTCAAGAGCACATTGAAAAAAAATTATTGTTATTCAGTTTATGTGTTTAAATCAGTTTTTACAATTGGGACTTAAGCATATTTTAGGGAAATAGAATTCCTTGTTCCAGCAGCTATTCTATCATTTTGGCCTTCCTTGAATTCAAAATTGCAGTTGTCTCTTGCTTCTTATTATGATAGGAAGCGTTATCCACTACCAGAACGGAATTTAGTTTTAAATTGAGTATCAATTTTTCCTCTACCCATTTCATATAATTGGTAGTGTTCACATTATCGTTGTAATCCCCCGTTGGATTTTGTTGCTTCCCACATTAGAGAAGCATTAATAACAAATCCATCGTGTGTGATTCCTCCTGTGTGAATTATTATCAAACGCTTCCCTTTTTTGTAATGGCTGCATTAATCCTTGATTTGAATCATCATACAAATCCTTACTGCTAACATGATTGGTTAAAATACATAGGTTTCATCTATAAATACTAGGTATAGGACGCCCGTTGTCTCTACATCGCTTTAACACTGCCAAGTACGAAATTCTTTTCCTTCGTATGTTTATATTTTCAATTAATAATTTTCAAATTATTTTGAGTTTTCATCCATTTAAATTTTAATTATTTGAGTATTTTTTCTCAGCGTTGAGTTTCCTCCATCATATCCTATGTTTTCCCGAAGCTTTATTTTTAATTCATATTGCATCTTTAAACCTATATTTCTTGCAAACGCTAACATACAATATTTGTGCACTAAGTCATCGATATGATTGTGCATAATAATACCTCTTCGTGTATGAAAAGCAATAATGGTCCGAAACTACATATTTACCTCATAAATCAGCAATTCCGCGTAGGTCAATACCTGTATTATCTCCAACAGAATTGTTAACTTTGTTAAGGCCTGATTTTTATCGGTTGTATTTTTGAATGCATGCTGTTAAAGCTACAGTTTTACAATTCTGTCAGTGAGTCTGTAACATAAATTAGAATTTAACACAGCCTTGGAATAGAGCTGATTCGAAAATATCCCCTTATATTAGAATAGATATGCGTGAACAATAAACATCGACTTATGACGCTCACCCTTGACATTCCAGACAGTTATTCTTCTCAGAATACATTCTTTCGATACAGTTCTAACTACCTGTCGCAAATTGGTTTTGAATAATTCATTATACCGGCGCAAGCTGACACTGAATTCCATTAAAATTGAAATATTCTGAACAAAGAAATGAAATGGAACTAGGGGAAGTAGGGGCATGACGGGGTAGCGAGGTAAGATGGGGTATCTCCCTAAAACCTAATTAAAAGGTACTAGGCACATGGTAAATACATAATTAAGGGGGGAGACCACTGTCAGAAATCTGAATTTTGTACATTTTCTGAAAGGCGTACGTTTCAAGAATGTTCTCTCCAAATTTTATGAAGAAATTCGCAAAATTGACAGAGATATGGTGGTTTTCGTAAAGCGGTGTCAAAAGCGCGACTGACTGAGCCACGCGGAACATTGAACGCGTTTTCCTCAGAATGACATTTTGCAACCGCGTTGACAGTCTACAGAGAAAACTATACGTCCAATTGACATGAGCAAGAGCATGTATTGTACGGAAAACCCGTCGCTATTACGTGACGATCAGCTTTTTTCAATTTTCGACCTGCTTCTGTTTTTTTTAGCAACATATTGTCAACTTTGTACCCCGAAAACATGACTTTTTTCAGTGGTCCGCCATTTTGTTATTTTTTACAATTTTGACATTTTTCGATCGTCACGTAATAGATGCAGGCTTCTAGTTTCTAAATATTATTGTTTTTTGAATTGCGATGAACCATATGGCCTGGGGACTGTCAACGCGACTAGCATGTTTTTGCCGGAGCGCAAATTTTGACGAAGAGTATACAGGAAACGGATTTATGAATTTGATTGAAAAAAAAAATTTCTTACCCTTCAATATGTACACTATTAACTATACTAAGCAATAAATTGATTTACTTGCATTATTTGGTTGAAATAAATTCCCGAAAACACCCTTACATTTCGGACAGTCATAGTGGTCTCCCCCCCTTAAGAAGCCATTGTATTATAATAGTGTGATCGCTGGCAAAAGTGAGTGGGGGAGCACGGGCTTTTTATTTATAGCTGTGAACCGTTTGCATGCTGCGTCGATGTTCTTTCGTGTGATAAAAAGATTTGAAATAAATATATATTTAAGAACGGTAAGTCTACTATATTTCTTCTATGATAATCTCCATTTCATCTATTTTAATGTGACATATTCAAAATTTTAATATTTCATCAATGCTTTGAGGCAAGATGGGGTGCTTGATACGGGGAATGATGGGATACCCCGACCTAACCCCTAATGGGGCTGTTTATTTGAGATTAAGGGGGGAAGCCACTGTGACGGTCGAAAATAAAGGCTATTTTCAAGACATTCTTTTATAATGAAATATAACTTTCTACGAAAAATCTTTATTACCAACTGAAAATACATCTGTAACTAATATTTTATGCTTTGAGATTGAAATTTTTTTCGGTAGTATGGCCACAGCATACGATAACGTTAGGCTCTGCACAAAAAAAATACAAAACGGATGCACGTATAACTTTCCAACAATTGATCCGAATTTAAAATTTCGAACGGCTTCTTAAAGTAAATTTCAATAGCTTCAGTTGCACGTACGGGTTTAAAAAAATATTCATTTTTGAAGAAATGGCGGACTTAAGAAGAAATCTTGACCAAAAAGTATAAAAAATCAACATGTTTTTTCAATGTTACTGTTGAATGAATTATTCGATCAAAAAACTGGTACGCGCAACTGAAGATAATTGTATTAAGAATATTCCCCGAAAATTTCAAGTGAATCCGATAAAAATTGACTGAGTTATCAATGCATCCAGTTTGAAAAATGTAGTTTCGAGATAATCGCGTTTAAAGTTTTGACAGCAGTTATTTGGGAAGTAACATCGGAATTTTTCAATTTACTAAAGTGCATCCACTCCAGGGCCATAAAATAGATCATGTAAATCAGCTGCATTGTCTTCCTCCTCGTTTAAGCCACATCTTCGTCGTAATCGACCTTCATATGTCGCTGCTTGCCCTTTTCGGTCGGCAGCAAATATACGTAACGCGTCCTGCTTGTCTCGGTATGCAGCGGCTGTTGGTCAAATTTTAACATTCAGATGTTCCAATATCCGTTGGAGACCAGTATGACCATCATTGAAGAGAATTGTGACCAAATAAGCAGCTAAATGTACTATGTCGGCCTCACTTGATAGTGTTTTAGGTGCGAACTTCCAAACGAGAGCGTTGAAGCTCTCGTTATTATTCTGAGTGAATCCACCTAAACATTTTTTTAATAATTCTTTGTCACTTAAGCCTTCATAAATAGGGGTGATGGCAACAACAACATCCTGTTGCAACAACTCTAAGCCACCCGCGCGGGCACTCGGATCCGAGCGCTGTACTACCTATACAAAACCTGCCGTAGCTCCGAGAATTTTTCGAAATCCACTTTGAAACTATGCAGGTATAATCTTGAAACCCCAAGCATTAAGAAAATGCAAAAAAAAATTAGGAAAAAAAAATTTTTCACAGTGGCTTCCCCCCTTAAGCAACGTCATGGTTCTCTATAATAATTTAATTCAAATAAATCCCGTTATTGTTAGTTCGAATTTATAAAATGGTCAGAACATATACGAAAAAAACAGAAGAGGAGTGTTACGTGCCGGCTATTTTTCGAAATTCATTTCTAAATCTTTGCGATATCCTCATTGTAGTCAGTTCACAGATGTCGACGATTGATTCAACCATCACGTGTTATGGGAGTTTCCCTCGATCAGTTGTCAATGATCTACAAACCGAATTATTATAATTTTATATAAGTCATTACGCCACTGCGTTTCTTATGCAGAAATCTCGACACCGCGGGACGTTCTTGGAACGCCGGATGTGATAACATTTCGAAAACCTAAGCACTGTGAGGCTGGGAACGGTCCGGAGCGACGACGGTTGGGCCCGTGTGCACGAGGTGCGGAGTCAGCAATTTTGGCGCTCCTTGTTCAAAATCCCAAGTGCTCGGGCCTACCCTGCGTTCGCTCGGGGCAGTCAGCTAGCAAGTCGCGTAGTGCGCAGTTGATCTGTCCGAGGGACATCGCTATTATTATTAATAAGCGCTTGAGCTAGGGCTCCATCGTGCAATAATAACGTGGAAAGACTCAGTTCCCTCGTAGTTACTACATAATTACTTATCATTTTATTCAAAATCTACCATTTTACGGCAGTCTACCGTCAAATCGCTTGGTGCGTGGCCGATATGTCCGAGGGACATCGCTATTTAATAAAATAGTCTTTGAGCCCGAGTTCCCGTGTTTCTTGTAGTGCGTGGAAGGACTCAGTCCCCGTAGAGACTCAAAACTCATATACATTTTGTGTTTTATAATCGTTTAAAAACTATAATCAGCTTTAATTATTTTGCCTAAATCAACCCTCTAACGTTTAAAAAGAATATAAAGAACTGACTTTTGACATTGTGTGTGTGTGCGACGCTCCTGCGCTTCGTCATCTTGTACGCGGGACCCTCTAACCTACCCAGAGAGAGAGATAGAGAGAAAGAGAGACTCACAGAGAGAGAGAGAGCGAAACAAAGCGAGTAAGACGATCAAAATTTTAACAGTTTCACACCGAATTGGTGAGTGTTTTAAACTATGCTATTATGTTCAATGATTGTCATCGGATAGCGCCCATCATTTCAATGTTTTAATCTTAAAGTATCAATCGTATTGGCCATGTCAGTTCCATAAATTGATTCTGTAATTGTTCCTAAATTGTAAACATTTTTCATCATCTCCGATTCGCGAATTCTACAATATCAAACATTTGCGTGATAATTGATCCAACCATTATGTGTTGCGGGTTTCTCCCTTGATCAATTATTGTCCGATTTTCCTTCGACATTTAATTGTAATCGGATCGAATTTCTTATAATATTTGTTTGTCGACGACGACGTTGCACAAAATCCATGTAATTTACCCAATTTATGTACCACCTTTAAAAATTTTTCCTTTTGTTTCTTTGTAATACATGGTAATCTTTACTTGAATCCGTTTAATTTTGCTTGAACCGTCTTTACCAAAGTACCACATCCTGACTGGGCGACCTGTATAGGTTGAAGACAGTAGCCGTCCCCACAAAAATCCTGATTTTTGGCGTAATAATCTAATTATGTCGGAATTACAATTATATCTTTTAAATTCGTTAAGCGTTGCGTGAGTAATTTACACTTTACCGCTCGGTCGCTAAAAATTAAGGCTGCCGTCTCAAGTTTGTTATGGTCCGAATCGATCGAAGCGTCCTCAGTAAACAGACGGACCCTAATGAAACTAGTCCGGTCGATAAAACGAACATATACAGAGGTGACATCTCCAGGTACTCTGTGTAGACGAATTTTTTACGCATAGTTACCACATTTTCACTCTGTCTCTGCCGCGCTGTTGCCACAGTTCCTTCTATCGAGAAGCTCGAAGGAACACGACACGAGAGCTGCGTCTAGCATCAGAGCCTCGCTGAACGTAAAAGATGATAGCATAATAAAATAGCATAATAAAAGATAGAGAGGTTGGGAAGTGAAGTTAGGAAACATGTCAATGAAACAATACTAATTTGCGTATTAATAGTTTTTATTTATACGTAAAACGATGTAAGATTTTGTATAATCAATGTGTAATTTCAAAGCATAGAATTTGAATAAGGTACATCACTAAAGTGTAACACGCCGATCGCAATGAAATCTATAAATGCTATAGTTCTTTTAAAAACATATGACGCTTTCTTTTTTATCTAACTATATATCAAATTATCTTTTTTATCAACAAGAATTGTCTGTTGTCTAAATACAAATTGAATAACGCAATCATTTTTTTTAAAACATCTATTTGGACAAAAGTATATTTCAATTTAATACTTTTGTACATGCTTTTCTTCGGAATTGTTATTCCACGATTGTAAAAATTTATCAACATAAACTAGAGATCAGTACTAACAATACGTATATTTTGGAATGTCTCATTAAACGATTTTATTCAGGTACGATCCCCTGTTTGTTAGTATGTTTGATTCAAATCTGGAAACTCAATTTTAATCCACTTCCAACTATCCAATTGTCTGAAACCTTTGCAGGGGTGCGTAGTTTGGATGACAATACAAAATTATGAAAAAAACTGCAAGGGGGTGAAAAAATTACCCAGTCACCAATAAATTAGAACCCATAACCACAAATCCAATCAACTTAAAATCAACCACTCGTGTTCTTTACGAACTTTTACCACTGTAGGGTTCAAGCAAATTGTTAAACTGCATATGTAGTGCATACAACAATAAAAGATATTTGTAAAGAAGTTTGAGCTATGAAATGTAAATCCACGAACACTAAAAACTAGAAAATAAAAAATTTATAATAAAAGATTTTATTAAAAATGCATTGAACTAAAAAATAATTATTTTCTTATACTACAATTTCGATGGTGTATTTTCACTATAAATAAAATCGTAGAGCAGGATATCTCGCAATAAATTTATTTCGACACTTGATGCTGTACTAAATTGATTCATATTCTGTTACGAAATATCCTGCTCCACGTTTTTATTTAAAGTTAAAAAACACCATCGAAATTGTAGTACAAGAATAGAAGTATTTTTTAGTTGTCAGTGCCTTTTTGACAAAATTGTTTAACAGAACATTTTTTTATATATTTTTTTGTCTCTAATCAAGTTACAGTCATCACAATAAATCAATCCAACTTCATTGGAGAATTGAAATTCGACATTCAAGCTTTCGCCCCCTTGAAATGGACAATTACAGATAAAAAAGTGTATATTTTTCCAAGAATAGAGTATTGTCTCGTTAGCGGCTAGGTTTGGTGTACACGATGTGGACTTTTCGTTATCCCCATTAGGGAATCTGTTCTCGATACGGGCTAAACGCCGCACAGTGGGACGGATCGACATTTAGGTAGGCATTCGCTTCATTTCTTACATATTTCATCATTTATTGATTATAATCTAAGATTACAGGTAATATATTGTATAATAAATACAATAATCATTTTTTTCTCGTCGCTCTTTTTAATAATGGGACTTCAAGTGTCCCTTCATGTTGATTTCCATATATATACATCCATATATATGGATCGGGGCTTATTAATAAATTATTTAGAACATCTTGATTTGTCTTTTTTCGGCTGCTCTTTTTGCGTATAATTCGCAGTAGTTTTTAAAATCATTATTTCGGGCGTTCTGGACTTCCTCAGTTAAATATTCTAAAAAAATTTTATATTTCCATTTTTAGAAAATGATCAGCTTTTACACATTGGAATAGTTTTAGTTAGTCTTTTTCTGGTAATGAAAAATATAAACGCTTATATTCTATTGCCAAATTAAGATTTTTTGTTACCATTTTCGTATTTTTCTAAATTAAAAGAATAGTTCGTATTTGTCCGTAAATTCAAGCACACCTCATAATTCTGGATAGATTCAATTTCACAAAATTCCCTTACTCATATCCGACCACATCCGACCCTTTGAAAAATTGATATTTTTTGCACAAACGCAGGTGCAAGTCAGGAGAAATATACTATTTTGCTCCAATTTTTTATTTGCAATAATAATTGTGCAAATTGAATGTTTTTAACTTTAAATTACACTAATTGAGTAATGTTCAAATATAATAATAATGAGTAATATATGTTGGAAGTGAGGCACGCAGAGGTGTGCAACGTGCAAAAGTATGAATGAAACGCTAGATAAATAAGAATGAATCATGTATGTAATCAGAGAGTGATTGGAATCGAATTTTGTACAATTCGACAAGGACGGGAAGTGCAGGGAGTATGGATTCCCGGGGGTCGACAACTATTAATTTAAGCATAAGGGCAATCGGTGACCTTCTGTGTGAGTTTGACGGTAACGACAATACTTTCTGGAAATGGGAACAGCAAGTGGATCTTTTGCGTACGTCATACCAGTTGGACGAGAGTGCATCGCGGGTGCTGATTAGCTCAAAACTGAAGGGCCGCGCCGCGAGTTGGTTTCATTCGAAAGCGGAACACCTCACCCTGAGAATTGACGACTTGCTGAGGGAAATGAAAATTATGTTTGATCATCGACCCAGTCAAATGGCGCTTCGCCAGGAATTTCAAGATAGGAAGTGGAAATCGGGGGGAAAATTCACGGATTATTACCACGACAAGTTAATTCTGGCGAACCGAGTACCAATACCGAGCGCCGAGATAGTTGACTACTTAATAGACGGAGTGCCAGACATTTCGCTGCGTGATCATGCTCGTATGATGTGTTTCAAGACAGCGGGGGAGCTGTTGGGAGCGTTTGAGAAAGTTTCGCTGGAAGCGCGAAAAGCGGCCGATCGGGATACGAGGGAGAAGAAAGAGGTGAAGGGCAGTAGCGGCAAGGAGAAGGAAACAGTTTCTTCGCTGCCGCCGAAGAAACCGGTGAGATGTTTCAACTGCCAGGAAGCCGGACACATATCTACAAAATGTCCAAAACCGAAGAGGCAACGAGGAGCCTGTTTCGAGTGTGGGTCAACATCGCATCGCATAGCTGATTGTCCACAACGAACATCGAGTCAGCGAGGGGGAAGCAGCACGGCGAGGGAGCCCAGCGCAACGGCGTCGGCGAACGTGGTGCAATCAGAAGTCCTCAGTGCGCCGTACATGGTTTCGTTGAGTTACACTGTTTTTGATAAAAACGGACATAGTTGTAAGTATACAATAAGCGCAATGTTGGACTCCGGATCGCCGATTAGTTTAATTAAAAATAGTTTTGTACCACTGGATGCGCGAACACCGGTAACAGGGACCGAACAAGATTTTTGCGGAATCAACGGGTCGCGGTTACAAATTCTGGGAAATTTTTATCGCGAGGTTGAAATTGAGGGTATTCCAGTTAAATTGAAATTTTATATTGTACCAGATGATACGATGGCATTTATGGCTATACTGGGAAGAGATTTTTCGTCCCATCCGTCGGTTGAAGTCACGTTGAATGAGAACCGCGTAGTTACAAAGAGAGTGCAAAAAACACCGGCGACCGAATTGGATTGTGCGATAAAGCAAATAATGAGTATTGAGTGCATTAATGATCCGAATACGGCATTGGAAAATTTACAGATAAATCCGGAACTCGATGCCGGAGTAATTGAAAAGATTAAAAACCTGTATGAGGAGGACTATCTTAAAGTTAAGGAAAAGAGTGTGTTTGAAACTGATTTTGAAATGAAAATTATATTGCAGCATGAGCAACCGATTAGCTTTCGACCGAGGCGACTTTCTTTTGCGGATAAAGAAAAATTGCAGATGATTTTAGATGATTTGCTAGAGCGAAAGATTATTAGGGCGAGTGACTCACCTTATGCTAGTCGGATAGTTTTAGTAGTCAAAAAGAACGGAGAGAGACGACTTTGTATAGACTATCGCGATTTGAACAAGATAACGATAAAAGACAACTTTCCGAGTCAGCTAATAGATGATAATATTGATCGGTTGAAAAACAAAAAATTCTACACGACGCTTGATCTGAAAGACGGATACTATAACGTGAAAATGGCTCAGGATCAGTGATGCCAGAATCGTGGGACGTGGGACAGAACGCTTACCCCCACTATGACCTACCGTCGTCTCCCACTATGGCCTACCGTCGCCCCCCACTTTCTTTCCATCGCACTGCACACAAGCATATCCCTACCCCTGTCCGTGTGCACGACAGCCCAACAAGCAGCTCACACGGACATGAGTAAAAATATGCTTGTGTGCAGTGCGGTGGGAAGAAAGTGGGGGACGCCGGTAGGGCATAGTGGGAGATGACGGTAGGTCATAGTGGGGGTAAGCGTTTGGTCCCACGTCCCACGATTCTGGCATCACTGCTCAGGATTCAATCAAGTATACGTCATTCGTAACTCCTCTGGGGCAATTTGAATTTTTATATTGTCCTTTTGGTCTAACTAATGCACCAAAAGTATTTCATAGGTTTGTTCAGAAAGTTTTTGCAGTTTCCATTAAGGAGGGAAAAATGTTGCCATTCTTTGACGATTTTTTCATAGGAACGGAGACTTTGGAGGAACATTTAGAAATTTTGCGCGAAGTTTTCCGGGTAGCGGGGCAATATCGTTTGACCTTCCGACTGGACAAATATTTTTTCGCTCAGACCGAGGTTGATTATTTGGGGTATCACGTTAGTATGGAGGGGATTCGGCCTAGCGACAATAATATTGCGGCGGTAATCAATTATCCGGTTCCGCGTAACGCGAAGGAGGTATTACGGTTTGTGTCTCTCGCGAGTTATTTTCGTCGCTTTGTCCAAGGGTTTTCAATAATTGCAAAAGCGTTATATAGCTTAGTTAAGAAGGATGTTAAATTCACATTTGGGAAGATTGCAAACGAAGCATTTGAGACTTTGAAAAGGCACTTGTCGGAGAAACCCATTTTGGCGATTTATTCACCTACACTAGAGACCGAATTGCATTGTGATGCAAGCGCGTCAGGTTTTGGGGCTATTCTTTTACAGAAGCAAGTAGATGGTCTTTTTAAGCCAATTTCATATTTTAGTCAGCGTACGTCACCCGCGGAATCGAAATATCATAGTTTTGAGCTTGAGTGCCTCGCGGTGGTAAACGCAATAAAACGTTTTCATGTTTACTTAGGCGGGATACCATTCAAAGTAATCACTGATTGTGACAGTTTTCGTTTGACATTAAGTAAAAAAGACGTAAATCCTCGAATTTCGCGTTGGGCGATGTTTCTGCAAGATTATGATTACGAGATACAACATCGGCCAGGGAAAAGAATGAGCCATGTCGATGCGCTCAGTAGATGTCATGGGGTATTAGTGATTGAGGGTAATAATTTCGAACAAACTCTTTCGATATGCCAGGATCGGGATGAAGAGATCTGTAAGATACGCGAGAAATTAGAGAGGACGGAGATGAAGTTTTTTGAATTACGCGACGGTTTGGTGTATCGGAAGGATAAAATGAAAAAGTTGTTGTTTTATGTACCATGTTCAATGGAGGATAATGTGATTCGTAGATGTCACGACGATTTAGGTCATGTTGGTCTGGATAAGGTTATTAATAATGTGACAAAAGTTTACTGGTTTCCGAAATTGCGAGAAAAAGTGAAGGAATATATTGCAAATTGTTTGCGTTGCATTGAGTTTTCTCCACTTAATGGAAAGCAGGAAGGCTATTTACACAGCATCCCAAAAGAAGGGTTACCATTTCATACTGTCCATATAGATCATCTGGGACCTCTTGAAAAAACGGGAAAAGGATATAAGCATTTGTTGGCTGTAATGGACGCGTTCACGAAATTTTTGAGATTGTTTCCGTGTAAATCGACTAAGTCCGAGGAATCGGTTAAACATTTGAAGGAATATTTTAGAGCTTATAGTAAACCAAAGCGGATGATTATGGATCGAGGAACTGCGTTTACTTCTAATACATTTAAAGATTTTTTGGAAGAGGGAAAAATTGAACAAATTTTAATTGCTGTTGGTACTCCTCGCGCTAACGGGCAGGTCGAACGTTACAATCGGACAATAACACCCATGATTGCAAAACTATGCGAAACTCCACAAAAATGTGATCGAGTGCTCGAACAAGTGGAATTTGCTCTTAATAATACAGTTTGCCGAACGACTAAGGAAACTCCGAGTCGATTGTTGTTTGGGGTAACTCAGTTCGGGGAAGTGAAAGATTGTATGCGACTATGGTTGGAACGTGAGTCGGATAATGAAAGGAATTTAGAAGCACTACGGGAAAATGCGTTAAGGAACGTTGAGAAGAATCAGTTAGCTAATGAAAGACAATATAACGAAAAGCGAAAAGATGCATCTGTGTATAGCGAAGGTGATTATGTAATGATTCGAAACATAGATACATCCGCAGGGGTAAATAAGAAATTCTTGCCTAAATTTAAAGGTCCGTATCGAGTTAAAAAAGTTCTTGATTGCGATCGGTATGTACTATTGCCCGGCCGAAAGAAGATCCCCAGCAGGCGGTCTCGGGCTGTGCCGTCCGTCGCCGTGACGATTGGTCGAAACATCTATTTGCGCACACTTCTAATGACTGGGCACACGTATTTTGGTTATTGGCTGAAGTAGGCACAAACATTGTCGCACCGCGCGACGAAGAGAGCGAACAAAACACATCGAGATCGAGTGGGATAGAGCGATCTGACCGACTAACGCCAAAGCAATAGCGTAGGCATCTTTAACGGTTAACCATTAATATATAATAACATAAAAAATTTCCTTATTTTTCACAATATGTTCAGGAAAGTATTATCATTGGTTTGATGAGATTTTTCTGATTAAAATGAGTCCAAACGCAATCTCCCACAGATTACTTTTAATTGACACCATGATAAAAAAAATTAAGTTTAACATCGTATTATTAAAAACATTTAATATTTTATCATATTTCATTGAGGCTCATTTATATCAGCATAAACTCTGAGTACATAATTACAGTTCATTATAACAAGTATAATTTAAAAATTAAAAATGAATATAATTTTCATGCTTTCTTACCCTATAAATCTTCTGAGCTACTGCTGCTACTGCTGCTGCTGCTGCTGCTGCTGCTACTGCCGTCGCAGTCATCCGACTCGCTGTTTTCAAAATTAAATTCTGTTTCTTCAATTATACGGTCGTTTCTCCAATATTCCTCTTCTATTTTCTCAACATGAGTGCAAAAGTTCTTCCACTGACTCGGTGTAATTTCGCTCAGAGCATCGCGAGTAAATGATTCTAAATCATCCTTCGAAATCGTCGACGACGGATTCCTTTCTCTAATTTTTCTCTTTAGTTGCGCCCAGGCCAATTCGATTGGGTTTAGGTCACACATGTATGGAGGCAGTCTGAGTACATTATGGCCACGTGATTTTATTAACACGTCTATTTTGTATGTTTTTTCAGCATTTTTATTTTAACTCAAATTTACATTAACTCAAATTTAGTCATTTTCTCAGTACATTGAATTTGGTTTCTTTTTAGCCACTCAATTATATCGCTCTTTCGATTGCTTTTTGTGGGTGCTTTATTTTCTTGCACGGAATGGTATGGTGCATTGTCCATAACAATTACCGAATTATTAGGAATATTGGGTAATAATTTTTGTTCTATCCATTTGTCGAAATTTTCTGCGTTCATTTGGCCATGGTAGTCACCTGTAGTGGTACCGGATTTGAAGATGAGATCCGCACCATTTACGAAACCAGTTTTCCCACCGGCATGGACAATAGATTGTCTTTATAAATTATTAAAGTCTATGGGATTTAAATGGAGCAAGAGCAATAGTGTTCGAAAGGTTCTAATTGAAAGACCGAATATAGTGATGTGGAGGGAAAAATATTTAAAAGCAATACGACATTATAGACGTCTAAACAGAAACATTGTATATATGGACGAAACATGGGTCGACAACACCTTGTGTTTTAGCAAGTGTTGGCACAGCGACGATATGTTAGGCGTATTAAAAAGTAATAGTTCTTCACATCGACTAATAATTGTCCATGCCGGTGGGAAAACTGGTTTCGTAAATGGTGCGGATCTCATCTTCAAATCCGGTACCACTACAGGTGACTACCATGGCCAAATGAACGCAGAAAATTTCGACAAATGGATAGAACAAAAATTATTACCCAATATTCCTAATAATTCGGTAATTGTTATGGACAATGCACCATACCATTCCGTGCAAGAAAATAAAGCACCCACAAAAAGCAATCGAAAGAGCGATATAATTGAGTGGCTAAAAAGAAACCAAATTCAATGTACTGAGAAAATGACTAAATTTGAGTTAATGTAAATTTGAGTTAAAATAAAAATGCTGAAAAAACATACAAAATAGACGTGTTAATAAAATCACGTGGCCATAATGTACTCAGACTGCCTCCATACATGTGTGACCTAAACCCAATCGAATTGGCCTGGGCGCAACTAAAGAGAAAAATTAGAGAAAGGAATCCGTCGTCGACGATTTCGAAGGATGATTTAGAATCATTTACTCGCGATGCTCTGAGCGAAATTACACCGAGTCAGTGGAAGAACTTTTGCACTCATGTTGAGAAAATAGAAGAGGAATATTGGAGAAACGACCGTATAATTGAAGAAACAGAATTTAATTTTGAAAACAGCGAGTCGGATGACTGCGACGGCAGTAGCAGCAGCAGCAGCAGCAGCAGTAGCAGCAGTAGCTCAGAAGATTTATAGGGTAAGAAAGCATGAAAATTATATTCATTTTTAATTTTTAAATTATACTTGTTATAATGAACTGTAATTATGTACTCAGAGTTTATGCTGATATAAATGAGCCTCAATGAAATATGATAAAATATTAAATGTTTTTAATAATACGATGTTAAACTTAATTTTTTTTATCATGGTGTCGATTAAAAATAATCTGTGGGAGATTGCGTTTGGACTCATTTTAATCAGAAAAATCTCATCAAACCAATGATAATACTTTCCTGAACATATTGTGAAAAATAAGGAAATTTTTTATGTTATTATATATTAATGGTTAACCGTTAAAGATGCCTACGCTATTGCTTTGGCGTTCGTCGGTCAGATCGCTCTATCCCACTCGATCTCGATGTGTTTTGTTCGCTCTCTTCGTCGCGCGGTGCGACAATGTTTGTGCCTACTTCAGCCAATAACCAAAATACGTGTGCCCAGTCATTAGAAGTGTGCGCAAATAGATGTTTCGACCAATCGTCACGGCGACGGACGGCACAGCCCGAGACCGCCTGCTGGGGATCTTCTTTCGGCCGGGCAATAGTAGTTGGTGATATCGACGGATTTCAGGTAACTCAAATACCTTATAATGGAGTTGTAGCGCCTGATAATATGAAACCTTATATTGTATCGTAATTTAAGTTATTAGAAGTTAACTAAAGGAATTTGCTATATTTAATTATAAGATATATTTTAATATCAGTAATAATTTTATGTGTGTAGTAATAAGCCACATTTATGTGTTGCGTCATATATTGTGAATCTTTTATTATATTGTATGGTTGTGTGTTAGTATTTTATTGTGTGTATTATTTAGTTGTGTCAAAGTTTAGCCGGGACGGCTAAAATGTCAGGATGGACGAACTGTAGGCATTTTGAGAAGGATGGTGTCAACTGACAGTATAGCGTGAGATAGACATTAGCCGGGCGGTCGGCCGATCGTCGCCCGACTGCCGCGGACGATTGTTGGTTTTGGGGTACGGTTACAGGCCATGCCATAAACAAGTGACCGTCGCCGGCGATGGCGTGTTGGCGACGAAATGAGGAGAGGTTCGACTGTCTTTTGTCAGTTCTCTGTTGGCGACCGACGTAAGACGTTGGTTGAAGAAACCGTCCGTGCTTGATTATATTTATAATAAAGTTACGTTAATCTTATTCTCGTCAAATTATTGAGAGCCAACCTGACCACGCTCTATCCAAGGTTTTTCCTTTCTATAAACTAAAACTATTCCAATGTGTAAAAGCTGATCATTTTCTAAAAATGGAAATATAAAATTTTTTTAGAATATTTAACTGAGGAAGCCCAGAACGCCCGAAATAATGATTTTAAAAACTACTGCGAATTATACGCAAAAAGAGCAGCCGAAAAAAGACAAATCAAGATGTTCTAAATGATTTATTAATAAGCCCCGATCCATATATATGGATGTATATATATGGAAATCAACATGAAGGGACACTTGAAGTCCCATTATTAAAAAGAGCGACGAGAAAAAAAATGATTATTGTATTTATTATACAATATATTACCTGTAATCTTAGATTATAATCAATAAATGATGAAATATGTAAGAAATGAAGCGAATGCCTACCTAAACGTCGATCCGTCCCACTGTGCGCCGATCCCGACCAGCGATCCGCTAACGAGACAATATTGCAATATTATCTTCTCTCATTCTGTGTAATTCCTCTTCTCCATTGACGGTCTTCCTACAATTTTCCCAGGTCGCTCATAATGAAAGATGACGTAGGCAGTGTGGATCTGTAACACATTATGATACACATTAGGAAATAGGGTTGTTTTATAAGCGTACAAAATTTTAATGTAGATTTATAAGCTGTTAAACTTTACCTGGAATATGGTACTTATTCCATTTGTCCTGGCATTACTGTCCCATATACCATGTTTGCAGTAATTTGGTAAAAGGTCCGCCTGTAACAAATAATCGCAGACATTTCGGTAAGTTTGGTATAACAGTAAAAATTTGTTTCAATAATTCGTCGAACATCATGCATACCTGCGACGCCCGTACATATATATCAGCTTTTTTTTCAGAGGGGGAAAATGCTTTATGCATACCCCGGCTACAGTATTGCCGGGGTTATGTGGGACTCCCCGGTCTCCGGTATACCCACTAAAAAACCCCTCTAGGTGCCGCCTTCTCATTCCGGTCCCCTTGAATTCTGTCTACCTGCTCCTGTAAACTTAGAAATATGTCTGAAAAAATTAAAGGGTGAATTAAATTTAATACTTCCTTCGTCATTTTCTTAGGAATGTGACGGCGGCGTCGATCGACTCGCGTGATCGTATGATCAGCGAGTAAAAGTGCCATTGCTGGCACTTATGACCACTGACGGAGTCAGTGGTCCCGCGCTTTACAACGCGGTGCGACGCCGGATCGATCAAGTTTATTATATCTTTCGTCACTTTCTTGGCAAATTGACGGCGGCGTCGATCGACTCGCGTGATCTTATGATCAGCGAGTAAAAGTGCCATTGCTGGCACTTATGACCACTGACGGAGTCAGTGGTCCCGCGCTTTACAACGCGGTGCGACGCCGGACCGTTACAACAGTTTCACTATTTTCAACTGGAGACCTTTTTCGCTTTTTCAAGCTTTTAGGTTTTTCTTTCGCTCTCTCCTCCAGTATAAATTCTGGCTCCCGAATAGGCATGCACCTATTGTGCCGACTATCTATTAATTCGGGTCGCATGCATTCTAAATAAAATTGAACCAGTTTTGGCTCCATTTCTGTTTCCCAAAACGCATCATCTCTCTCTACTTTTATAGATTTCAGCCCCTTCGGGGTCCAAAGGCAAAATATACAGTACTTTCTGTCAGTAATATGTAACTGACCTTGTACTTGATAATAATAGTGATGCGTTTTGCTCATTGAAATACCTGTTTTACGTGTGAACATGCGCCGGACAGCGGGAACTTGTTCAATAGCTTCTTCCGGCGTAAAGTTCTCCGCTGATTTGGGGCATTTAATTTCCAAAATACCCTCTTGACCGATGATTCCATCCGGTGAAGCTCCTAAGAAGGGGATGGAACAGTCGATGAAAATTCCACATTCTGCAATATCCGTGTATTGCTTCTTCAATTCTTCGCGAGCAATATTCTCGCATTCTTTTCCGTATTCCACGGCGGGTGCACTAATTATCCGCGGATACAGAAATGACTTTACGGCATTTGCGCAAGGCGTGTCACGTCGGCGACGGCACACTTGTCCAAAATTGGATGCTATCAACAATTTGGACCTGTACTGCAACCATCTGCGGTTCTTTGCTTGTCCAATGGTTTCGTCTTCGATAGCGTGTCTTTTCTCTTGCCAGTCTTTGAGCATTTGCATATGCTTTTCCCGCTCCAGTGCATACATTTCGGACGGCATGTCTGGCTTCTGCGCATTTTGTCCATAATCGGAATCTTTCTGCGAGGGCAATTGCTTGCGTACATATCGCGCAGTCTTCGGTTCCTTCTGTTTTGCAGCTCTCTTTTCCGTTTCTTTCTTTTTCTTTTCTTCCATTTGGAGAACAACCTCGGGCGTTTTCTTCTTCATTACCGCATTCAATCGCGAGTGCACTTGGTTACTGTTGTACTCCACGACAGCAGCTGCACATTTTCCTGTATAGGATCCTCTTTCGGCGAAATTTAATCTTTTTCCGCCAATGTACTTGGCAATTATTGCGTTCAAGCTTTCCACAGCGTTATTATTCGTGTTATAGAGTAAGCTCTCCGCATGAGCTAACACTGGACGAAGTGCTTCTTTTATGTCCTGGTACACTCCAATTTTCGTCAATTCTGGAACGATGTTTCTTTCATTCTCTTTATTCTTTCCATCGCAGAAATATTTTAGTTGTGCACACTCTTTGTGTTCACCAAACACGTGGCTCGGAACATTCTGTATATCGCCATGCAAATTCTTTGTTTTTTCTTCGATTGATACATTCTGATTGTATCTAAACTTTGCGGCTTTTACGATGTCCGTGCGCATCCGGCGAATGCTACTTTCCACAGATTGCCGCAATGGTCCAGGTGTAGTCTTCTTCACAATCGCTTTCATTTTTGTACAGAAGTTTCGCAACAAATGATTCGTGCATTCAATTTTTTTTACACGAATCTGTCTCTTGTATGGATCAGCATCAATAATCTTCTTATACACGCTGCTGTCCCCATCGGCAATCAAAGTAGAATAAACGAGTCCACGTTTTTCTACGCTGGTCTTGAATCCTTCTACTATAGCATCGCTTTCCATAGCAGTCGATGCTCGAGATGCGTTCCAGTTTTTGAAGCATGTGTGCTTTCGGGGTTCTTTCTTGTTTTTCGCAGCAATCCGACAAATTCTGCAAACTTTATTTCGGACGCCGTAAAATAAAACTTTTTTCGTGTGATAGCCAACTATCACGCCGACTCCAGTCGCAGAATCGTAACAACTACTGCGGTAGGATCTCTTCATCCAGCTTCCGTCAGCCACAACGGGGATGTGAGGGATCCCTGATCCGGAAAGAACGTCGCCTCTTTCAATCGCCAAACGTTTTTCTTCTTCAGCCGCTGCTAAAATCTCTTCTTCTGCAGCGGCAATTGCGGACTTGACGAATTCATCTTGATCCTTCACGAAGTCTCTCTTCGACATGCAACGTATGTTCACTCCTGCAAAAGTGTGTTGCAACTGGGCATAACTGCCTCCACATAAAATTGTTGCATTAACGGCGCCCTGATTGCAATCCAGTTCTTCGGCTTCGTCCGATTGATTGCAGATTTCAGTTTTGTAATGGCATAAAGTGCACATTACGCTGAAGATGCTCTTGAAGCCACGCCGTTTCACACCAGTTATTCTTAGGTGTTCAATGCCACAGTCTTCCCTACATTTTGCATGCTTACCTATTTTTTGCAATTGAGCAAGCACATTTGGGAAATTCATTATATCGTTGCTATTTAGGAGACTCGATTGCTCTTGTGGCTCGTCCTTCCCAACTTTTTCTATAACGAAGTTTTCCTCTTCGTTACTTTGTATATCAAATTCTTCAAGTGCCTCTTCAGTTTCTCCGGAACTGACCGTATCAGTATCTTCATCGGATGGCGAGTACATTATCTCTTGTCGCGTATGATGTCGTCCGTCGGAGGTTGATGGTTCCTCTACCAGACGTTCCCCGGCCACTTCTTCTAGATATTGTTCTACGGCAGTGTCGTCTGCCGTTTTTGCGCCTTCTTTTTTCTTCTTCTGAGGGGCTAAAGACATTCTCTTTACGCGATATACTTTCCGTTTCGAAAATCTCCTTGCGGACGGACGTAATTTTCGCGGACGAAACGGAGAATTATTGTCCATATCTTCTTCCACATCCTGCATATTCACATTTAGAGTGCCACTCATTCTACACTAAACCAACAAACACAACACAAACACAACGCAACACAACTCAAAATCCTACTGCCCGTTACAAAAAACGTAAACGCGAACCGTGAACGTGAAACGTGAATCCGAAGATTCGTCTGTGGTGCGTTCTAAAACAAATGACACTTTACAGACCACGTGCAACGGCACAGTCAGTCAGGAATCGGCGGGCTCCATCTACCGCTGACGAAGGCAGAAACACCTGCAGGAGCGGTGGTCGTGTGTGCGTGAACTGCGACTGCATCAGTCACGCACACATAACCACCGTTCCTGTAGGTGTTTCCCCTTCTAGCAGCGGTAGCTAGGGCCCGGGGATCCTTGCCACTCAGTCAGTTCCAAGCAAGCGACAGTGGTGAGCAGCATGTCTAGTTCGAAAAATGTAAGTATTATATTGTATATTATTATACTGATTGTGAGTGACTCTCTAGCTAGAGTATTCAAAGGCGATGCCGCCAATAAGCCGCGCCTCGCTGAGTTTTGTGAATTTCGATGCTCGTGACGAGATTTACTATGACGTATTGAAAAATTCTTTATTCTGTACCCGCCGTATCGGCGGAGAGTGGAGGAGAGGGGGAGAAGGAGAAGCAGGAGGAGAGGAAAGAGGAGAAGAAGGAGGATAAGGAGAAGAAGGCGGAGGAGAGGGCGGCCAAACTAGAGCAAACTGTTGCAAAAGTAAGTTATGTTGAATCTGTGTGTATAGTATTGTCTCCGTATGTGGTCGCTGATCGGAACCGACGTGGGGCTCCTGTTGTGAACAGATCCCTAATTCCGAGTGTTCGTTTCTCGCTTCTTTCTGGCCGAAGGGGGGAGCGATATGGAAAGCTTTGCCTGCGCGACGGCCGCGAACACAAAGGACGAAGTGTCAGGCGTCCGAAAGACGGAGCGAGACAAAACATCAACGCGTCGTCTGTCTCGTACCGTCCTCGCTCGCTTCCAGTGCCTTTGTTTGCTCTCGTTCCATCTCGCTCTCGCCTTCGCCGGACAAGAGTGAGACAGAAATGATGGGAATAACGAAAAGTCCACATCGTGTACACCAAACTGGGCCCGTAATGAGACAATACTGTATTATTATTGAAAGTGGTATAACTCGGGCTATACTTCCGAATGGCCCCAGTGGCCGATCGACACGACGTTTCGGGGGTAGAGTGGGATGAGGTGTGGACCCTAAATCTAAAATTGTTGCTTCGGGATTTTTTTAGTTTCCGAGATATTAATAAAATACTTTTAGTATGTCTGTGATTTATTCCGACATAACGCATTCCACTTTCCGCTTTGTCCCGGGAATTAGTATTGGTTTGGGCTAGATTAGGGGGGAGGGAGGTGCGCGCCCGCTTGCGGGCGCGAAAAGCATGGTAGCGAACCGATGTGAGTTTGGAGATTTGAACCAGCAACTTGCGAGTGCGACCCATTCTAGTATATAGGGTATATAGTATACATATACATTCTACTGACAGTGAATATTCTAGGGGGTGATTCTAGAGGCCAAAATAAGACGAAAATATAGAATACAATTTTTTAATATTGCGCTTCGTTATGGAGAAAATTGACTTTGAATTTCAGCTAAATACGCGTGTCTTTCCGGCGCCTGGGGAGCACGCGGAGGTAAGGGGAACGCGTCCAGCAGTTCGTAAAACAGTTTGAGGGGACGGGGAGGGTCGCCGAGTAAGGGTGCCTACACCTACGTCCAAAAAAAATTAAAAATAAAATTAACAATAATTTTTTATTAATATTTTGGAAACTAATAAATACCCGAAGCTAAAATTTTAGATTTAGGGTCCACACTCCCTCCCCACTCCTCCCTCCAAACCTCATCTCGATTGGCCACTGGGGGCATTCGGAAGAATATCCATAACTCGATCTGTAGCTAAAAAATCGTTTATTTTCTTTAAAATTTTTATTGATTATTATTCCATAATAAAATTGGATATTCTTCCGAATGGCCCCAGTGGCCAATCGAGATGAGGTTTGGAGAATTTGAAAGTGCAATAATTTTATCTGCCAATTTATTAGAAATTTGACGAGCTATTTCTTCTTGGTGGACTCGTGGAAACCGATATTGCCTAGTGGTAATGGGCAAGTCATCTATTGTGGGTATTCGATGTTGTATTAAAGGAGTGGATTCTAATTTGTCACCTGGTAGACGAAATCGTTCAGGAAATTCCTCGATTAATTTAATTACATGTTCTTTTTCTTCATCATTTAAATGATCTAAACGCAATTTTGATAAAATTCTGGTTACTCGGTCCGTCGATACCGATGACTCCTGCAGTTCAGAGTCAGAATCGAAATATTCGCGTTCTTCAGGAAAGTTATGATATTCAAATGGTAAAATTTCTTGAGGCGGTATTTCTATTTCAATATCTTTATCCAAGGTATTTATTGCGAGAACATGGCACACGTTGTTTTTAACTTTTACCAGCGCTTCTCCAATATAAATTCCATCTATTGTTTTAATCAGTGGTAAATATCCTTCTTTCAAATTACAATCGATGGCATCTATGGCGATTGCTTGTCGGGTACGACTATTAATACGATAAACACGCGGTGTACTATTTTTCTGAGATGCTTCCTCCGGAGGAGCCTCGCCAATAAAATGGATCGGTCGAATTGGTTGACTTTGGGTAACTATTGTATTGTGTGCAAAAGAAATTTCGGCTTTTTCTTGTCTCAAATAAGCTTTTCCTAAAATACCGTCACTATGTATCGGAAAATTTGATCTTACTACATGAAATAGGACTGGTTGATTAAAAATTTCTACTATTGTGGTTCCTAATGTTTCCATTCTTTCGTGCGTAATTCCTCTCATTTCAATAGAATCGTGTACGTCGACTGTTATATCCTCATGCAAGCGTTTAATTTTATTACATTTATGTCAGCACCCGTATCAATCAAAAATGTTGCAGTTTTATATCGTAATTGTTCCGCGGTTAATTTTACAACAGGCGATTCGTCATTACAACCCAAATTTAATATTGTTGATCCTTTTCCAGAAATCTTACCGTCGGGCGACGCTCGGAATTTTGATTGTTCGACGGGCGACGCTCGGGATTTTGGTAACTCGTCGTCGCGTCTGTTCGAGGAGTTACACGGGAGTTTAAATCCGAATTATTACGTGCTTCTAACGAATTTTGATTCGGCGAATACGATCGATTTTGATTTGGCGAATACGGTCGATTTTGATTTGGCGAATACGGCCTGGATTCCCGAAATCCTACGGAATTCCGCGAATCGGAATTCGAGTTTCGGAAACTATTTTGGAAATTTGAATTTTGGGGTGTGACTTGCGTCGACTGGGGAATTGGACTCGTGCTCCGTGCCAATTGTGGAGCCGTCGGAGATTGTGCGTACGGCGAATTTAACGGAAAATGTTTTTTCCGATCCTGTGGATATGGTGAATAATATGGTGGATAAGGCATTTGATAAAAAGGTGGATAAGGCATATAAGGATACGGAGAATAGACAGGATACCCATGTTCGGGATATCTACTCGAGTCCATGTTATTCCGCGGTGGTTTAAGAATACCTGTTGAGAATCTTGAATAATCTGAATTTCCTGTCGCGTTTGGACTCGGACTTCGCGAACGAGAATCTCCAAAATTTTGATTTCGCGAATCGCGATGAGTGAATAAGCTTTGACGTGAATTACTTTGAACAGGGGAATCTGGACGGGAATTTAAACGAGAATCATCCTGCCGTGAAAGAAACAGTCTGTTTGTATCTCCAGACGGTATTACTCCAGACCTCATTCGCGTCTCGACTCGCGTCGCATGTTTTAGCGCATCTTCTAGAGTTTTTGGATCCCGCGCGTCCACGGCCCTGGCTATCTCGTCCGGCAAGCCCCGAATAAATGCTTCTAGCGCGCAATCCTTTATCGGGCGCAGCATCTTATCCGCGTCCTCGCCATACGAGTCTTCCAGCGCGAGCCGGGCTCCACTAACCAAGATATTAAGCCGATCATAAAAATCATTTACAGTTTCGTTTCTATGCATGCGGATATTTTCAATTTCATGATGCTAATATGGATAATTTTTCCCGGGAGCAAATCTAGTTTTCAAATGTTTAATTAATTCGTTTACGGTATTAAAAGTTTTTCCGAAAGTACTATCGCGTGCAGCTCCTTGTAATTTTTCCTAGAACTGCTTTGACAAACGGGCCTTCCGACGCAGGCGGTACGAAAACCGCGCCGTTTTGCACGTCTTGTAAGAAATCTTTTAGAGGTATGTTTTTCCCATTAAAGAAAGGAATATTCAGCGTCCCGTGCTGCAAAGCAAAGCATTCCGCCATAGACGTCATCATCGCGTTCGTTACTGATAAATTCGCTGACGCGTTACTTGACGCGCTAGCGGTTTCATTGGGACTAGCCATTTTGCTAAATTTCTCGAATTAGTTCAAAGAATATACACAAATATATAATAAGCTGAAAATAAATTAGAAGGCGATATCACGGATTTTCCTAAAACATTCAAGACACAAAATAAAACAGAAATGTAAAGCATACCAATTAAATCACATATAAAAAATTACACATGCACTCCTTTATCTCGAACGTCTCAGAAAATACCACAAAGGACGGGTTTGACAAAAGCATATCCCACTTCTGACACCAGTTTAGCTGTTACGTGAGGGCGTTAATTTTTAGCGACCGAGCGGTAAAGTGTAAATTACTCACGCAACGCTTAACGAATTTAAAATATATAATTGTAATTCCGACATAATTAGATTATTACGCCAAAAATCAGGATTTTTGTGGGGACGGCTACTGTCTTCAACCTATACAGGTCGCCCAGTCAGGATGTGGTACTTTGGTAAAGACGGTTCAAGCAAAATTAAACGGATTCAAGTAAAGATTACCATGTATTACAAAGAAACAAAAGGAAAAATTTGTAAAGGTGGTACATAAATTGGGTAAATTACATGGATTTTGTGCAACGTCGTCGTCGACAAACAAATATTATAAGAAATTCGATCCGATTACAATTAAATGTCGAAGGAAAATCAGACAATAATTGATCAAGGGAGAAACCCGCAACACATAATGGTTGGATCAATTATCACGCAAATGTTTGATATTGTAGAATTCGCGAATCGGAGATGATGAAAAATGTTTACAATTTAGGAACAATTACAGAATAAATTTATGGAACTGACATGGCCAATACGATTGATACTTTAAGATTAAAACATTGAAATGATGGGCGCTATCCGATGACAATCATTGAACATAATAGCATACTTTAAAACACTCACCAATTCGGTGTGAAACTGTTAAAATTTTGATCGTCTTACTCGCTTTGTTTCGCTCTCTCTCTCTCTCTCTCTGTGAGTCTCTCTTTCTCTCTATCTCTCTCTCTGGGTGGGTTAGAGGGTCCCGCGTACAAGATGACGAAGCGCAGGAGCGTCGCACACACGCACAATGTCAAAAGTCAGTTCTTTATATTCTTTTTAAACGTTAGAGGGTAGTTGATTTAGGCAAAATAATTAAAGCTGATTATAGTTTTTAAACGATTATAAAACACAAAATGTATATGAGTTTTGAGTCTCTACGGGGACTGAGTCCTTCCACGCACTACAAGAAACACGGGAACTCCGGCTCAAAGACTATTTTATTAAATAGCGATGTCCCTCGGACAGATCGGCCACGCACCAAGCGATTTGACGGTAGACTGCCGTAAAATGGTAGATTTTGAATAAAATGATAAGTAATTATGTAGTAACTACGAGGGAACTGAGTCTTTCCACGTTATTATTGCACGATGAAGCCCTAGCTCAAGCGCTTATTAATAATAATAGCGATGTCCCTCGGACAGATCAACTGCGCACTACGCGACTTGCTAGCTGACTGCCCCGAGCGAACGCAGGGTAGGCCCGAGCACTTGGGATTTTGAGCAAGGAGCGCCAAAATTGCTGACTCCGCACCTCGTGCACACGGGCCCAACCGTCGTCGCTCCGGACCGTTCCCAGCCTCACAGTGCTTAGGTTTTCGAAATGTTATCACATCCGGCGTTCCAAGAACGTCCCGCGGTGTCGAGATTTCTGCATAAGAAACGCAGTGGCGTAATGACTTCTATAAAATTATAATAATTCGGTTTGTAGATCATTGACAACTGATCGAGGGAATCTCCCATAACACGTGATGGTTGAATCAATCGTCGACATCTGTGAACTGACTACAATGAGGATATCGCAAAGATTTAGAAATGAATTTCGAAAAATAGCCGGCACGTAACACTCCTCTTCTGTTTTTTTCGTATATGTTCTGACCATTTTATAAATTCGAACTAACAATAACGGGATTTATTTGAATTAAATTATTATAGAGAACCATGACGTTGCTTAAGGGGGGAAGCCACTGTGAAAAATTTTTTTTTCCTAATTTTTTTTTTGCATTTTCGTAATGCTTGGGGTTTCAAGATTATACCTGCATAGTTTCAAAGTGGATTTCGAAAAATTTTCGGAGCTACGGCAGGTTTTGTATAGGTAGTACAGCGCTCGGATCCGAGTGCCCGCGCGGGTGGCTTAGAGTTGTTGCAACAGGATGTTGTTGTTGCCATCACCCCTATTTATGAAGGCTTAAGTGACAAAGAATTATTAAAAAAATGTTTAGGTGGATTCACTCAGAATAATAACGAGAGCTTCAACGCTCTCGTTTGGAAGTTCGCACCTAAAACACTATCAAGTGAGGCCGACATAGTACATTTAGCTGCTTATTTGGTCACAATTCTCTTCAATGATGGTCATACTGGTCTCCAACGGATATTGGAACATCTGAATGTTAAAATTGGACCAACAGCCGCTGCATACCGAGACAAGCAGGACGCGTTACGTATATTTGCTGCCGACCGAAAAGGGCAAGCAGCGACATATGAAGGTCGATTACGACGAAGATGTGGCTTAAACGAGGAGGAAGACAATGCAGCTGATTTACATGATCTATTTTATGGCCCTGGAGTGGATGCACTTTAGTAAATTGAAAAATTCCGATGTTACTTCCCAAATAACTGCTGTCAAAACTTTAAACGCGATTATCTCGAAACTACATTTTTCAAACTGGATGCATTGATAACTCAGTCAATTTTTATCGGATTCACTTGAAATTTTCGGGGAATATTCTTAATACAATTATCTTCAGTTGCACGTACCAGTTTTTTGATCGAATAATTCATTCAACAGTAACATTGAAAAAACATGTTGATTTTTTATACTTTTTGGTCAAGATTTCTTCTTAAGTCCGCCATTTCTTCAAAAATGAATATTTTTTTAAACCCGTACGTGCAACTGAAGCTATTGAAATTTACTTTAAGAAGCCGTTCGAAATTTTAAATTCGGATCAATTGTTGGAAAGTTATACGTGCATCCGTTTTGTATTTTTTTTGTGCAGAGCCTAACGTTATCGTATGCTGTGGCCATACTACCGAAAAAATTTTCAATCTCAAAGCATAAAATATTAGTTAAAGATGTATTTTCAGTTGGTAATAAAGATTTTTCGTAGAAAGTTATATTTCATTATAAAAGAATGTCTTGAAAATAGCCTTTATTTTCGACCGTCACAGTGGCTTCCCCCCTTAATCTCAAATAAACAGCCCCATTAGGGGTTAGGTCGGGGTATCCCATCATTCCCCGTATCAAGCACCCCATCTTGCCTCAAAGCATTGATGAAATATTAAAATTTTGAATATGTCACATTAAAATAGATGAAATGGAGATTATCATAGAAGAAATATAGTAGACTTACCGTTCTTAAATATATATTTATTTCAAATCTTTTTATCACACGAAAGAACATCGACGCAGCATGCAAACGGTTCACAGCTATAAATAAAAAGCCCGTGCTCCCCCACTCACTTTTGCCAGCGATCACACTATTATAATACAATGGCTTCTTAAGGGGGGGAGACCACTATGACTGTCCGAAATGTAAGGGTGTTTTCGGGAATTTATTTCAACCAAATAATGCAAGTAAATCAATTTATTGCTTAGTATAGTTAATAGTGTACATATTGAAGGGTAAGAAATTTTTTTTTTCAATCAAATTCATAAATCCGTTTCCTGTATACTCTTCGTCAAAATTTGCGCTCCGGCAAAAACATGCTAGTCGCGTTGACAGTCCCCAGGCCATATGGTTCATCGCAATTCAAAAAACAATAATATTTAGAAACTAGAAGCCTGCATCTATTACGTGACGATCGAAAAATGTCAAAATTGTAAAAAATAACAAAATGGCGGACCACTGAAAAAAGTCATGTTTTCGGGGTACAAAGTTGACAATATGTTGCTAAAAAAAACAGAAGCAGGTCGAAAATTGAAAAAAGCTGATCGTCACGTAATAGCGACGGGTTTTCCGTACAATACATGCTCTTGCTCATGTCAATTGGACGTATAGTTTTCTCTGTAGACTGTCAACGCGGTTGCAAAATGTCATTCTGAGGAAAACGCGTTCAATGTTCCGCGTGGCTCAGTCAGTCGCGCTTTTGACACCGCTTTACGAAAACCACCATATCTCTGTCAATTTTGCGAATTTCTTCATAAAATTTGGAGAGAACATTCTTGAAACGTACGCCTTTCAGAAAATGTACAAAATTCAGATTTCTGACAGTGGTCTCCCCCCTTAATTATGTATTTACCATGTGCCTAGTACCTTTTAATTAGGTTTTAGGGAGATACCCCATCTTACCTCGCTACCCCGTCATGCCCCTACTTCCCCTAGTTCCATTTCATTTCTTTGTTCAGAATATTTCAATTTTAATGGAATTCAGTGTCAGCTTGCGCCGGTATAATGAATTATTCAAAACCAATTTGCGACAGGTAGTTAGAACTGTATCGAAAGTATGTATTCTGAGAAGAATAACTGTCTGGAATGTCAAGGGTGAGCGTCATAAGTCGATGTTTATTGTTCACGCATATCTATTCTAATATAAGGGGATATTTTCGAATCAGCTCTATTCCAAGGCTGTGTTAAATTCTAATTTATGTTACAGACTCACTGACAGAATTGTAAAACTGTAGCTTTAACAGCATGCATTCAAAAATACAACCGATAAAAATCAGGCCTTAACAAAGTTAACAATTCTGTTGGAGATAATACAGGTATTGACCTACGCGGAATTGCTGATTTATGAGGTAAATATGTAGTTTCGGACCATTATTGCTTTTCATACACGAAGAAGTATTATTATGCACAATCATATCGATGACTTAGTGCACAAATATTGTATGTTAGCGTTTGCAAGAAATATAGGTTTAAAGATGCAATATGAATTAAAAATAAAGCTTCGGGAAAACATAGGATATGATGGAGGAAACTCAACGCTGAGAAAAAATACTCAAATAATTAAAATTTAAATGGATGAAAACTCAAAATAATTTGAAAATTATTAATTGAAAATATAAACATACGAAGGAAAAGAATTTCGTACTTGGCAGTGTTAAAGCGATGTAGAGACAACGGGCGTCCTATACCTAGTATTTATAGATGAAACCTATGTATTTTAACCAATCATGTTAGCAGTAAGGATTTGTATGATGATTCAAATCAAGGATTAATGCAGCCATTACAAAAAAGGGAAGCGTTTGATAATAATTCACACAGGAGGAATCACACACGATGGATTTGTTATTAATGCTTCTCTAATGTGGGAAGCAACAAAATCCAACGGGGGATTACAACGATAATGTGAACACTACCAATTATATGAAATGGGTAGAGGAAAAATTGATACTCAATTTAAAACTAAATTCCGTTCTGGTAGTGGATAACGCTTCCTATCATAATAAGAAGCAAGAGACAACTGCAATTTTGAATTCAAGGAAGGCCAAAATGATAGAATAGCTGCTGGAACAAGGAATTCTATTTCCCTAAAATATGCTTAAGTCCCAATTGTAAAAACTGATTTAAACACATAAACTGAATAACAATAATTTTTTTTCAATGTGCTCTTGAATGAACATGGACACTCTGTCTTGAAGTTTCTATCTTATCATACAGTTTTGAACCCTATTGAATTGATATAGTCTCGAATGAAAAACTGGGTTGCCGTGTACAATACAACATTTAAGATGCAGGATATAATAAAATTGTGCGACAAAAACATTAATCTCACCAAAAACTTTTCATGTAAAAAATTGAGCCGAGTCTCGTGACTCTTTACCCATAAAAAGTTGTGAGATGTCATGTAGAGTCGAGTCTAGCGCTCTCATTAACTCTAGCACTTTCATTCACAAATCACTCCAAGTCTACATCTTTAGTTAAAGAACATTTTGTGACTTGGCGATTATGCAGCACAGAGAAGTTATTAGCCCTTACAATGTTCTGAAAAATTAAGTCCACACTATAAATACATATACGTTATTCAGTTCCTTGTATAAATATTATTTTATCCAATACTTTATTAATAAACGTGAATATTAAAATGTAAGCAACTTCCGTCACATTCTCGTACTGCGTAATTGCCAAGTCACAAAATATTCTTTAACTAAAGATGTAAACTTGGAGTGATTTGTGAATGAAAGTGCCAGAGTTAATGAGAGCGCTAGACTCGACTCCACATGACATCTCATAACTTTTTATGGGTAAAGAGTCATGAGACTCGACTCAATTTTTTACATGAAATGTTTTTGATGGGATTTCACTACTTTTTGTAAGTAATTCTTCTTTTCTTAGCTACGGGTTGTGTTTGAATATCAACCACTGTTTTTCGAATAGCCCACTCCCTATCCCTAATGGTCCTTCTCCGTGAGAGGATCGAGTGATTTTTGCGGAGTAGGGGGCTCCGCTCTGTGACTACGTTACGGCGTCATCGTCAGGACCGAAACATGCGTCGCGCGCGCGGGTGCTAAACTTTCATGTATCATTTTTCGGTAATAGGGTGGCTAGATTTTTTTTAAATTTATTAGCGGGCACCTGGGGGCTAAGAGGAACGTGCCCATCAAATTTCATGGTTATGGGTTCAGTGGTTCCAGAGATATCGAATTTCTTTCATAAATTGTTAGTGAAGAGGATTTTTCCAGGTTTTTAATTGTTCCTTTCATTGTATCCCAAACACTACCTTTCTGGCAAAGTACAAGTTTCTAGAACTGCTAGAAGTACGAATAAATTTTGATGATCGGTCGAAATTGCGAAACTTTGAGTTCAAATATCTTATGAACTATAAAAGATAGAAACGTAAAATTTGGAGGTTTTATTCCGTTTGCATAGTACTAGGTTTCAGTAAAGTTTCAAGTTTCTGGGTAACTTCAGCACAAAGATATGGGGGGGGGGGGTCCAAAGTACGCTGAGTTGCTTCCAGAAAAGAGTGCTTGCGGCAAGCGCCCGACTCAACTCGGCGGGGGCACTGCCGTGCCCCCAGATCTCATTGGTGAGAAAGAATGGCGAAGAGTGTGCGCCCACGTTCAGAAAATTGAATGTGAGTACATCGACAAAGAAAGCACTGTAGAACGAAATTGAGAATCTAATAATACAACTTGGTAGAATCGACGGTGAAACTAATGAAGATGATGAAGACACTGAAAGTGTAAGAGACGACAGTGACAGCGATGGGGACTCGGAGAATGATGATTGAAGGAGCAGTTCGACGAACGTTTTCCACGCTGCAGGCTGCATACTGGAGTTTACTTTTTATTATTATTATCATTAATAAATACGTAAACGCAGCGTGGACGACGCTCGCCAATTGTTCCTTCGGTCTATCCCAACTATTAAGAGCGACAATGAAGGAGACAATGACAGCCGACAAAATAATAATTCGGTTGGAAAATAACAAAATAGCTACGTTTTGAAGCAAAAAGCTCAGTTTCGTGTGTGAGAAAATGGATCTTTATTTACGCATAAATCAGGTAAAAATTAAAACAACGAAAGAATTGATCGTCTGCCAATTGACAACTCCGTTTTATTTAATACTATCGTGTAATACTGTCTTGTCAATCTTACTCCCTAGCAGTTGCCTAATTTTGCAGAGTAAAGTCATAAATAATCTGAAATAAATGTATTATAATAAAGGGCGCAATTTGACAAGTTCGCCTAGGGCGCAAAAAAGATTTGAGCCGGGCCTGCGCCAAGATTTTGCGAAGCAAAATCCAGTGCTTCCGTAAGTGCTTGCAGCTATCGCGCGCGCCCGTCGTGCACACAAAGGACAGAGCGTCACGGCGCTCGAAAGACGGAGTGAGACAAAACATCCACGCGTCGTCTGTCTCGTACCGTCCTCGCTCGCTTTCAATGGCTCTCACTCGCTCTCGCCTTCGCCGAACAAGAGTGAGACAGAAGTGGTGGGGAAGAGCGACAAGCCTCTATCGTGTGCATCAAACCGAGCATATACGGAGACAATACTGTAAAACAATTAGATAAATATACGTACTATGGAAAGTGCAGAAATATTTGTAAACCTGTATTCATGTTATTCATATTATTTCAGTGCCACAGATTTCAGAAATTTGTTGAATTTAATACGGCCACAAATAAGTAAAACATATAACCTTTAGGTGGCCAATCTTGGGGTCCCGACCAGCGAGGGCTTGGACCGTTCGGCGGTGGCTTGTAATCTCGGTTGGAGGGCATACAGTGTTGATAAAATGTAAAACGTGACGTTTTCAGTATTCAGTAACATACTGCTGAGGTTTTCCACATTAACCTCTTAGGCACGGCTGAGTTTTACGCTGGGCTGTTTCTCTGTACGGCAAAGTTCAACGCGAATTACGTGTAAACGATACAGTGAGCCACTATAGTGGCGTGTCGTTCAGAAAGATGACATCCGCGAAAGCCACTAGAGTGGCGCGTCGTGCCTAAGAGGTTAAAATTAATTCAAATACGGTATAAATCGGATTATTTCTAGAACTGTACTAGATAATTAAATATAAATGCGTAACATTTCTAATCTAATAATGCTAAAAATAATCCGATTTATACCGTATTCAAATTCATTTTCGTCTAGAAAATCTCAGCAGTATGGTACTGAAACGTTCATGCCGATACGATAGAAAATGTGAACGTTTTACATTCTATTAAAACAAACAAAATAAACAATCATTGAACAATCATATCATTATATTTTTTCAGAAGAAAATATTAATATTGCCCTCACTGCATACGTTACATTTCGCTCATTTGCTGCAACTACGACATATACAACTCAAAATTCACGATTTTTGGGGAAACGAGTTTTGTTAACAGGAAAGGTTTTATTAGTCAACAACCACTTTTTCTATACTAATAACTCAAAAACTGCAAATTTTGAGTTGTGTCGTTGTTACAGCAAATGAGCGATTTCATTACGAGCGATCTGATAAAATTGTAGGAAGACCGTCAATGGAGAAGAGGAATTACACAGAATGAGAGAAGATAATAAGAATTTAAAATATTCAATAATTTAAATATAATCAATTTTTAATGTATATGAAAATGTTTTTCTTTACCCTCCCCAACTTCCTACATGTGATGTACGCTAGATTACGACGATACCCGATCAAAGCCGTTCAATACCCGTTCAAAGCCGTTCATTACACGTCCAATACACGTTCGAAGTGGTACCATACACGTTCGAAGAGGTACGATTGACGTTCGATACATGTTCGAAGTGGTTCATTACATGTTCGAAATGGTTTATTACATGTCCAATACACGTTCGAAGTGGTACCATACACGTTCGAAGAGGTGCGATTGACGTTCGATACATGTTCGAAGTGGTTCATTACATGTTCGAAGTGGTTCATTACATGTCCAATATACGTTCGTAGTGGTACCATACACGTTCGAAGAGGTACGATTGACGTTCGATACATGTTCGAAGTGGTTCATTACATGTTCGAAATGGTTCATTACATGTCCAATACACGTTCGAAGTGGTACCATACACGTTCGAAGAGGTGCGATTGACGTTCGATACATGTTCGAAGTGGTTCATTACATGTTCGAAGTGGTTCATTACATGTCCAATATACGTTCGTAGTGGTACCATACACGTTCGAAGAGGTACGATTGACGTTCGATACATGTTCGAAGTGGTTCATTACATGTTCGAAGTAGTTCATTACATGTCCAATATACGTTCCATACACGTTCGAAGTGGTACGATTGACGTTCGATGCATGTTCGAAGTGGTACGATTCACGTTCAGAGTGGTACGATTCACGTTCAGAGTGGTACGATTCACGTTCGATGCATGTTCGAAGTGGTACTATTCACGTTCAGAGGGGTACGATTCACGTTCGATACCCGTTTGATACACGTTCAGAGGGGTACGATTCACGTTCAGAGTGGTACGATTCACGTTCGATTCACGTTCGATACCCGTTTGATACATGATCAAAGTGATTTGGTCTAGTCGCTTGGTGTGTCCAAAGAAGAAGGGAAAGAAGATGCGTGTGAAGAAGGAGAGGATGGTCAGCGAAAATGAATGTGGAGAACAACAGCATCTTACTTTTGCAATGCTACGCACTTCTCGATTTCATGATAAGATTTTAAATGCAAGAGCCTGGAGATGCAGCGAGACCAGTTGTCTTCAAATCTTTGACGGCAACAGTCTCTTTAAAGGCAATAGTTCCAACCAAAAATAATGGGAATATTCAGGATTGCGCCCGACGAGGACCAGGAGATGTGGGGGAATAATCAGGAGGTATGTACATAACAATGTATTGTACGTTTTTTTTACGTTTAACACGTGAATATTATATCAAGGTTTCTATGTTCTAGGATTTGCAGGGAGCTGTCGGTGGTGGTGGTGGTGGTGGTGAGGACAGCATCGAGGACTCCTCATCCTCCGACACCGATGACAACGATGACAGCGATGACAGCGACAACATCGCTGCAGCCATTGATGGCTTGCTGGTAAGTGATATTGTGATAGGATATTGTGCGGAATGTATTAATATTATATTTGCGTTTACATGTTTTAGAACCTGCCACCGCTGCCACCACCGCCCCAGATAGAGCGTTTGCGGGACATGCTCCCGGATCTTGCTCGCGCCACCGCCAACGCAGCGCGGAGAGATTAATTTATATAGATTTTAATTTGTTTAGTTAATTTCATTTGTATATATTTTTTCTATTTTTACTATTTTTTTCTATTTTTTCTATTTTTTCTATTTTTACTATTTTTTTCTATTTTTACTATTTATTCCATGTTATTTTATTATATTTTATTATTATATTTTATTATTATATTCCTTTTTTATTATATTTCTATTTAGTTGTATATTTATATTTTTTTCTATAACAATATATATTTCTTAAACTTATATTATTTCTACATTTTATTTACCCGTCTTCCTTCTCCTTTCGCCACATAATTCTAACATTTGCAGACACTGCATAATTCTATTTCGTTCGAGCCTTCTTCGCGCCGTTGAATGACGTCATCGCACGCGGCTGCTCCAGAGGAGTCAAATTACGCACGATCGCGCGAGACGCTGCGACGCTAAGTATTGCTCTCTCTTTCCCTCCACGAATTTAGATTTTAATGTAATGCTCTCTCTTTCCTTCCTCCGAATACGTGGTTTGTAAAATGCCGATCTTTCCCGACATTGTCTGAAACATCATCCGATAAAAATAAATTATTATTTCTCTGTGTTGGGGGGAAAATTCGATCACATATTGGTTTGGAAAAAATTTTCGGGGTTGGGCCAAGGTCATTTCCTCACTCGGCTAGGTATAAAAAATTTTCGGGCGTGGGTCAGGTCTGGAGAGGTCTCCGTGGCTGGCTATCGAAAGAAGAAAGAAGAAAGGATATGTATGGTTTGTAAGAAAGAGGAAGAAACAGTGAAACACGTGATTGAAGCATGTGAAGTAAGTGGAGAGAGTGGCAGCAATTGGAAAGAGGTAATTAGAGGAGAAGGGACAAACTTGGTTATTCTATAGGAGATAATAGGGAGAATGAAAAGATGGGAAGAACAGGAAAGTGATAAAAGATGATTATGCAACATAAAATAGATTAGGAAACACTTGCAAAATAAAAAAAATTTGTTAAGACACAGCAGGATACATTAGAAGGGTAGGACTTACACTGACACAATCACGGGAATGAAATGGAAAGAGTATATGATCGTTAAATTGTAACACAAAAGTGGGTAACAAATTAAATTATTATTATTATTATTATTATATTTTTTCTTTTTATAATGGATTTTTTATATTGAATTTTTATATTTTTATTTTTTAATTCATATTTTTATATTCATATATATATTTTTTATTTTCTTTTATATTTTTATTGAGTTTTATATTGTATTGTATTTTATTATCTATTTTAATTGTATTTTTATATTTTTATATTTTTAATTTCATTTATATTCATTTATATTTATTTTTTTATATTGTATTGTATTTTATCTTATATTTTTATTGTATTTTTATATTTTTTCTTTTTTATATTACATTCTTTTATATTCTATTTTTATGTTTTTTTTTCATTTTATATTATATTTATTATTTTATTTTATTCTTTTTTATTATATTTCTTATTTAATTGTATTTTATATTGTATTGTACTGTATGTTATTTTCGTATTTAATTGTATTTTCTTTTATTTTATTTTATTATTATTATTATTTTATTTTATTTTATTTTTCAATTGTATTTTTATATTTTATTGGTGAAGAAGTGTGATCGAAAATAGAGCAGATAAGTATATACATCCAAGAACAAGAAAGAGAGATGAAAATAAAAGAGTCAAAGTTCCTAAGAGAATTAAGAGAGGTGGCAAGCAAACCAGGAGATAAGTCGAAATACTTATTAGGGAAGAAGAAAAAAAGGAGAGGAGAATTAGAATGGATAGGAAGATTCATACAGGGTAGTGAAACGAGGACATGTAAATATTGGATATCGAAAGATGAAAGGATATGTAGGCTTTGTAGGAAAGAGGAAGAAACAGTGAAACACGTGATTGAAGCATGTGAAGTAAGTGGAGAGAATGGCAGCAATTGGAAAGAGGTAATTAGAGGAGAAGGGAAAAACTTGGCTATTCTATGGGAGATAATAGGGAGAAGGAAAACATGGGAAGAACAGGAAAGTGATAAAAGAATATTATACAACATAGAATAGATTAGGAAACACTTGTAAAATAGAAAAAATTGTTAAGACACAGCAGGATACATTAGAAGGGTGGGACTTACACTGACACAATCATGAGAATGAAATGGAAAGATTATTTCATCGTTAAATTGTAACGCAAAAGTGGGCAATAAATTAAATTATTATTTTTATTATTATTATTATATTTTTGTCTTTTTTATATTGTATTTTTATATTCTATTTGTATGGAGAGAACTCAAAGATGTTGAGAATCGTGCGGTTTATTTAGAGGTAAAGAATTGAGGCGATACAATAGATACGTAACACTTTCGGCGAATGTTGTTGAGATATTACTGTTCTGTGTAACTGAGCACTCGGTTCGGTCACGAGAGCGTGAGTGCGTATGAATGTAGACGAGGTGTTGTGTGGAAGAGTATGTATGTATGATGTCGCGAAAAGTAAATAGGAAGTCCATCAGCTGTTCGTGAATGTTCATGTTGTCTTGCGATTGATGTGAAGAAGAGAAAAAGAGAAGGAGAAAGAACGAGAGATTGAGAGACAGAGACAGAGAGAGAGAGAGATAGAGAGAGAGAGATGGTTCTGCTGATATACTATTTATATTCTATTTTTATATTTCTATTGTTTAATTAATTGAACAATATGTAATCATTTTACAAATATTGCAATCTATTTGCTTGTCTGTCTCCCTCCTCCACTTGTCATCAATTTCTATCGACTCTGCATAATTCTTTCTATGATTCTCGCCTCCAATTCTAAAGACGATACTACGTAATAAGTCGCTGTATTTCAAACTGAATACCGTATCATTTTTATTTAATCTTATGTCATGTGTAAGCTATGTGTATCCGCGGCTGTATCAAACTGTAGAAGATGTGAGGACAAACTTTAAAACTTTTGTTACTGTGTTGTAACAGGGCGACGCTGCCTGCGAAACATTACATACGCGTCGTGCTGCTAAAATAATATGTGATAGCGAATACTACGACGAGGATTATCTTGTAGATTGCGAACTGGTAGCATCTGTCATCAATGATATTTTAGCGGATGCTCGTAGGAAAAAAATGTTAATTTATATTCCATTTCTGTTTATATTTTTATATTCTTTTAATTGTAATTAAATTTCTTAAACATATTATTTCTCTATTTACTTATCCGTCTTCCTCCTTCTCACCTCACCAATTTCTGCTGACACCACATAATTCTTTTTATGATTCGTGCGTTCGTTACGCCACCAAATGATGTAATCTTGCACGGCGGTCCCATCACGGGGGATTCAAATTACACGTGATCGCGCGATACGCTGCGATGTTAAGATTGAAAAACATTTTTAAAAATTGTTAGCTTTAGAGTGTGTGTTTGCTACATATTGGTTCGGTAGATCGGTGAGGGAGGGGATTAAAATTATTATTTCTCTGCGTTGGGAAAAAAATGTCTGTTGATATGGAAAAGATTTTTTCTGCTTATGCCGCATAATTTTAAGATTCGACGTTTCTACATGTATTGTATTTTGTTCTTCACGCTGCCAAATGACGTCATCTAGCGCGGCTGCTCCAGAAGAGTCAGATTTCGCGAAATCTCGCGATACGCCGCGACGTTAAATCGGAACGCTTTAAAATACTGTTAGCTTTAGAATGCTCGCTACATAATGGTTCGGAAAAATATGTCTGTTTGCTACATAACAGTTTGCTATATCGGTGATTAAAAAATTATTATTATTTCTCTGTGTTGGGGAAAACTTTCCATCACATATTGGTATGGAAAAAAGTTTCTGCTGACGCCGCATAATTCTTTCTATGATTCGCGCTGCCAAATGTCGCCATCCTGCACGACTGCTAGAGGAGATTCAAATTACACACGATATGCAGCGACGTTAAATCGGAACGCTTTGAAATTCTGTTAGCTTTAATAAAATGTGTTTGTATCACTATGTAGCGCTGTCTCTTTTCCTCTCCCAGATTTAGCTTTAAAGTAAATCGGAACGCTTCGAAATACTGTTAGCTTTAGAATAAAATGTGTTTGTATCACTATGTAGCGCTGTCTCTTTCCCTCTCCCAGATTTTAGCTTTAAAGTAATGTTCTATCTCTTTCCCACCCTCCGAAGACGCGGTGTGTAAAAAAACGCCGATTTTTCCCGAGATCGTCCGAAATAATTCCCAATAAAAATAAATTATTAAAACAATTTCAGCTAGATAATGGTTTGGAAAAATATTTGGGGGTGGGTCATTCACTCCCTCCGGTTAGGTCTGAAAAAGTTCTCGGGGGTCATTCACTCCCTCTTAAAAGTTTTCGGCGGTGGGTCCGGTCTCCGCGGCGGCTCGGCCTGGAGTGATCCCCTCCATCATCGCAGCTTCCCCCACTCCGCGGCTCGTGCGCGCGCAACCGGTTTTCCTCTCCCCGCAGGCCCCGCGCCCATGTTTCCCTCCGCCGCGGGTTGGAAACGGCCTTACTATACTACTCAACAATCTTTCTTTGCTTGTGTAGAACCTATATCTTTATGTACTAATTCATTGCTGTTTCCCTACTTTGAAAATTGTCTCTCGTGTCTTTTGCCCCCTGACGTCTTTTGTACTCGTCAATTAATTTGTTTTTAACGAGTTGAGACGTGAGATCACTTTCGGGCCTACACTCTAAAGGTGGCCGTTCCAATAAGCGGCTACAGCCGCCAGCGACTGCGACTGGCGTCATCGCACATGGTATTTCCTATTCCTAAGCGTCGACGCCATGGCCCCCACCAATGCAACGACGCGCCCCACAGGCCCTTTTCGAGCACTTGAAAAGAGGGTCTATTGTTGTATGAGGTCTCGAGAACCGTCGAAGACAGTGAAAGACTAGCCATTTTTCTTATAAGCACATCGTGCTCTGTTTATCTGCCGGATTGAAGAAGTCAATGACATTTGGGTGTTTCTTTTAAGATATTGCAATTAAAATTGTGGCAAAAAATAGGATAAACCTATTCCTTTCTAGTGATGTATAATTTAATATTTTTTACATCTATTAATTTGGTTTTCTATTTTTTAACTCAATCGTGATAAAAAATTGGAAACTGTTTTTTTGGTACTTTATTAGTGGTTTAAGTCGCACGTTGGGGAAACCTTCGGTTTTCAAGTTATAAGGAAAAGTCGAATAGTAAGGGAAGTAGGCGAATATTGTTTTGTTTAAATTAATGATCAGTAAAAGAAGATTTTATTCCCTCAAGTAAGTATTGTTGTAATCATAAATAGGGTAGAGTTTAAAATATTTTTTTCTAGATAATCGCATACGTTGTTTAAAAAACATAGGGGTTCCATCCGTAAACCTTCCAAGCTCTTCAGTTGATACAAATGCTAAAATCTCAACAGTTGTTCAAGCCTCTGAACGAGAGAAAAGATTAATCAATAGAAGAGCTCACAAAGAACATTTGACAAGGTGTAAGCCTAATATACCTAATGAAAACATTAGTTTACAAAGTGTTCCTGATAATGTTGAAGGAGTCAGTGGATTAGCAGATAAAGGAAATGAAATTAATGAGGAAATAGAACAAGATAAAGGAGATTTGGAGCCAGTTGATGCATCCAATAGTATAGTAAAATTCAAAACTCTTCATGACGTGGGTGTACAAGTCACAAGTGATTCTATAACTTCAAAATTTTCTAATTTTATTACTACCGATCACGAATTAAGTACTTTAACAGGTATTCCCAACTTTAGTTTATTAAAAGTAATTCACAAATTAGTTGACCAAACAAAATCACCCAAATCACATTTGAATTCAAAATTGGATAGCTTAGAAATAATAATAATGACCTTTATGAAACTAAAGCAAAATATGTCATATGCAGTGTGTTTAAGTCTTGCACTCCAGAAACTTATTAGACAAAAATTTTTATAAATGATACATATTTTGTACATTTGTTTAAGACCAGCTATTTTTTGGCCCAGCAAGGAAAATATGTTGAAAAATATTCCCCAGTGTTTTAGAGAATTTACAAACGTTCGTACACACGGCTCAAACGATTGTGGCCGATCGAGTTTCGATTGCATTCGAGCCCACTAGGGCTGGCTTTTTTACATCGCTACGATTCTACAGTATTTCGTGAATATGGTGGGGGCACTGCCAAGCCACAGGTTCCCGTCTAGAACACTTCCAATTCATGTTGAAACACCACTGTGGCACCATCTGCCTATGATTGTCATAATTATATAAATCCGCGCGATCGGTTCTGTTCGCGATGCTGTAGCGAAAATGACACAAAGGATAAATGTCAAATGACTTTTATTGCAATGAACCTAAAAAAAATCATAATAACTTTGCCACTATAAACGATAAACTTGTAATGTCCAAAGTAAATAAATCAACGGATTTATATATAAATCCATTGATTATTATAATGGAAAACACAAATAAATAAAGCGGGAAACTAGAGTAGTAATGAAAAGAATGGAAACGAATGCTATGTATTTCGTAGAGATGGCAAGGGTTAGGAAACCAGAATACTCAGATGAAAGTCTTGTCCAAAGTAAATAAATCAACGGATTTATATATAAATCCATTGATTATTATAATGGAAAACACAAATAAATAAAGCGGGAAACTAGAGTAGTAATGAAAAGAATGGAAACGAATGTTATGTATTTCGTAGAGATGGCAAGGGTTAAGAAACCAGAATACTCAGATGAAAGTCTTGTCCAAAGTAAATAGATCAACGGATTTATAATGGAAGACACAAATAAATAAAGCGGGATGGTGTAGACCATAGAAATACGCATTTATTTCAAAATCTACTATCTGTTATTTTATGTTAACAACGGGAAAATAAACATAACCGAAAATTAAATTTTGTGACAGGACTGCGCGAACGTGTCTCGCATTAAACGTCATCCGTTTACTTCACGCTATATCTGTCACTCTATTCATGCGAGTAACCAAAATAAGTAAGAAATTTGTCCGGTTGAGAATTTATGAAAAATAAAAAATATTTTTATTTTTCATTTATTATTATTACATATTATTATTTTTTTTTAACGTCGTGGTTGAGAATTTATGAAAAATAAATAGATCAACGGATTTATAATGGAAGACACAAATAAATAAAGCGGGATGGTGTTTTAATTTTAATAGCTGGAATCCTATTTTGGGCGAATTCCACTTACACCCCAATCGCCCGCAACGCCCGAGATTTCCATTATATATTGCGACCGCGGGCCCGATTTGGGTGTAATTGGAACTCGCCCGCTGTAGCATTCAATTGTTTTTGTAAACTTTATTACATTTGGTTTCGAAAAAAATCGCCATTATCCAAGATGCAGTCCGCAAAAGAACAGCAAGCATTCAGACGGGGCGAAGTGGCGGCGCTCTTTCAAAGTGGGCGCACAGGTTTCGTCTATTTCTGAGCAGCTTCAAATTCCAACGCGGACAGTGAGGAGGTACGTACACCGGTTTACGAATATGGGTGAGGAAGGCCTGATTGACCTACGTCAATTTAATAGGGGCGCGCGGAAGACTACGCTAGCAGAAGATAATGCTATCATTGCGGAAATGGTTCAAAACCCATTCCAATCGTCGGAAGACGTTACCGTAAATCTAGATTCGCCAGTATGTCACAATACTGTGCGAAATCGTTTACGGGAAGCCGGCTACTACTGTCGCCGGCCTGCACGTAAGGTGCTGCTGACACAAACGCACCGTGAGGACTGCGTTGCGTTTGCGTTACAGCAGTTACCTGTCCCGCAATTCGAATGGGAAAGGACCATTTTCACCGATGAAAAGGTATTTTCTACTGTTGGCGGTAAATCTTTACATGTATGGAGACCCAATGGGGATTCCCGTCTAGATCCCAGATATGTTTTGCCACGTAATGACAGTGGGCGCATCACGTGTGGTATGTGGGGGTGGATTTCTGCACGTGGTCCTGGTAGATTAGTCGAAATATCACCGCATATGAACTCTGCGGAATATATTCAAATTTTAGAGAACATACTTGTGCCCAGCGTTCGTGAAATATATTCTGTTGAGACCATGCCGGTGATTAGATTGGTACAGGACAATAGTTCAGTACACACCTCTGCTGCCGTACGTGCATGGTTTAGAAGGCACCCCGACATCGAAGTTTTACAGTGGCCTGCGAAATCGCCAGATTTAAATATAATAGAACATGTATGGGCATATATTGCTAAATCCTGGCGACCAGCTGCCGATGTAAGAACTAGGGCTGCTCTTATAGACCATGCGATGCACGCCTGGGCAAATTTAACAGCCAACCCACAAATATTCGAAAACCTGGGGAAATCCATCCCGAAACGGTTACATCAAGTAATTGATCGTAGCGGTTTCTGAACGCTTTATTTATTTGTGTCTTCCATTATAAATCCGTTGTTCTATTTACTTTGGACAAGACTTTCATCTGAGTATTCTGGTTTCTTAATCCTTGCCATCTCTACGAAATACATAACATTCGTTTCCATTCTTTTCATTACTACTTTAGTTTCCCGCTTTATTTATTTGTGTTTTCCATTATAATAATCAATGGATTTATATATAAATCCGTTGATTTATTTACTTTGGACATTACAAGTTTATCGTTTATAGTGGCAAAGTTATTATGATTTTTTTTAGGTTCATTGCAATAAAAGTCATTTGACATTTATCCTTTGTGTCATTTTCGCTACAGCATCGCGAACAGAACCGATCGCGCGGATTTATATAATTATGACAATCATAGGCAGATGGTGCCACAGTGGTGTTTCAACATGAATTGGAAGTGTTCTAGACGGGAACCTGTGGCTTGGCAGTGCCCCCACCATATTCACGAAATACTGTAGAATCGTAGCGATGTAAAAAAGCCAGCCCTAGTGAGCTCGAATGCAATCGAAACTCGATCGGCCACAATCGTTTGAGCCGTGTGTACTGTTGCGACTCCCGTCTGGCGTCGTGTAGTATAAGCTTCGGAAGCGCGAAGTTCAGATTGAATCACCTGAATGTAATGGGAAAGGGAGACAAAGTGAAGTTCGCACAAGGCCGGGGTGTTTGAAAATAGTTAGAGATCCTTTAATGAGAAACGGGTGTTTTGAATAAATGAACCGCACTTTGATCCTTTCTCCTAGGTGAAATTCCAGGGCTATGTTGTTAAACGCTTGATTCTCAAAATCGACCAAGAGGAATTTAGTTTGTTTGGCTTAGTTGTTAAGGACATTTTGTAAAAATGAAAAACGGTTGTAAGAGCGTTCGCTTGGAAAGCGTCACTCGAGCCCCGAAAGCAGAAGTGAACGGACGTACATATTAATAAAATTTCCAAAAGATTTATTTTGTGATAAAATCGTTGTTTGCATTGATTATTGCTATTAGTTACTGTGTTCAAATTGTTTTATTCAATTAATTAGCTTCGTTTTCATTATATTTATCGTACAAAAATCCGCGTCCAAGGAGCAGAACGCCTTAGCGTTCCACGGGCATCGACCCTCGCCAAATTCCCTGCAAGGATCCTGAGAGGAACCAGCCGGCCACGCAACAGTACTATAGTTGATTGTATTGAAATACTAATACAAAAACCTAAAAATTTGTGTTGTCAAGTTTTAACTTATTCTTATTATAAAAGCACTTATACAGTAAAATTCATGACTGCTGTAACACCTGCAGGATTAATTTCATTCATTAGTAGAGCATATGGTGGACGTGCTTCTGATAATGCCATATTCGAAAAAAGTGAAATTCTTTGTAAAATGGATAGAAAAGATGATCTGATGGCTGATAGAGGATTTACTGTTAGTGAACTTTGTAAAAAATATGATATAGAACTTATCATACCTCTTTTTTTAAAAAAACAAAAGTAATTTTCAAAAGTAGGAGACATTATTGGACGTTCAATTGACGTCCAATAATGTCTTCGACGTGCAAAAGCACGCGTTCACATTGAACGAAGTAATCAAAGAATTAAAACTTTTCAGATTTTTTCTTCAAAATTGCCTGTAGTTCTTATTAATAAAGTAGAAGAAATTTTTACTATCATATGTGCTATTGTAAATCTAAGTAATCCCATTCTTAAAGATGATAAATTTCAGTAAAAGTAGGGGTAAAACAATAAGTTAAGACATTTAAATATTCTTTCGTACAGTGTCTATATTAAATGAACATTAAATAACAAATACAAAAATACATATTAGTTTGTACATATTAATTTATTCCTTTACTTCACCTTTTCTCTTTCACAAATATTATGCAACATCTTGTTAAAATACAATGACTTCAAAGAAAATAATAAATGTGTCGTATATTTGTGATTAAAAGGACCGTATTCAAAAACCCTATAAAAGTACCCAAAACGGATTTGCCTAAAGTTTTGCACATTAATAAATTGATATTCGGGTGATCGATTCCACCCCTTACATTTGCCGCAGGACCACAGGAAGGGGAGGGGGAGGGGGTCAAAGTGCGCTGGCCACCAAACGCATCGAAAGTAATAACTTTTGACTAAATCAACATATCGAGACGCGACTGGAGCCAAAAAATCACAAAAACAGCAAGCTTCCTAATGATATAAGTTTTATATATCATATATATTTTTTTAAATATATTTTACGCGTTTTTTCGGTTTGCTCGTGTGCAGAAAATTCAAAAAAATTGCATTTCCCAAAAAAAGTATCGTCTGATTTTAATCAAAAACTCAGTATTTGCAGCTTATTTTGTGCCCTTTCAGGTGGTATGCGTCAAACCTTGGGGAAATGTTTCGTTTTTGAAATATAACATCAAGAATGCAGAGAAGTGTGTGTGCGCGGTGAAGTATTTGAGCTAGATGCATGTCCTATACAGGAACTAATTCTTTCATCGATCTGGAAGTGTATTATCTGCTTATAAACTACCTAAACTATATGATTCCACCGAGTTTAATTAGTTCGTAAGCGTGAAATGTTTTTTTATTGTCTTACAACATATATGCGTGCGTATTCACATTACTTACGTTACTCGTCGCCCTCCTCATCCTCGTCTATATCCTCGGATGTTGGTTTGATGTACGGAAAATTCTGATTTAAGAAGCTTGCTGGTGTTGAAGCCTGATCCATGTAACGACCAAATCCCAAATACCAAATAATTGCTAGTACATGAGCGCAGCAGCCAACAGTCCTTGCGCCATTTCGGCACTGACAGTAGTATGATACTACAGATTCGGATACTACAGAGCGAATAACAGCTCTGATATTGTCTTTGAGTGCTTCAATATTTGCTAGAACATTGTCGTAGACTTTATCTTTAACGTAGCCCAAAAGAAAAAAGTCTAATGGTGTTAAGGGGGGAGACCACTGTCTCGGCCCGAAATGTAAGGATATTTTCGGAAATTTATTTCAACCAAACAACGCAAGTAAAGTTAGTATAGTCAATAGTGTATATATCGAAGGGTAAGAAAAAATTTTTTTTAATCAAATTCATAAATCCGTTTTCTGTACACACTTCGTCAAAATTTGCGCTCCGGAAAAAACATGCTAGTCGCGTTGACAGTCCCCAGACCATATGGTTCATCGAAATTAAAAAAAACAATAATATTTAGAAACTAGAAGCCTGCCTCTATTACGTGACGATCGCAAAATGTCGAATTTGTAAAAAATAACAAAATGGCGGACCACTGAAAAAAGTCGTGTTTTCGGGGTACAAAATTGGGGAAATGTTGCTAAAAAAAATAGAAGCAGGTCGAAAATTGAAAATGTCTGATCGTCACGTAATAGCGACGGGTTTTCCGTACAATAAATGTCCTTGATCAAACCAATTGGACGTATAGTTTTCTCTGTAGACCGTCAACGCGGTTGAGAAATGTCATTCTGAGAAAAACGCGTTCAAAGTTCCGCGTGGCTCAGTCGCTCGTTCGACACCGCTTCACGAAACACACCATATCTCCGTCAATTTTGCGAATTTCTTCATCAAATTTGGAGAGAACATTCTTGAAACATACGCCTTTCAGAAAATGTAAAAAAAATTCAGATTTGAGACAGTGGTCTCCCCCCTTAAGTCGCACGATCTCGGCGGCCAATCAAAGTCTCCATTTCGAGAAATCACACGTCCAGGAAATTTTTCACGCAATAGAGCCATTCTTTCACGAGCTGTATGGCATATGGCGCCGTCCTGCTGAAAATAAACGTTGTCCACTTCCATAGCATCAATTTCAGGCCAAAAAAGTCAGTCAACATCATTCGGTAACGCAATCCATTCACTGAGACGGTCGCACCAGCATCATTTTTGAAAAAATATGGCCCAATGACACCGCCACTCCAAAAACCGCACCAAACTGTCACTCGTTGTGGATGGAGAGGTTGTTCAACCATTTCTCTTGGGTTTTCGGAGCCCCAGATGCGACAGTTTTGCTTATTCACGTACCCAGACAGATGAAAATGAGCCTCATCACTCAGAATAATTTTGTTTGAGAAATCATGATCTTGTTCATGCATTTCCAGCACCCAATCAGCGAATGTACGGCGTTTTCCATGGTCTAAAGGCTTCAAATCTTGTGTCAGCTGCACCTTATAAGCATGTAGGCCAAGATCTTTATGCAAAATACGGTTCAACGTGGCTTTGGATAGTCCCAATTCCTGTGATCGTCTCGAAATTGACAAACCTGGGTTTTCAGCCACACTTTCAGCTACAGCTGCGATATTTTCAGTTGACCTAGCCGAACGAGCACGAGTTGGAGTCTTTACATCACTAACTTGTCCGAGACGTTCGAATTTATCGATTAATTTCACTATAGCTGTGCGAGAAGGCGCTTGATGATGGCCAAAAACAGTACGAACTTTACGAATTGTTTTCGCGATATTTTCACCGTTTTTGTAGTAAATTTCCACTATTTCAATGCGTTTTGCGAGCGTGTATCGATCCATATCTGAAAATCTCTAGTTCTTCTTTGTCAAACGTCATCGAATGAAAGTTGTATATTGACACCTGAAAAAATAATGGGAAGTTTAAAATGACACCTCTTGTTGAAACACCCTGTAGCTCAAATACTTCACCGCGCACACACACTTCTCTGCATTCTTGATGTTATATTTCAAAAACGAAACATTTCCCCAAGGTTTGACGCATACCACCTGAAAGGGCACAAAATAAGCTGCAAATACTGAGTTTTTGATTAAAATCAGACGATACTTTTTTTTGGGAAATGCAATTTTTTTTAATTTTCTGCACACGAGCAAACCGAAAAAACGCGTAAAATATATTTAAAAAAAAATATATATGATATATAAAACTTATATCAATAGGAATGTTGATGTTTTTGTAATTTTTTGGCTCCAGTCGCGTCTCGATATGTTGATTTAGTCAAAAGTTATGACTTCCGATGCGTTTGGTGGCCAGCGCACTTTGACCCCCTCCCCCTCCCCTCCCTGTGGTCCTGCGGCAAATGTAAGGGGTGGAATCGATCACCCGAATATCAATTTATTAATGTGCAAAACTTCAGGCAAATCCGTTTTGGCTACTTTTATAGGGTTTTTGAATACGGTCCTTTATGGGAATAATCTTTATTCTTTTATCAAAAGATGAATAAATTATTAAATCCGTAGATGGTAGATTTAGGATTGCCATACTTATTTGAACTTGTGCATAATATAAATGTTTCTTTTTTAAAGCTAATTGACCATCCTTTTTTTCTAGCCATTTAAGTAATTCAACTAAATCATCCACATTGTGTTTCTTTCCAATTGTAGGATATTTAATTTCAATAAGTTTGGATAGTTTACCATCTTTAAAAACTATTCCATCAGGGGAGCACCCCAACCAAGGTTTAGTTTTTGATACAACTAGACCACATTCTACTACCTCTACAGACATCAAGTCTTTATACACCTCCCGCGCTAGAGGTTCATTTTCTACGCCGTATTTTGTATTGTCATTACTAAATGAAGCACCGTAAAAGTAAGCATTAGATTTTTTTTCCCAATCAGGGGATTTATTATTACGGTAAGTAAATAGTGAATAAGCGTTACTAGCTGTTATTCGGAACTGTCTTTCACTAAGCCAAACACTGTATAATTCCATACTTTCAATACAAATAATATAAGGATCTCATAAAAATCGACATAACACTTCTTCGCAACATCTCTTGGGACATTCTACTTCTAATATGCTCAGAGATTTTAAAAATTCTGAAGTATCTTGATTGTTGATTATGTTTGTTATTTTCTCAAATGAAATAGCTATAGTATTATTATTTTCAAGCATAGGACTATGCCTTCCACATCTAAATAATAAAACAAATTTACTTAAACTGATATGAGTTTAACATTTGAATATTATTGTTCTTAAATTAATATGTACTACTGTGTTAATCCATGGACACATTGTAGTTTAATTACACAATATTACATATAAATATTTAAATATACTTCAGTTTATGTGTAAGAAATAATTTGATTCCTAAATATACAAATTTGATCTTGAATAATTGTATGTATAACGGGCATAAAAGTGGTTTAAAAAAATTAATATTATGGAACTAAAAATAAAATTTGATTATCATGATAATTACACATGCTTTGCTAGAGCTGACGATGGGTTCTCTTCAATCATTATTGCATGAAATAATTCCTCATACGAATTCTGTTGGATTTCATCCAGAACATCACTGTGGGATGATAATAAATCATCACCAGATTTTCCATTTACAGACGGATCAGGAGTTGGTTGTTTTGATATTGCCGATTTATTATTCTTTCTTGTATTTTCTTCAAAAAAACAATTGTGTAAAGCCAATGGCTTCACTTCATATTCTTCCAAAGCCGATTTTTTGGAGCATTCCATGCACATTTTTTATCGGTACAAGAAATGATCTTCAAATTTTTCAAATCATTTCTAAAACAAAAATCATACCGATTACAGAATAAAAGCACTGCCACAGTATTTTTACATGCACTTCCTAACCCTGCTTTACATGTACAACTCATCCCAATGATTCGACCATCATTTAAGATTTCACCATTAATTTCATGAGGATCATCTCTTAAATTTGCAGTTTGTAGACAAAATGCAATAATTTGGACAACGTCATTATTATCTTCATTCACTTTTCCACAATTCAACAGGTGACCACCATTAATTATATTTTCACCACCAATAAAATTTTTGCTCTGAGGTGTAGCACACGCGAATTTACAAATTTCCTGAATAGAAATTCGCATTTTGTTCATTTAAGAGAACTTTAAATAGTTAAAAGCTACTACTGCTGAGTGCTTATTCGGAATGTTGATGGGATCCAGGCCTACTGACAGTAGTTTGCCAACTGATTACCACAGCGCTGATATCTAAGCCACGCCTCCACTTGGTTTCCCAATTGCAATCCTGGCGCGGCCGCAGCAGGCCTGGTTGTAGCCGCCGGCCGCCGCCGCTGGCGGCTGTAGCCGCTTATTGGAACGGCCACCTTAAAGGTCGAGTTTCCTCATGGACATAGGAATATAGGGACGGAGCGTAAGGCTAGCTTGGCGAGGGACGTAAACCCTATTTGAGGGACGGGCCCCCACCCAAGTATGCCCGGATTTGATTGGTTGCATTTCTGCGCATGCTCTGTACCGCTAATTATGAAACACCACTAACCACAGATTAATACAAATGTCTAAGTTAATACTAAAGAAGTGATTAATTATGAATTTGAATTTGGAATATAATGAAAATTGAAGAGAAATATGCATACCCAAATACTTAGGGTATAATTGCCAGAAAATGGAGGCAGATAGATGTATATAAGGGAAGTCATAAAGAAAGCAAGAATAGCAGTAGCGCAGATATGGGGAATAGGACAAAGAATGTTCAAGAACAATTTTGAGAGAAGAATGAGAATATTTAGAAGCATAGTGACAAGTATCTTGTTGTACGCTTCAGAAATTTGGGGATGGATGGAAGCAGAAAAGGTAGAGAAAATACAGGAGAAATACATAAGGTGGATTTTAGGTTTGGACCTCAATACACCAGCATATCTCATATTGGAGGAAACAAAAACGGACAAAGTAAGGACAGAAGCGGGGAAAAGAGCAATAAAATATGAGGAGAAAACGAAACGGCTGAATAAGAATAAAATAGTACAAGAATGCTGGAGGGAAATAGACGCGAAGCAAGCAGTGAAAAAGTCGAAATGGGAGGAAATGAGAGACGCATACTACAGGCAAAAAATGTTGGATATACAAGAAATTGAAATAGAAAGAAGGAGAGGAGAGTTTGCTGAGGAACTAGCGCAAAGGGACAGGGCAGAGCAAGTGCAATAGCAATACAACAGAATACAAGGAAGCAGATACAACCCACATTACACTGAAATCAGGGATAACCAGAGAGCAAATTACCTAAACGGAAACTACAGAGGCAGAGACCAAAGTATGATTGTAAGATTCAGATGTGGGAACGAAGAGCGGGGAAGCAAGTACTAGAAGGAAGAAAAAGAGACAGTATACAGACTGTGTAATGGGGCTAGAGAGACCCTGGGTCACATGCTACAAGACTGTAAGGAACTGAAAAGACAAAATTCTGAAAAAAAAGGGAGAAGAAGGAGCGGAGTGAATGCGTACGGTTCTGGAAAAAAGGAGAAGAAAAGAAAAACAAGATGAAGGAAGAAGTCAAACAAAAGCACAATCTTGAATTAACAATCCCAGAAACAAATACTTACACACATAATATGTAACCCCATTTTGAGGCCGAAAGGCGAAAAATACACCTATTTACTACTATGCATTTACACTTATTTAAATATATTAGATGAATTAAAACAGAGATATTGATTGAAAATGATTTATTGTTCTAAATAATAGAAACCAAATTATTATTCGCATAAAATGAGTGATAATTAATACATTATTAATAAATAATAATAATATAAATAAACTTAAGTAAGTTACACAGGACAATAAAATAAGGCATGTTATAGGTATGGTGTGTTTAATTGATTTATTGCCCTTTAAAAATTACAAGTTTATTAAATAATTGTTGTTGACTATTTGACTTATCGATTCTATTTAAAGCTATATAATGTAACCGTATTTTTACATACTTTTTAATAATTGCACGTATTAAGTGTATTACATGGTTCTCCATGAATGTTTGGTCATCCGTATGTCCATTTAACTCCTGAAACACGTTGCTACCAATAAATACTTCAAGAACTTTGTTTGATATGTAGGACTCTGTATATTCCTGATTTTTAAATAGTTGTTGGGAATGAACTGCAGATCGAATTTCAGTTTCACATTTTCGGCAAATAGATGTTACTTGAGGTGATGGCTGAATTAATTTTCCGCGGCTTTTTATTTGTATTAGGTTGTGTTTATCCTCATTGTTAACAGTTAGTGCTTTCACGCAAATTTCACACAGTAAATTCTTTTTTAATTGTCTTACCACATATCCACCTATATATTCGACCACATTCATAGAGAATTCACTTATTTCTCGAGTATCTGTTACGTAATTATGTTCATTAAAATAATAGTTCAAATCAATACAATCATCTCCATTTGATTTATCTAGAGACGCGGTAGCGTCTCGACGCCAAGTACATGAAAGAAAAGACACCTTGTATATGCCTGTCGCTGCCGTGTATCTTTACTCGACGTACAGCTATTCCAACCTAACCTGAAACTTATTTCATAAATATCTCATCACGCCTGCAATATTTTCTAAATTTAAAGGCATTTTTCTTATGTAAACCGCATATAAGCTTTCGAATAAGACCAATTTCAATAAAATCGGTCCACGCATGACAGAGATATCGTAATATCGTCTCATGAATCTGTCGAAAATGGTAAGATTCTTCTTCTGATTCTCCAAGGAATTTTTCGTCAACCATAGTACATATATATATTTTCGTCGTCAAACAGAATATACGTATATACGCGTTACACACACACACCTTCAGCCAACACATGTTTCGTTCTTCGTTCGTCGACTCTCGGGATTATTCGGCGGGGATCGTCGTCCGTCATTGTACATACATATATATATACTATTTTGAATTTTATAACCTACCAAGTGCTAAGTGTCAAATAAAGTAAGTTGTCCGAATTTGGAATGTCACGAGTTTTTACACTACATAGGAGACTGAATTATTGTCTCAATTAATAAGGTAAGTCGCCAAAATTTTTTTAATAGATTTCTTATGTAGAGTCGCAGACTTGGAAGTTGTTCGGAGATGGTTCGACTGCGAAGCATCTCCTTTCACACAAGTTTCTGGAAATTTGTATCATGCATGTACAAAATAATATATTGTAGTAAAAAATTACATTGCATTTAAATTGCCAGATACTTGTTTTTGTATATACCAGCAATTTAGAGTTTTTATGTAAAGCTTATTATATATTATAGAAATGAAGGGGACGCACAGGACTTGGATAAAAATGAAGGGGACGCACAGGCTTGGATAGTAGAATTGAAGGGGACGCACAGGCTTGGATGGATAGAAATGAAGAGAATGCACAGGCTTGGAGGTTGTCCGGAGAAGATTAAATAGATATATAGATAGACAGAGCATCTTGTTTCGCACAAGTTTCTGGGAATTTGTCAAATAAGGTAAATCGGCAAAATTTGTCAATCAAAAGACATAGCATTAAGAATTATTAAGAAAATAGATTATGGTGTACTGGAGGTTGTCCGGAGAAGATTAAATAGATATATAGATAGACAGAGCATCTTGTTTCGCACAAGTTTCTGGGAATTTGTCAAATAAGGTAAATCGGCAAAATTTGTCAATCAAAAGACATAGCATTAAGAATTATTAAGAAAATAGATTATGGTGTACTGCTTGCAATGTAAAGCAAGTCACATTAGTTAAGAAAGTACCCTGAAAACACATCTCCCTTGATGCTTTTCAATCTTTTGTGAAAGACATTCGTAATACTTTAATAAAATCCACAGTAGTTGTCACGCTATTCATTAATTTTTTAGATTCCCATTATTTCAATTCACCAATAAACATACTAAATTATTATTAGTTTTATTCCAACACCAATAAATTGTGCGTTAAAAATATTGGATCTCCTCATTCATTTTCACTGAATTATTACCATTAGCATTTAAATTTCCTGCAACAAGACTTTCTGCCATATGCTCTCACCTGCTTTGGATACATTATGTAGTCTCTACACTCACTATAGCAAAAGACCACTCTATTTCTATAAATAATTAATAAGTTCTACGTTAAGTTGTATATAATTATTAAAATGAGGCTTTATATATATATATATAATTTACAGATAATCATCAAAGCAGAAGATGATGCAGTATGATCTACGTTGGACTATGTACGCACAAATTTTCACGTAGGGTTTTGCATACGCAATTATTCATTCAATGTGAGCACGTGTGATAATATATTATATATTTACAGATAATCATCAAAGCAGAAGATGATGCAGTGTGATCTACGTTGGACTATGTACGCACAAATTTTCACGTAGGGTTTTGCATACGCAATTATTCATTCAATGTGAGCACGTGTGATAATTTATATAAATAATTAGTAAATTTGTCCTATTTTTCAGTTAACGATGCAGATGAAGAGAATTATTTTAACAGCTGAAAGAGAAAGTAACTCTGCTGCATGAGCAAATGAAATAACCACATTTTTATGTATGAAAATAACGAATTTATTTTTTTATATGTTATTGGCCGCCGCCACGTCCACGGCCCCGCCCCCATCCACGACCCCGGCTCTGGCCACGTCCCCGGCCCCGGCCACGGCCGCAAGCTGCTTCGCGCACTATGTACTGCACACAAAGTACTATACATTCATATAATACATATAGATCGGCAATGCAGTGCACATGTTTTTTGGGGGAAGGTGTTAAACTTACGTAGAATTTATCCTTAATCAAAAAATAATAAAAGTACACTCGCTGAACTGCTTTGCGCTATTCCGAGTATTCCGAGTAAGCTTTACTGGCTACAAACTAGCTTTATCTTCTAACATCACTCGATAGGCTGCAGTGCGCCGTAAACGCGTGGACGTGTAACGAAGATAGATCAGAATTTATAATTTATTGGGATTTCCTTACTTTATCCTTACTTTTAGTACCCGTGACAGGGAAAAATTTGTAAAAAAGAAGAAGCTGAAATTCTGAATCCCAAAAAAAACTTCAAAAAAGTAAAAAAATATGACGCCAAGAACATGAATTATCTTTGTAAAAAGAAGTGAGATCGCCATAAAAAACTTTAAAAAAGTAAAAAAATTACGCCAAGTACATGAATTAGCTTTGTAAAAAGAAATGAGATCCCCAAAAAAAACTTTAAAAAAGTAAAAAAATTAAGCCAAGTACATGAAAATGTCGAGGACAAAAAAGTATTATCAAAAATCACAAAAAAAAAGAAAATAGTGTACATGAAAAAGTCGAGGAAAAAAAGAGTATTATCAACAAATAAATATAAAAAAAAGACAAAGAAACACGAAAAAGTCAAGGACGAATAAAGTATAATTAACAAAAAAATATAATCACATGAATAAAAAATAAAAAATATGATTACAATATAAAAAAAGATGTGAAATCAAAATGAGCTGCAAGTACGTCACAAAAAAAGAAAATAATATAATCACACAAAAACAGAAAATAATATATTCACATAAAAAAGAAAATAATATATTCACATAAAAAAGAAAATAATATATTCACATAAAAAAGAAAATAATATAATTACAATTTAAAAAAGGATGTGAAATCAAAATGAGCTGCAAGTACATCACAAAAAAAAAGAAAATAATATAATCACACAAAAACAGAAAATAATATAATCACACAAAAAAAGAAAATAATCTAATTACAATATAAAAAAAGATGTGAAATCAAAATGAGCTGCAAGTACATAAAGGTACTTTCCAACTGCGCTTAAGATGACACAACTACATATACACAGCTAAAATGCTGTGTTATTCCATTACTCATATCGCGGACATTTTAATTAACCCATCAAAAAGAATCCCATTTAAAAACATTGTCGTAAATTATTATTAGCTTTACAAAATTAATGATATACAAAAATTGCGCCAATTATCACAATGGCTATTTATACAAAGAAAAAATCACAATGGTACAATGAAAAAATGTATTAAATAATATTAAGCAGATATATTTTTATACAAATAAATATTTTAATACGAATAAATATTTTATTCAAAATGCTTGGCGCTGCGATCTAAAATACATCATACGTAGCATATGCACATACACACATCCACGAACGCACGCACAGGAAAGAAAGAAAAAGATTATTGCAATTTATACATATTTATTCAGTTTAGCAACACCAATTCGGAGAGCAGCGCCAAGTATTTTGAATAAAATATTTATTCGTATTAAAATATTTATTTGTATAAAAATATATCTGCTTAATATTATTTAATACATTTTTTCATTGTACCATTGTGATTTTTTCTTTGTATAAATAGCCATTGTGATAATTGGCGCAATTTTTGTATATCATTAATTTTGTAAAGCTAATAATAATTTACGACAATGTTTTTAAATGTTATATAGACGTGATAGCCTCGATGTAGAATTTATAACATGTTCGGAATTTGTAATTTTGCCTGCGGATGACACATGTAAAATTGCAATTTGTTCCAACGGAATACAATTGCCACTTTTTGTACCACGTACATCAGCATGCACTGAAATTTTTTTCATCGCTGCTTTGAATTGTCTGGCAGTGGGATTATTATTTCCTCCGCCGTGGTGTCTTATACAGACGAATAATAACTCAATATGGTCTTGATTTAATTTATAGAAAGGAATGTATTTTAGTAAATTATTGTCTTCACAAAGGTCTTCATATAGTGTCAAGGCACTTTGAATACAAATAAGCAATCCTAAGAAACCAGTTTTGCGACGAGGCGTTAATAAGGAAGCAGCACATCCATTTTTCAATGATATTATGTATGATTTACATTCGTTAAATTTCTGTTTTATAGACTCAATATTGTTTGAATTTAAAGCTTGTTTAAACTCTACTTGTCGCATGTTTTTTGAATTTAGTATGTCAAATAGATCGTTGAAAATTAATAAAAACTTTATTGTGGCTTCACAATCTTTAAATTCGTTTAGTATTAATGTATCTTTACAAAATAAAAGGGAATCTGCCGTAGATTTATTAAAAACTTGGGTTGCTAGACGCACTTTCATTTTTTGTTTACTATAATTTATATGTGCATTTCTCAATTTGTTTCCCTTAATGCAAACCTTCCATTTCCTGTAACTCGTGTAACTCATTTAGATATGACCACTTTATGAACTCACCATCCCCATCAAGCAAACGTTTGCTGTCTCCAAAAGTGTTGCGAACTAGCTTTACCATATGGCAGGGGTCTGGAAAAGCTACAATCTTGGCATTTGTCGATGGATGGCTAAATGAGGTCTGTAATGAATTGACGTCGTTAAAATTACATCCTAAATGCTGTAGTACACACATATTTGTGGATGTTCCATCACACGTTACAGACACTATTCGCAAGCCAGTTTTATGTACAGCTTCAAGACATTGAGTAATTAAATTAGTCTTGTCATTCGCAGATGTTCCTTTCACGAAATAGTAGGCAATAGGGATTTTCCAACCACCATTTATACACACAAACATAAAACATAAAACTTCTGTAGCTACAGTTTCATGCTCACAAGGAATGTCACTACCATAATCAACATACCCACTAAATTTGGTACCGTCATACTCAACATGCTCTCGAATTGCCATTTCATCAAATATTAAAGCACCAAGCAATGCATAGTCTGTGTTTTTTACTCGTTCTGTAATAGATTTCAACCCCTCTGAGCTGATACCAGGTTCCCCATCTACAGTTCTATACCAAGAAGATATTGTTTTCGCATGCGGTAAACAATTATTAAATTCTTGGCGAACATATTCGTATGCACGCGGAGAGTAGTAGTGAAGGGTTAGTGCAAAGCAACGCATTTGTGCTGAATAACGTTTAGTCAAGCATGCTTTACTTTTTTGTTCAATCAAGCGCTTAAAAATTTCACCACCTGACCCACCTAGCATTTCCAACATCTGAGCCTGATTTTCATGTAGCAGTTGCTTACTCTTCAAATTGTTTAAGATGTTCTTCAGTGTAAGCACTTGACTATTTTTCTGATGTTGTTGCATACGTCGCACCTTACTTTTATATTTGGCTTTGAAAAATTTAATTCTTTTCCTTAATCTACATTTTTCTGGCGAATTATAGAGTAGCACATGCGATGCCATAGTCCCTTTGTCTTTGGATGTTGAAGCCTGTGGTGATGGTGGGCACTCTAATGGCACGTCTAATGAAGATATTAAAATGCCATTGGAAGGATTTATTTCTTCTTCTCTTATTTCTGATGCAGAACATTGTGCTACAATAATAACAAATGTAATTTGTTAGTTTAAATATGTTAGTTTAAAAATATTGAGATTATCACTTTATTTTTTTATCATGACAAAGTATATGGACCGTTAATTTTGAAAGTGGTATAAGTCCATTTTTGAAAAAAATGAGATATCACGTAATTCATGCTTACGCAAACAAGGATCTGCAAGGGAAGCTGGAGGAGTTAAAGGAATGGATGGAGGAGAGGGAGGAGGGGGTAAGGACAATCATTGGAGGTGATTTTAACGCGAGGACAGGAACGGGAGGGGGAGGTATGGGGTGAGGAAGAGGAGGAAGGAGCTAGTGTAGGTAGAAGGAATTCAAAGGATAAGGTGGTAAATGAGGAGGGGAAAAGGCTGTGCAGGTTTGTAGAAGAGAGGGGCTGGGAAATCCTGAACGGTAACGTGGAAGGAGATGAGGAGGGGGAGTGGACCGACACAGGAGGAAGGGGAAGTTCAGTAATTGATTATGTGCTGGGGAATGAGGACACGAGGGAGAAAGTTGTTAGGATGGAGATAGGGGAAATGGTAGATTCGGACCACCACCCAGTGGTGGTGTGGGTGAGGGGGGGAAGGAGGGAGAAGATTGGTAGGGGGAGGAAGGGAGGAGAGAGGGCGTGTGAGAGAGGGAATTGGTCAGAGGAGGGGAGAAGGAAGTTTGTAAGGGAGTTTGAGCTTAGGGCAGAGGGGGAGAGGGGAGTACAGGAAGAGTGGAAGGAGCTGAAGGAAAGAATACAGGGGGCGATAGATAAGATGGGAAAAGAAGATAGGGGAGGAGGAAAAGGAGGCTGGTGGGATGAGGAGTGTAGGGAGGAAAAGAAGAAGGTGAGAAAAGAGTTGAGGAGATGGAGGAGGGAAGGAGGGGATGGGGGGGGGGAATATAGGGAGAGTAAGAGGAAGTATGGGAGGATGTGCGAGGAGAAAAGGAAAGAGGAGTTGGAGAGATGGGAAAAGGAGTTAGAGGGGGTAAGAACAGAAGGGCAAGTCTGGAAGGTGGTGAACAGGGAAAGGAAGAGAAGAAAGAGGGTTAATGAAGGAATTAAAATGGAGGCATGGGAGGAGCATTTTAAGGGGCTATTGGGAGGCGTGGAGTGGAGGGTGAGAAGAGGTGGAAGAAGTGAGAGGGGGGAGGATGGGCAGGAGGGGATTGGAAGGGAGGAAATAGGAAGGGTGATTAGAAATCTAAAAGAGGGGAAGGCTGGTGGGGGGGATGGGATTAGGAATGAGGTGTGGAAGCTGGGTGGACCGGAGGTGGAGGAGTGTTTGTGGGCTTTATGTAATAGGGTGTGGAAGGGGGAGGGGTGGTCGGAAGAGTGGAGGGAGGGGGTGGTGGTCCCGGTGCTCAAGAAAGGGGCGGGGAACAAGGTAGAGGACTACAGGGGAATCACGCTAACACAGACGGCGTATAAAGTGTACGCGTCGGTGTTGGCGGAGAGGTTGAGGGAGGAGGTGGAGGGGAAGAAGCTACTGCCACCGAGTCAAACTGGCTTTAGAAGAGGGCTGGGGTGCATGGACAATATATACGTCCTGAACTATCTGATGAATAGGCAGGTGGGGAGGAAGATCAAGAGGATAGTTGTATTGTTCATGGACCTAAAGGAAGCGTTTGACTCGGTGGACAGGGGGGTACTAGTGCAGGCAATGAGGAGGAGGGGGGTGAGGGAAGGGTTGGTTAGGAGATGCGAGGAGGTATTAGAGGAGACGGTGAGTAGGGTTAGGGTAGGGGACGAGGAGGGGAGGAGGATATGGACTGCTAGGGGGGTGAGGCAGGGCTGGCCATTGAGCCCTAGCCTCTTCACCTTGTTGCTGGCAGATTTGGATGAGGTTTTGGAGAAAGGTGGATGGGGGGGGGGTGAAGTTGGGGGGTAGAAAGGTGTTCTCGTTGGCGTATGCCGACGATGTAGCGGTGCTGGCGGAGGATGAGGAGGGAATGAAAGGGATGATCGCGAGACTGGAGAGGTATTTAGATGGAAAGGGGTTGGAGGTTAATGTGGATAAGACGAAGGTGATGAGGTGTAGGAAAGGGGGGGGGGAGATGGAAAAAGGTGACGTGGATGTGGAAGGGTAAGAAGCTGGAGGAGGTAGGGAAGTATACCTACCTAAGGTATACCCTGATGAGGAACGGGGGGCAGGAGGCCCACGTGGAGGAGAGGGTGAGGAAGGGGGCGGCGGTGATGGGGAGGGTGTGGGGCATAGGGAAGAGGAGATTTGGGAAGGACTGGAAAAAGAGGGTATGGTTGTTCGATAAGTTGGTGTGGGCAGTACTGGAATATGGGGTGGAGGTGTGGGGGTGGAGGGAAAGGGAGAGGGTGGAGGCACTGCAAGAGAGGTACCTGAGGTGGCTACTGGGAGTAGAAAGGTACACACCGGGATACCTGGTGAGGGAAGAATTGCAGAGGGGAATGTTGAAGGGAAGGGCGGGGATGAGGGCGTGGGGGTTTGAGAAAAAGTTAGAGGAGGGGGGCGGTGGAGAACTGGCCAGGTTGTGCTGGGCGGAGATGAAGGAGAGGGCGAGAAGGGGTAAGGTTTTAGAAGGGTGGGAGGAAGAAAGGAGGCAATTCTTCGAGGGGTTGGGGTGGACGGTGGAGGAGGTGGAAAGACAGAGGGAAAGAGGGGAAATGAGGGGGGAGGAGATAGTGGGTAGAGAGAGAAGGATGCAGGAGGAGCATCGGTGGGGGATGATTAGAGAATCACGGTTTAATAGGTGGTATGGGGTGGTGAAGGGGGTTGGAGTGCCCGAATATCTGAAAAAGGGGTGGGGGGAGAGTAGTTGGAGAAGGGTAGTAAGATATAGGTTGGGGAACGAGATGGGGGGGGGAGGTATTGGGAAGAGGAGGAAAGAAGGACGTGTAGAAGATGTGGGTGGGGTGTGGAGTCGTGGGAGCATGTGTGGGAGGTTTGTGGGGGGTGGGGGGTGGATAGAGGGTGGCAGGATATGGTGGGGGAGGTTCTAGGAGATGACGGGCAGGCAGAGGAGTGGTTAAGAAAAATAGACAAGTGGAGAGGGGGTGAGGAGGGTTGAGTGCAAGGAATGTATGAGGGTGCGAACGAGCAAAGGAAGTGAATGAGGAAACGTGCGGAAGCGGAGGTCCAGGGATAGGGTGGGGGGGGGAGGGAGAGGAGGTGTGCGGGCGAGCGTGCGAGTGTGCGGGAGAGCGTGCGAGCGGGCGGGCGAGCGTGCGGGCGTTAGGTTTTAAAGGACGTAGGTTATGTTTAGGCTAAGATAGGATAAGCTAGAATAAGGCGTAGGGAGAAGATTGTAAGGACGAAGGAGGTGGATGTGGATGGAAGGAGATTGTAACCCTTAGGGGAACAATAAAGAGTATATAACGTAATTCATGCTTAATTTAATGTAAATTTTTTATGTATATAATTTTCTCGAAACAAGAGAAAATGGACTTACACCATTTTAAAAATAAACGGTCCATATATTAATTAAAAGCAATTTTTGGATATAAAAATACCTATATTAGGTGATAATGCTCTGTTCATATCATCCTGTAATACATTCAATGGCTTTGTATCAATAACGGGTGATACATCTTCCGTTTTAATGGTTTTCTGAAGTAAAACAAATATATACATAACATATAAGCCCAAAGAAAACATTGGTGTCCAATATATTCATAAAAATAAAAAATATTCATTGTTATACATACACGTGGTAAGGTATTGGCCTAAGCCGAACACATAAACCGCTTCTATCAAAAGATTGCTCTTCGAAGTGTACAGAGCAAATGCGAGTACCTTTTGAAATTGAAAAAGATTTCATATCCAAAACATCTAACCACAAACTGCGAATATCAGAATTCTTGGGAAAACTACAAAAACAATGAAACAAAGTTCAGAATAAAATATATTTTGAATATATATTTACTTCAAATATAATAAAATAACCTCAATACCTGTGAAATGTAACTTTCATGTTACTTCCATTACGTTTTTTCCAATTTTGGGAGTCGGATCGGTTTTTACATACTGGGACAGAACACAGTACCATTTTTGGTTAATTTTTTACAATTACTATTAAAATAACTGAATATAATGTACTTTGCTTCTTCACTTTACTGATCACTTTACTCAACTTTAAACAAGTTTATCACGCTATGAAAATGTCTGCCATTGTCTTATACGACAAACGCGATAAACGTACTACGTCACTATGCGTCACTGCGCTTGTGCGAAGCAACAGCCAATAGAAAGTAGGCATAGTTTACCTCGTCGCCCCTCCCGCAAAGCTTTACCCCCCCCCCCCCCCCCGACAATATGCTCCGTCCCTATATTCCTATGTCCATGAGTTTCCTAGCCGCGATCCGGCGGCGGCCAATCCTAAGCACCGCTCTTATGGAGAAGCATGCAACCGTTTTCCTGGCAGCGTTTTCGAGCGGCTGCGGCCGCGCGTCTGCTGCAGCAGCAACCTAGACTACTCCAGACACAACACAATGCGATGAGTGTCTGTTTTCCGCCATGATGGCGGAATCTACTAGCCGCGCGGCTAACCACGGCGGCAAATCGCTTGACTCCTCCAAACTGTACATGTACATACCTGCATACATATGTGCTTCCTATTCGAGTAGGTTTTCTTCCAGTAAACATCCAAAATGTTACTCCGATAAGTGCCCGATTTCGCGTGGAATGCCCCTATAATCAATTTGTTTTATCTCCAATAAGTTAGGAAATATCCAGCTGTTTATTGATCCCGCGGACACCTGCGGGGTAATGAAACGTTGTGCTTTTGTTCACAGCGAATAATCTCTAAAATCTTAAAGACGGCGAAGGTACGTTCTTGATTGCCTTATGGAAATCTGGCAACCAGACGTTGCGAAGCCGTCTTCGAAAATACGGAATTGTCGACCATAAACGATAGGTAAATGAATTTTCGCAACGCTCCCAACTGTTACCTTCCAGAGCCCAAAACATAATAAAATTTGAAAATATAATAAAAAGCTGCTGTTTCGTTAATCCGTATATTGCTGTGAGCGGGTGGTAGGGATAGGTGCATGGTGATTTTGTACCCGTACGCACTGTTGGCCGCCGTCGAAGTGCGAGACAATACGATCATAAACAGCCATTCCGATGAGACGCTCTGGCCCAGGCCTGCACGGGGTGCCTTTTTCAGCGCCTAGCGGCAAGCAACCAGCTGTACGCCGTTTCTAAGGGTAGAATCGGTGAGGAGAACTGCAGTAGTGTAGGTTGGGGCTCGCAGTGACTCACCGAATTTTATGGCTTTCGACCCTCGAAAGGGTTCGAATATCATTAAAAAGTCAGAAATGTCCAGGATTTCTGTTGGATGTCCAGCATTTTCCATCAGATCTTTGTGAAAACGACGTCAATGAATTCCTTATGTTTCTCCCATGAAACTGACACCACGAACGACGTATTTCGGAAAATAAGAAAGGAAATTGCATGAAAAACTAATTTATACCATTTCAAGTTGTCTTCGTTAATAATAGTCCGATTTACATGAAATTTCATATGATTTTGATCGGAAAAACACAAGGAATCCATTGGTGTCACTTCCATATCGAAACGATAAAGAATAAAAAATTATTTTACTTCTGAAGCAGGTATGAATCCTTGGTCGTAGACCCTTTCAAGTGCGCTTGAACCAAAGTGGGACCCTGAACGTTACGCGGTCGGAGTCTGACCGCCAACACGGGTCGCCGGCCGCGGCCGCTTGCCGCCGCCGCCGGATCGCGGCTAGGAAACTCAACCTTAATGCCGTAACAAGAGTTTCGTACGATTCCGGAAGACTTCCAAGTAAGAGAACTGCTACAAGATTATCTGGCAATTCTTGTCCAAGAGCCGTCAATTGTTCAATATGGTTTGAAATTGTAGTGATATGCTCCTCCATATCACCGCCTTCTTTTAATACTGTTCGACATACTCGTTTTAGCAAAAGTACCTTACTTGTTAGTGTGGCTTTTTGATGGTACCCTTTTAGCACAGCCCAGGCCTTCCGAGCAGTTTTAGCGTTCCTTATGTGCAATAACTAATTGTGTTCTACCATAAGTCCAATCGTAGCACGAGCTTGGTCATCCTTTTTTAACCACACAGCATCCGTGGGGGTAGTAGGATGGGCAACTTGTTCGTCGCCGTGGGCCGTACAGTCCCCACTACCAGTCAGCCGGTTCCCCCACCATCAGCAGATTAGCTGCCCCTCCATGTCTCTTCCTTTTACTTCTACGAGTGCGGTCATATATAGGTACCTTGTACGGTACACTCAGCTCAAACGATTGTGGCCTTTCGAGATTCGATTGCATTCGAGCTTACCAGGGTCCGCTTTTTCACATCGCTAATATTCTACACTATTTCATGAACATGGTGAGGGCACTGCCAAGCCACAGGTTCCCGTCTAGAACACTTCTAATTCATGATGAAACACCACTGTGGGGACATCTGCCTATAATTGTCATAATTATATAAATCTGCGCGATCGGCTCTGTTCACGATGCTGTAGCGTAAATGACGCCACAAATAAATGTCAAATGACTTTTATTACAATGAACCTAAAAAAATCCTAATAATTTTGAGACTGTAAACGATAAATTTTTGTAATGTCCAAAATAAATAAATGAATGGATTTATAATGGAAGACACAAATAAATAGAGGGGGATGGTGGGGTAATAAAGAATAGAATGGAAACGAATGTTATATATTTCGTAGTGATGGCAATTTTTTTTTACATAGTAAACACAAAGGTTGCTCGCCACAATCAATAACAAAAAATTCTGTCTCCCAGCTTTCTGCAAATTGACGATTTTCATCACTTCATCAATTCATCATCAATCTTCCTTTTCGGCATTTCGAAGCAATGTACAAGTCCGTGAAAAATTGAAATATAACAAATAACAATAGAACACAACAACAGTAACAAAGTAACAACACTACCAATAAATTCAAAAATATTGCTAGTCCGAAGTAGAACCATGCAGCGAGGCGAAGTACTAACAGGCCAACTAAACGCGAATACGGAAAGGCACAGCAACATAGCAATAAAAAGAAAGAGAGTGAAATAGGAATAGAAAAGGATAATAAAGTGGTTGCTTGTAAAAATTCGGCATACAGGTAAGAACCGAGTCCCGCAAACCTGGGTGCCATGTGCGATTGGCAACGACTCGTAGCAACGAAAGAAAGATGCTTGTGAGTAAAGAGACAGAAGTAAAGAACACAAAAATGAAAGAGAGTAAAGAACAGATAAAATGAAAGTTGGAGGATATTTAATAATGAATTTTTTCATGTATGCAAGGTGTTCGGTAACAAGTGCGAGAAAATTTAAGGGGTGATTCCAGACGTGCAAATAAGTATACAGTACAGTGTAGTGTAGGAATTAAAAGAGTAGGGTGGGGGTCCTTCTGCTGCGACCCAGCAGAGCAGGCAAGTCGGGGAACGGGCCGCATGCGGCCCATGGGCCCCGGGTTGCCCATCCCTGTCTTAGACTATAGGTGTATCTTCCTTAATCACTTCCCACAAGTTGTCCTTTATCAGCAAAAGTTCCACTTTATAACTCCATAAGGTAAATGTCCCAATTTCTACTCATTTAAGAGGTTACTCGTCAAAAAGAATGTGTAAAAAATTTGTTTGTGGTCAAAATTTCCAGAGAAATTGGTTAATACCTTAATAATACATCAACTAGTTCAAAAAATATTTAAAAAAGATATTTCTATTGGCGCAATAGCGTTAATAAAGTGAAGCTGTATATTGAACAGTTTCTGTGAAACGTGAAACACTTTTATTTATATAAACTTGCGAATACAAAATGTGGCACACGCATCGAGAGCGGTCGCGATGGCCAAGTGGTCCGACTAGAGAGGAGGGGGAACCCACAGTACAGGAAACCGATACAAAGGTTGTAAGGTTGGCAGTAGATTTAGCGCGAAGTATTGAAAATTCTTACAATTTCAAGATGTTTAACTATTAGTAATTTGTAATTAAATACAATGCTCCAAATGTCCGTATTTCTACTCACGAGAAATATCGATGTCCGTATTTCTACTCACAATTTGTACCAATTTCTGCTCACACAATATGTTGCGGTTTCAGCTTAGAATAAGTTACATCTTTTATGGAGAGGTGTTATAACATAATAACAAATACAACAATTTATAATTTGGAAAAAATATTTATTAAAATAAAAATACCAGTTTATGTTAAATTTAAAATCATAGCTTCGCGTTGTTAGATCTCATCTTTTTCATGTCTGCTGCATCTTTTTCTCTTATTTTTGTTTAACTTAGCTTTCTCCACCATTAAATGGATTTTCCCTTTCAACTGCTTTATTAACAATGCGACACTATCCAACAACATATTCTTGGTTAATGGAAAACCTTTACTGCCTACAAACAAAATGCACTGAACTAATCGTTCTTATTCGTTATTTATTAATATAGTCTGTGGACCGCTTCTCTTCCCTATTGGGTATATTCCTTTGTATTTGCACCTCAATGTTAAAAATGGTATGTGATATTGTTTGCTGGCAGCCCTCATTGATACACCTCTAGAAACAGCATCTATTGCATTTCTTATGCTTTCATCAGTATACTGATGCTTACTCGTCTTTTTTGTTTCCATTTGTTTTGTTTTTAAATTTTTATCTTCCATATTAAAACTATGAAAAATGTAAATAAAATTATTTTTAGAACATAAAAGAATGATAAAAAAAATAACATGCCTTCGAATAGATATAGAGGTTACTACATTATTTTGATTTTGAGGTTATCTTACTAAAATTTTTGGGTGAGTAGAAATACGGACATGGCGGTATTTACTTGACCCTAAACTTACTCACCTGTTTTCTACTTCAAAATATTAGAAATCGTGAAAAATCTAAATGGAGAGCACTGTATAAAATCTGTATGTTTTACTAAACAACAATTTTCACTATAATGGCCACCTTGTGCCTAATTCTCGAATGCCAATGGTGGCACTGTTCCTTAGCACAAACAGCTAGAACATGATCACAAAATCATGAGTCTCTTATTTTACATTTTTTTCGTTGCTTAGGCTGTACTTAATTTAGCCCCCACCTCGTGCAACATTCGCGTAAACGTTAAAATAATTTAAAATTATTTTGTTACAACTATAGTACAAACGTAACATTTATAATAATGAGAAAAATACGAAATGAGTAGGAATCGGTACATGAGCAGAAATTGGGACATTTACCTTACTGAATAATTTTCACCATTGAGTTTTTGAATGGCAAAACGAAAACCTGTACCGTCCGCCATTTTTTTTTTTTTTTTTAAACAAAACTGTTCACTGTTTGAGGCTGCACTTTATAATTGTTCTGTACTGTCTTATTCACTTTGTTAATATTCTTTATACGCACTAGAGCCCTGGGCCCATAACCTGTTAGAACTCGTGGTAAAATATAGAATAATATATTTATTAACAATAAGTGATATTGAATATACAATGGTGAAATACAACTCTGCTGGTTATAACCGTTTGCGTGATATTATGTCTCTGCACCATGGAAGCTCAGTGCAGACTGAACGGAAAAACCGTCGCCTCCGCATCCTTCCCTGGGTTAACTGCGTCCCCAGGAACAAGACAAAAGAAAGGTCATGGAAAAACCCCAGGCGTCAAGAGGCCCAATGGTCTCCAAACTGGTATTCTGCTTCTATATAGTGTAAATATCGTTGTATTCCAACACACAGTAATCCGTAATGTCAGGAAATTCGAACAACTACCTTCAGACAAGAAGGCTTGAATTCTATATATACAGTGGAGGTTCATTACTTGCGCGCGAATTATCCCCACCACTTTGTGAAACCAACTCCAATAAATGATCTCCTAGTCCACCCATCCCCAACGCTCAAAGCTGCTGGGTAATGAGTCCGCATGTATAAAACAAATTTATTACAATATATTCTTCTATCTCAATGGAAGGATTGTTAACGAACTAGTAAGATCTTTCTGTTAAAAATGCATTGGAGTACCTATGGTCGCAATCAAATTCCTTAGAAAAGGACAAACAAACAGAATTTAAATATTTAGGTAAATAATTATGTTGCAATTGAACTGTAGAATTATTTTACTTGTAAACGATATTGCTAGTTTGAAATTCTATTTATTATTATTTACTGCGCTTAATTTGGATACATGTAAACATTTAATTTTGGATGTAATTTTTCAATCTAACCCACTATTGTTAAAACACATTTATTACTTTTGGTAATTACATTTCTCCTTTGTATTATTACACTTTGAAAAGATTTTCAAGCTTATATTTCGAAAAGAATTTTTAAATAAAGAGTAATGTCAAAAAATTCAATAGCAATCATTATCACACAGAAAGAAAATATATTTGATTTCGACTGTGTTTTACAAATAATAAAGTGAAATAACACGCAGTATCGATTCGTGACCTACATTTTCTATTAATAATTACTCAGAACAAAGTAACAGATATTGACTTTTTACCATTACACGTACAATATGATTTTACTGACCGACATGTTATGGAGTAATGAATATTCCGCGAGAATTCATGTTTATTAAATTTAATACACGCAGTACTATAAATACTGATTTCATAAGAAATTAAATCTAAAACATAGAATACTTTAATTCATGTCTTTCCATTGTCACGTCCTGGGTGGCGGGGTTTAGGACAGTGACATTGTGGGGAATTACGGGAGTCAAACGCGAAATCCTGTTCCGCTGCTCCAAGAGGTAGCAAGGGCTTAGGCACGGAAGCTTGTTCGCTGCTCTAAGCGGTTGCAAAGGGTTGGGCACGGAATCCTGTTTCGCTGCCCCAAGCGGTTGCAAAAGTTAGGCACGGAACTTTGTTTCGCTGCTCTAAGGGGTTGCAAAGGTTTGGCACGGAACTTTGTTTCGCTGCTGTAAAGGGTTGGAAGGGTTTAGGCACGGAACCTTGTTCGCTGCTCTAAGCGGTTGCAAAGGTTTAGGCACGGAACCCTGTTTCGCTGCCCCAAGCGGTTGCAAAAGTTAGACACGGAACTTTGTTTCGCTGCTCTAATCAATAGCAAGGATCTAGGTACGAAATCCTTATTTCGCAGCTCTAATCGACCAGGGAAGGTTGGGGAATAATCGCGCACCCGAGTGACACCCGTTAGAGTGTTGTTAGTTCTTCTAACTTGATAGTTGGCTTAACTACTGCATTGAGCAAAGAAAGGCGCGGATGGCAGTTCTTCAAAATAGACGTACTAATGGGCATACGGGACCCTGGGTGAAAAAGTTGTAAACACAGATAAGAACTCCCAAGATTTGCGAAGGAAGAACAGCTGTTGTAAGGCCGGTAAGGATTCTTGGTATTCGGAGTATAATTCCGAGAATTCAAACGTTTAAGTAACAGAACCGCTATTTATTGGAAAGCGAGTGATTAAACAATGCACTTCTGGTGCTATAGCAATTTACAATAATGCATGAACATAAAGCATTGGCACAAACATTTATATAACGGTGATTAATAACATAATATAAACATAAGATGAATTAGTAATAGTAATAAACAAATTAATATAGGCAATAGAATTAAGCAATGGTATAATTAGGCGGTAAGCATAAGCAATTGAAATTATATAAAGCAAGAGAGTAAGCAAGAATCAATGATATAAATGCGATTGAACGATATACATATAAGGTAATAAGCGAAATCAAAGAAAATAATGTACAGCAATAAGCACAACAATACAAAGCAATATAAAATGAAAATATAAAGAACTAAATAATATCGATGCAAATAAGCAAAAGAAAATAATATAAACGAAAATTAGAATAGTAAGGGCTTACAGTGATGTCGAAGACTCGAGGTCCCTTTTAGGAGATGATGCACTGAAGCTACTTCTTACACTACTTAGCAATAAGAATTTGAAGATTTCGGTAAAGATTTAGTAAGGTGAAACTTTGGTAACGATTGTTGCCGAACTGGTGCGTGTGGCCCAGTGATGCCAGAATCGTGGGACGTGGGACCAAACACTTACCCCCACTATGACCTACCGTCGTCTCCCACTATACCCTACCGGCGTCCCCCACTTTCTTCCCACCGCACTGCACACAAGCATATATTTACTCATGTCCGTGTGAGCTGCTTGTTGGGCTGCCGTGCACACGGACAGGGGTAGGGATATGCTTGTGTGCAGTGCGATGGAAAGAAAGTGGGGGGCGACGGTAGGTCATAGTGGGAGACGACGGTAGGTCATAGTGGGGGTAAGCGTTCTGTCCCACGTCCCACGATTCTGGCATCACTGGTGTGGCCCCTGCGGTGCCGGTATTTATACAAAACAATGGAATGTTGGTTTGCGGTATGTGTGATGATTCATCCTTAAAATATGTGTTATGATTCATGCGTAAAATATGTGTCGTTATTGCGTATTTCGCCGGTTCCTTCGGGGCTTTGAAAGGGGGGTACTCCACCCGTTGGATGGGTTTGGAGGATTTTGATTGGGGTTTGAAAGTGGAGGTTTGAATACGTTTGCCGTAAAAGGAGGGGGGGGGGGAGACATGGTCTCGACATGAGCGAGTTTTAGTGAGGGACTTGTCTAAGGTTTAAACGTAGAAGGAGTTCGCGCCTCTAAGGCCGAAGATGGGAAGGGGATTTGAAATTTGATCATCTGGAGATGGGGACCGCTAAGGTACATCGTCCAAACAACCCGGAGGTTGGGGAAAGGGTTAAGCATTGCGGTTTCGTAAATAGTTGTGTAGTTGTGGGGGGAATTTATATGGAGGATGCTACTTAGGACCGGGAGAAAAATAGTGGGACGTCACAGCATTAAACACATTTATGAAGTAAAGAAAACACAAACATTCAAGTTTTATTTTTACACCATGAGAACGAAAAGTAGGCTGGGAGTACTGCAATGCCTCTTAAACTGAGAAATGGACTTCTAAATCTTTCAGAACATTACTTTGCACAAATGTTTTATTACTTCTAAAAAAAAATCGTTCGAATCGATGCTAACGTTTTATACACCTCTCTTAGAAACCATCATCTGAAAATGTCACGAAAGAACAAAAGATGTCGAGGAACAGAAAGCAACTTTATTTCAACATCGGTGCACAATGTTCAACCTTTCGCTCAAGCGCATGTTGGTATATTCTCCCTTGCACATGACTTCGAGAATGATGACTAATTTTACAGCACATGCTATTTCGTCGAAACACAACATGATTCTTCGAAAGCATAAACATTGTTCGAGAATGAAATATATAATTCGTGTTTGTTAACACGTACTACGTACGTAGAATGTAAACAGAAGTCGATCGGTGTATTTACTGGAGCGAAATTAAACTATGATTTCTTCGACCTGCTTTCTTTCAAACAGAATTGCGTAGAAAAGTGCTTGTGCCATTTTAAAAAAATTTCTACTTAAGTGGTTATAAAAATATTTATGCAACAAATTAAGTTGTGTGGGGGTCATTCCACGCGAAGTCGGACACTTTTCGGAGAAACATTTCGGATTTTGGTGCAACTCGGATATGTTGTAGTCTTTAGGGGTATATAAACATATCTCAAAGGATTTTTCGGAATGTCAACAATTGTGGATGTTACAGCTCTTTGAAATATAGTGTCTACTATTTTTCCAAAAATGATAACTCTGGAACTAATAAACTGATAAAAATGACCTTTTGGATGCTTACAGTGGAGATATAAGAGTACCTAATAAAAATTATTTCACTTAATAAAAACAAATATTTGACCATTTATTTAGCAATTGTTCTTAACAAATGCAATTTTATAGGTGAAGGCAAGTTTTTAAAAATTTGGAAAAAATGAGGATAAAGCCCTGTTTTTCCTCTTTACGGACACGTTTAGAAAATCGTGGACGTTTTAAAATTGGCCAAATGAAAATTAATTGACTGTAACGCTGCGTCAAATCACACCGGCTCGACTGGCTGTGCCGTGCGGTATTCGCAGTGGCCAAGCGGCTATATCTGCTATTCTTATACAGTGTTCTCGAATATGGTAAGTATTTGTAAAAAACTGAAGAAGGAAAAATATTACTATTTTTTATACACAATATGATAGGGTAACTCAATTTTTGGTGTTCGCAATATTTTCCTTGAAACGAAGGTGACCCTCAGTTTTTTAAAATGGTATGCTATATATTTGATTATCTAATATGAAAGCGACTGTCAAGACAAATTCAACCATATAGTATACAATGACCTCCAAGGCTACACATGGTTGCAAAGAACTATTCAGAATTTCCCGGCTCGGGTTGAAAAATTTGGGGCCTTTTTCGTATAACTTTTGAACTATAAGAGATATCGGAATGCAGTTTGCGCCGAAAAATGAGGAAAAATTATTCCCTCTTAATAATGGATAATTTAACATGTTTTACGTTTACATAATTTTTCTTTTATCAATTTTTTAACCATAATTGTTTAAAAAGCTTTTGCAAACTGTTTATTTGATAATGTATTTAACGCTGTTTTTAAAATTCACGGTGTTGATAAACAATAGGCTAGTTGTTTCTGTATCCTTACTTTCATAAATTGAGAAATTAAATTTTTATTCAATTATGTGTTAGTTCTGCAGACCTCAGAATCTATTGTTCTGGTTTTCTTTTTTATGATTTTATCCTTAATGCGGTGCATACCCAGTTCAGACGGAAGGGGTAACTAATGGGACGTGTCTTTGATTGTAGCGGTGTTTGAATTTTTTTTTCTAGAATTTTTGTGTTTGAATGTGTTAGCTACTCAACGCCAGGCCTATACTGGCTTCCGTTAATGCCATTTTTTGGAATGATGTGCCATTATTGTGGCTTTTACAAGCAGGTGGCGAAAAATCTTTCCGTACAAGGGTATAGCGCCGCGGTCAACCCTGTCGTAGCCAAAATTTTTGAAATTGAGGCGGGTACGAGATCAATTGACATTATATTCAAATCTCATTACAGTAATCTGGGGTGCGAGTGGTAAACCGATCATAAAACCGAAGCGCGCGGCTCGATTACCTGGGCCGGGAAATTCCCAAAACCAAGCTCTTTACGACGCTAAAATTTTCGAAGCTCGGGAATCACTTTTGTCCAGCGGTCGCTGGCAGCTCTCCGCTGGGCCGGTGCATGGTTGTAGTGGAATGCGTCCGTGAAGCGGTGTTGCCATTTTACAAGTTCGTGCACGCGCAGGTTGCAGGATTAAACGACGACCCTGTATAACCGCTTGGCCACTGCGAATACCGCACGGCTCGAGCCAGTCGAACGGGTGTGATTTGACGCAGCGTTACATTCAATTAATTTTCATTTGGCCAATTTTAAAACGTCCGCGATTTTCTGAACGTGTCCGTAAAGAGGAAATACAGGGCTTTATCCTCATATTTTTTCCAAATTTTTAAAAACTTGCCTTCACCTATAAAATTGCATTTGTTAAGAACAATTGCTAAATAAATGGTCAAATATTTGTTTTTATTAAGTGAATTAATTTTTATTACGTACTCTTATATCTCCACTGTAAGCACCCAAAAGGTCATTTTTATGAGTTTATTAGTACCAGAGTCATCATTTTTTGGAAAAATAGTAAACACTATATTTCAAAGAGCTGTGACATCCACAATTTTTGACATTTCGAAACATTCTTTGAGATATGTTTATATACTCCTAAAGACTACAACATATCCAAGTTGCACCAAAATCCGAAATGTTACTCCGAAAAGTGTCCGACTTCGCGTGGAATAACCCCTGGTAGTCTCCCGATTGGGGAAGTTCCGATACCGACAAAGTATCGATACTTGTACTCATTACTTGGATCGAAAGGAAGTATCGATATCTACTCAGTATCGCAACAGAAGTATCGATATCTACTTGTAGCGAATCAAAATTAACACAGTTCTTTTTTATTAAACTATTTTAACAAAAATTTATTTCTATTACATTAATTAAAAAACGATTCTTCTGAAATATCTCCCAGAAACAATAATTGTTCTAAATGTTTCCCTGTAAGTCGATTCCTGGTCTGTGTGATTGTTGCTCCCGCCTTTGAAAATAATGTTTCACAGGGGACTGAGGAAGCAACAACTACCAGGAACACTGCCGTTGAACCTGACGAAGTGTCAAGTCCTTAGGATTACTCGTGCTCGTAGTACATGTATTTGCGCGTATTCGTTAGGCCCGATGGTATTATCCACCATTGAGAAAGTGCGGGACTTGGGGGTGACCTAGGGTAAGTGTGGGTATTACTGCGGACTTTTAAGGTAGGTTAACTTTAGAACCCTCGATACGGCGTTCAAATGAATGAAAGTTCCTCCTTCTTTTTTTAAAAGAAAGGTGGGACCTTAATAATTCCATAAAAAATATGAGGGCGGGGTAATATGTACAGTTAATTAAAAACACAGAGATTTGTCGATCAATGTCATTGCATGAGTTACTGCGGACATGCATGTATTACTGCGTGCCAGTTACTAACGAAAAATCAGTTACTGCGCATGTATTACTGCGGTCTGATGTCAGGCGAAACATAACCTTAATACCTTTGCAGGTTACGTAGACAGAAGTGAATACGGTCGGAAGAAAGGTTAGGTGGCGCAATGGTCGGTCCGCAGTAATACATGCACATGGTGTAAAGTACTGCACCTAATACTGCGGTGACAAATAAAAATTAAAACTAAAATGTAGACGACTGATTGATTGTTTTTCTGGAAAAATAACTCTTATTCTACCGAGCAATAATGCTACATTACATGTATTACTATTAATAACAAAAATATAAATGTTTTTCTAGTAGGTGTTCATGACCACCATATCGGGAATCGACCGAAGTTTCGCCTTGACGAATTTCAAACTACGATAAAAGAATTAATAATAACTTTGCTGTACATATTTATTAATAATTACCTGTAATAGAGTTTAAAATAATTTTATTAAAAATTTTCAAGAGATTATGTACTTTCTAACATTAAATATGATCTGTTTTAGAATATCCGCAGTAATCGGGGCATCCGCAGTAATACCCACACTTACCCTATAATGCTGCCTTTTCTTTTGTTGACCATATTAATGGTGCTATAAATTTCGCATCTAAACAACTAGGTTTTATTATGAGGCATTCGCGGGGATTTAAGAACATGAGGACCTTCAAGCTTTTGTATGATGCGTTGGTAAGGCCTCACCTTGAATATGCGTCGGTTATTTGGGCTCCGCACCAGGCTTACCTTATTGAGGCTATTGAAAGAGTACAACACAGGTTTCTACGGTTTGCGTCCTTTCGTCTTGGGCAACCTCTCAATGTTTACGATCATGACTATGGGCCTGCGCAGCGTAGATTCAATTTTTTAACGATGCAGCAGAGATTGGTGTTGGCGGATCTGTGTTTTCTGTTTAGAATTATTAATGGTGACATAAATTGTCCACGGCTATTGGAGTTAATTAATTTCAGTGCTTTGTCCAGACCGCTACGCTTTACTCCTCTGTTTCGTGTTAGATTCTTCCGAACCAACATGCGGCTGAGTGATCCTATCACTAGGGTTTGGGTGCGGGGAAGCGAGGTAGCCGACCGGATTAACTTTTTTGGTTCATCGCTTGAAGCTTTCAGACGCTCGGTAATCTTGCAGTTTGGAGCAGCTTTGGCATAGGCTTTCCTGTTATATTGTAACTGTCTGTATACTATTGCATTTAGTACACTAGTGGTACTTTCTTGTGTTATTATTGGGCTGGTCCCGTGAAATATATATAAATAAATAAATAAATAAACATTCGAGCCTGTTTATATAATAATGAGTACATTATTTTCATATCTTCCCATTCTTCTAAAGGAGAGGATTTTAATTCTGAAACTGGGGAAGACAAATAATTCGATATTTGATGGCTTTTACAATTAGTTTTGTTTCGTTGATCCATCACTAGCTTTTTGTGGCGATGCCAGAAATCGTATTCCTTTTTAATAGCATCTTCTGATTCTGCTTCCCCACTAGGCTCAATTATATCTTCTTTAATTAAATCTTTTAATTTCTGAATTACCCTTCCACAGGCATGTGAGTCTTTAAAGTGTATCCCCATAAAAAAACTTCAAAAAAGGAAAAAAATTACGCCAAGTACATGAAAAATCAAATAAATCACAAAAAAATAGAAGGTAATAATTACAAAATAAAAAAAAATGTGAAATCAGAATGAGCTGCCAGTACATAAAGATGCTTTCCAACTGCGCTTTAGATGACACAACTACATATGCACAGCTAAAATTCCATTACTCATAATAGCTATTTATACAAAGAAATAATGTATTAAATAATATTAAGCAGATATATTTTTACGCAAATAAATATTTTAATACGAATGAATATTTTATTCAAAATACTTGGCGCTGCGCAACCGAAAAAATGTTAATTGTCTTACAATTAGTATTAATAATTTACAATTACTCCCTTGCAATCTAAAATACATAAACATATACATACACATATTAGAAACGCAGTCAGATTTATTCTACATATATTTAATTCTAATATAATACGTAGCATATGCACACGCACACACACAGTTACGAACGCACCCACAAGAAAGAAAAAGATTGATGCAATGTATACATTATTTGGGATTGGCCCAAACGGCCACCGGCCAAGTCGGCGCGGATTCGTTGCCGAAACCGCGCGCGCTTCGAAAGCGACTAAAGGTAGGATTTCCTAGACACGATTCGCCGCGGCGGCGGATCGCGGCGGCGAATCCTAAGCGCCGTTCTTATGGAGAAGCGTGTATCCGTTTTCCTAGGCGCGTTTTCCAACCGCTCTGTCAGTGTGTCTGTCTCGGCAGCTACCTAGGCTACTCGAGACGCAACACAATGCGATGAGTGTCTGTTTTTCGCCATTATGGCGGAATCTCCTGGCGGGTGGCTAATCGCGGCGGCCAAAAGCTTGACTGCTCCAAACTGAGACTAGCGGAGACCGCCGCGCGATCCATCCCAACAGTGGGACAGAATCCCTAGATATAAGGAAACTAGTTGAAATCCAAAAGTTATGGGATTATGTTTTCTTGATATATTTCTTGTAAACTAATAATATGAGCACCTAAAAAGGGGAAAAATATCATGGCGGCTACTTCTGATCTGTGTGTAAACACGTGTCAAAGTTTGTATGTTTTTATTTTGTGCAAAATTGTAAATCGAAGCGAATGTGGAGAAAAAATTGTAAACCTGTATCCATGTTATCCCGATACCAATATACTAAATAAATAGGTACTGTTCACAAAGTGTTAATACATTCCTACGAAATTATTCAATATTTGGGCAACCTACCACTCGGCTAATTGGGAGAAAGGACCCAACACACCAGATATAAAGATTTTAAAAAGTACAGAATAGATTGTATGTACGCACAAAATAGTCACATTGCAATACAAACGAAGAAGTTTTAAACCTTTTATCGACTTCTTGAGGTCCAGTAGTAGATAGTTTTCAAGGTACCTTCGCCAAAAAAAGACAAAGAACTTTTTTTATAAAGTAGCTTGATATGACATGTATGTAATCCATGCGGCATATTACACAATAATCATTCTTGCACAATTCTGGCCGTAATGCTTGCGGTAAAATTCCCCACAAACCCCAGTTTGGTAGCACTTTCTTCTAAATTGTTTATTAAAATATTTAAAAATTTATGTGCATCTAAAATGCCATCTATAAAAACGAGATTTCTAGTGCTGTTTGCAAACATAGACCCCCATAACATCAAGGAACCACCGCAGTACTTTACAGTAGGGCGTAAATTTGTAGTATTCATTTCTGAATTCGGTTTTCTTCAGGCATAACGGCCTCTATCCGAACCGAATATATTGATAATATATTAAAAATTATTTCTACCAAATTGGGGTTTGTGGGGAATTTTTATTTATAGCAAGACAACGACCGCAAGCATTACGGCCAGAATTGTGGAAGAATAATTATTGTATAATATGCCTCATGGATTACATACATGTCATACATCCCCATAATGTCTGGACATTAACCTCATCGAATATTTGTAGGCTGAAATTCACAGGACATTAAAAAAGTACGACATACTTCGAAAGACATAGTACAACAAAAGATTTTAGAAGTATGGAATTTTATCGAATCTAAAATAACTGAAAAGCTAGTGCACAGCATGCGACAACGTCGAAAAAACGTAATATTAATATAAAATAAGGTGCGTATAGGTAATTAATGCCGATGGAATACTTTCGTGACCCTGCTTCAGTACATCTGTGCAATGAATGTTTCATAACTTCTACAAATCTAACATGTATATTTTTATTGTTTACAGTTTTATTCTTTAGGTATATCTTTTTTTTACGGGTGGACAAACCAAGCTTTTGTTGGACAAATGTCGGCAAACAAATGCCATCATTATTATATAAAAATTCGCAATTGGGGGGTGCCAACTTCACAGACCTCGAATCGTCGTCTCATTTCGTCCTCGAGACTCTATATGTAAATATGTATATGTACATACTGTATTGTACAGGGTTATTCTGATGCGAAGCCTGTCAAAGAGATACCGGCTGGCACCACGTAGGCAGGTCAACCTCCCGTGATGCCGCACCGAATTTTATGGCTTTCGACCCTCGAAGGATTTGGAATACCATTAAAAGTGGAAAAATCCAAGTTCCATATGTCTCATCAGATCTCTGCGAAAACGGTGCCAATCGATTCGCTATGTTTCACCGATGAAACTAACACCAAGAACGACGTAATTCGGAGCATAATGAAGGAAATTAGATGAAAAATTCGTTTGCATAATTTCAAGCTATCTTCGTTAAAAATAGCCCGATTTACATGACATTTGGTATGATTTTCATTGGAAAAACGTAAGGAAGCCATCGGTGTCATTTCCATAGAGATACGATAATGAATAATCAATCTGATTTTTCTGAAACAGGTATACCGACCTTAGAATAGACCCTTTCAAGTGCTCGAACCCAGTGGGTCCTTTAACGCGGGACCGGAGGTCTGCTCGCCGCGGAGATGGGCCGCGATTCACCGTCGCGATTTCGCCGCCGCAGCGAAATCGTGTCTTGGAAATCCTACCTTAAGGTCTGCTCGCCGCGGCGACGGGCCACGATTCACCACCGCGATCCGCCGCCGCGGCGAATCGTGTCTAGGAAATGCTACCTTAACGCGACCAAATCGCACCACGCACGATCGCGATGATGATATCGGTCGGGCCATCTGTTGACGCGCACCTCACCTAATTAGGCAGCGCTCTCTCTTAATCATACGAACCGCTTTGTTCTACCGAGGTAGTCCTCGTCCTGCTCAGGATGAGCAGCTGTTAGGTGGGGTGCTGACGTCACAGAATTCGGCGAAACGGCCCGATCCATCATCGCGATCGATCTTCTTTCTACGAAACGTCGAATCGTAAAATGGTGTCTCTTTTGTCGCATGCTTGCGCTTGCTGGAACGTTCCAGACCACGCTTCCTCTCACTAAGTTCGCGCTCAATCTTTCGCGTGCTTTCGCGTTATAGACAATAAGTGCAGTTAATTATGTTCCGTGCTGTACTGTGTTAATTTAAGTGCCTAAACTAGTACTTTATTGTTCAGTGTCCTGTAAATATCAAGTGTCTGTGACCTTAGTTTAAACTTAACGACTATTCTTTGCGACTATCTTATACTTAATAAAGACTACATTCTAAAATTAATTCGCGAACGTTTGAAGCTTCGCGTTCGTGCTCAGACAACATGTTTATTCAGTTTAGCAACACCAATTCGGGGCGCAGCGCTAAGTATTTTGAATAAAATATTTATTCGTATTAAAATAATTATTTGCGTAAAAATATATCTGCTTAATATTATTTAATACATTTTTTCTTTGTATAAATAGCCATTATGAGTAATGGAATTTTAGCTGTGCATATGTAGTTGTGTCATCTAAAGCGCAGTTGGAAAGCATCTTTATGTACTGGCAGCTTATTCTGATTTCACATCTTTTTTTATTTTGTAATTATTACCTTCTATTTTTTGTGATTTATTTACTTTTTTGAAGTTTTTTTATGGGGATATCACTTCTTTTTTCAAAGATTAATTGTACTATTATTTGCAAATTCATATTCATACAGACGTGTTAATTGTTTATTTATCTTGAATGCATGGAAAATCTTCCAGACGATTAGATCGAAATATTTGGAACAAATGTTGACGCATGATTGTACGTTACTTTGTCTGGTAATTTATTGATGAATAATAACGAAACAGCAAATGCACTCGCAACAACTCCGTAATCCCGACTGTTAGGTTGAGCTTGTAGGGGAAGGTGGGACAAGATGGGGTAGTTAAGGTTTGGTGATGAATAAAACACAGGTTTTCATAATCAACTAATCAATTTTTTTGTTTGAATCATTCTTTGGTAATAAGTCTTTCAGTTTAACTATGCATCAACCTAATCTCTACAGGTTTTAATAGAAAATTTCAGAAAAAGTCCTTTCTCCCGATTGTTAGGTTGAGTTTGTACATGTGGACATTTAATAAATTCTTCGTCGATTTTTTCGCCATGTTTGGTCAAAAAAGGGTATAACTCCTTAAGGGGGGAGACCACTGTCTCGGCCCGAAATGTAAGGGTATTTTCGGGAATTTATTTCAACCAAACAACGCAAGTAAATAAATTTATTGCTTAGTATAGTCAATAGTGTATATATCGAAAGGTAAGAAAAAATATTTTTTAATCAAATTCATAAATCCGTTTTCTGTATACACTCCGTCAAAATTTGCGCTCCGGAAAAAACATGCTAGTCGCGTTCACAGTCCCCAGACCATATGGTTCATCGAAATTAAAAAAAAACAATAATATTCAGAAACTAGAAGCCTGCCTCTATTACGCGACGATGGCAAAATGTCGAATTTATAAAAAATAACAAAATGGCGGACCACTGAAAAAAGTCGTATTTTCGGGGTACAAAATTGGGGAAATGTTGCTAAAAAAAATAGAAGCAGGTCGAAAATTGAAAATGTCTTATCGTCACGTAATAGCGACGGGTTTTCCGTACAATAAATGTCCTTGATCATGCCAATTGGACGTATAGTTTTCTCTGTAGACTGTCAACGCGGTTGAAAAATGTCATTCTGAGGAAATCGCGTTCAATGTTCCGTGTGGCTCAGTCGCGCGTTTGACACCGCTTCACGAAAAACACCATATCTCCGTCAATTTTGCGAATTCCTTCATCAAATTTGGAGAGAACATTCTTGAAACATACGCCTTTCAGAAAATGTAAAAAAAATTCAGATTTGAGACAGTGGTCTCCCCCCTTAAGGTAAATTTTAATTTGTGCAAAATCTGTATGTGATCCTGATGAAATGAGGATGTTATAATTGCGGTGTTTCCACGTTTTCTGGACATACGAGTCTTTTGCTCTCTGATTGGCACGAGAATCAATTATTTTCGTCTAATTATAACTACTACTATAATTAATTTAAATTGGTTGTTTATTAAAATTATATTTACAATTAAGGATCATCTTATAATAAATATGGTTATTGGGTGAAAATAAGAATATGAGATTATTATTAAAAAAAATGTGATTTTTATTTTTTTCCTTATAATGCACTCATATTTTAATTTGTTGTTTATATTATTTATTATATTTATTAAGTTGAATCCCACACAGCACACAATAAGGGTGTAAGGGTAAAGGGTGTATGGGTACAGGGCGCAAGGGTAAAGGGCGCAAGGGTAAAGGGCGCAAGGGTAAAGGGGGCAAGGGTAAAGGGCGCAAGGGTAAAGGGCGCAAGGGTAAGGGCGCAAGGGTGAAGGGCGCAAGGGTGAAGGGCGCAAGGGTAAGGGCGCAAGGGTGAAGGGCGCAAGGTTGAAGGGCGCAAGGGTGAAGGGCGCAAGGGTGAAGGGTACAAGGGTGAAGGGTGTAAGGGTGAAGGGTGAAGGGTGCAAGGGTGAAGGGTGCAAGGGTGGAGGGTACAAGGGTGAAGGGTGTAAGGGTGAAGGGTGCAAGGGTGAAGGGTGCAAGGGTGGAGGGTGCAAGGTGCAAGGGTGAAGGGTGCAAGGGTGAAGGGTGCAAGGGTGAAGGGTGCAAGGGTGAAGGGTGCAAGGGTGAAGGGTGCAAGGGTGAAGGGTGCAAGGGTGAAGGGTGCAAGGGTGAAGGGTGCAAGGGTGAAGGGTGCAAGGGTGAAGGGTGCAAGGGTGAAGGGTGCAAGGGTGAAGGGTGCAAGGGTGAAGGGTGCAAGGGTGAAGGGTGCAAGGGTGAAGGGTGCAAGGGTGAAGGGTGCAAGGGTGAAGGGTGCAAGGGTGAAGGGTGCAAGGGTGAAGGGTGCAAGGGTGAAGGGTGCAAGGGTGAAGGGTGCAAGGGTGGAGGGTGCAAGGGTAAAGGGCGCAAGGGTGAAGGGCGCAAGGGTGAAGGGCGCAAGGGTGAAGGGCGCAAGGGTGAAGGGTACAAGGGTGAAGGGTGTAAGGGTGAAGGGTGCAAGGATGAAGGGTGCAAGGGTGGAGGGTGCAAGGGTGATGGGTGCAAGGGTGAAGGGTGCAAGGGTGAAGGGTGCAAGGGTGAAGGGTGCAAGGGTGGAGGGTGCAAGGGTGAAGGGTGCAAGGGTGAAGGGTGCAGGGGTGAAGGGTGAAGGGTGCAAGGGTGAAGGGTGCAAGGGTGAAGGGTGCAAGGGTAAAGGGTGCAAGGGTAAAGGGTGCAAGGTGAAGGGTGCAAGGGTAAAGGGTGCAAGTGTAAAGGGTGCAAGGGCAAATGGTGCAAGGGTAAAGGGTGTAAGGGTAAAGGGTATAAGGGTAAAGGGTATAAGGGTAAAGGGTGCAAGGATAAAGGGTATAAGGTTAAATGGTAAAAGGTGTAACGGTATATAAGGGTATATAAAGGTATAAGGGTATAAGGATGTAAGTATATAAGGGTATATAAGAGTATTAGTGTATATAAGAGTATAAAGGTATAACGGTATATAAGGGTGTAAGATTATATAAGAGTAGGGTGTAAGGGTATAAGGGTATAGAAGAGTATAAGGGTATATGAGGGTGTAAAGTTATAAAGGTATAGAAGGGTGTACAGTATTGTCTCCCTATGTGCCCGATTTGGTGTACGCGTGTGAACTTGTCGCTATCCCCAGCACTTCTGTCTCACTCTTGTCCGGCGAAGGCGAGAGGGAGATGGAACGAAAGCGAGCGAGACACGTTCGCGTACCTCCGCCGCGCATGCAAAGCGTTCCATCTCGCTCCCCCTTCGGCCAGAAAGAAGTGAGAAACGAACACTCGGAATTAGGGATCTGTCCTCTCTGAGTGCCCAACGACGGTCCCGATCAGCGGGTACATACGGAGACAATACTGTATATAGAAGAGTATAAGGATGTAAGGGAATATATATGAGTATAAGGGTATAACGGTATTTAAGGGTGTAAGGGTAGGTATATAAGAGTATAAGTGTATATAAGGATATATACTGTGCGGAATGATCCCGAGAGTCGACGAACGAAACATGTGTGCGAAACTGATAGGTGTGTGTGTATACATATTATGTCGACGACGACAAATTTTCGACTGGAGAAGAAAAATTTTCTCTTACCATTTCTGACAATTCCATTAGACGATATTACGATATCTCTAGCATGCGTGGACCGATTTTTTCGGAATTGGTCTTATTCGAAAGCTTATATGCCGTTTACATGAGGAAAATGCCTTTAAATTTAAAAAATATTGCAGGGGTGATGAGATATAATGAAATAAGTTTCAGAATATTTTCGGGACGAGTAAAGGATAGCGGTAGCGACAGTCGATACGAATGCAGGGCTCGGAATTTCGGATTTCGGAAAATGGAGATACATGGCGGGGCAGTTGACATTCATATACAGGGTGTCTTATATGTATATAGTACAGGGTGTCTTTTCTTTCATGTACTTGGCGTCGAGACGCTACCGCGTCTCTAGATATTCTTAAGGGGGGAGACCACTGTCGCAAATCTGATATTTTTTTACATTTTCTGAAAGGCGTATGTTTCAAGAATGTTCTCTCCAAATTTGATGAAGAAATTCGCAAAAGTGACGGAGATATGGTGTTTTTCGTGAAGCGGTGTTGAACGCGCGACTGAGCCACGCGGAACTTTGAACGCGTTTTTCTCAGAATGACATTTCTCAACCGCGTTGACGGTCTACAGAGAAAACTATACGTCCAATTGGCTTGATCAAGGACATTTATTGTACGGAAAACCCGTCGCTATTACGTGACGATCAGACATTGTCAATTTTCGACCTGCTTCTATTTTTTTTAGTAACATTTCCCCAATTTTGTACCCCGAAAACATGACTTTTTTCAGTGGTCCGCCATTTTGTTATTTTTTACAATTTTGACATTTTGCGATCGTCACGTAATAGAGGTAAGCTTCTAGTTTATTAAATATTATTGTTTTTTTTAATTCCGATTAACCATATGGCCTGGGCACTGTCAACGCGACAAGCATATTTTTGCCGCAGCGCAAATTGTGACGAAGAGGATACAGGAAATGAATTCATGAACTTGATTGAAAAAATTGTTCTTTTTACCCTTCAATATGTAGGGGAAGTCGGGGTATTGTGAGCCACTTTTTTTTATTGCCAAAGAACTATTAAATTAAGTTTTTCATCAAATTTCAACGCTAAATGTTGTAGTATGAAGATTTACCTTTCTTTTAGACACAATAGTTTAATCGAATATCTGCAAATTAGATGATTTTAAGACTATTACAAAAAATTTGCATTTTCTTGAATTTTGAAAATCTCGGGGAATCGTGAGCCACTTTAAAAAATCAAATAAAAATTTCAATTTCTGTTATGAAATGTTTATTCATGTATCTGAATGACAAAATATTTGTTTAATCTGAAACAAAGTTTGCAAGTCCAATTTCTTGCGGTCATTCCGGCGCATTCCAAGTGGATGGCACGATCGCAGACGTTGCAATGAATGGTGTTTCGGCGGTTCATCTTTTCGGCATATTTTCCATGCAAATTATGCAGAAATCAACGTCCTCTTCCTGATCCGTATCGATTGGAGGCGGTTGTTTTTTCTGCGGTGTCTTGGATTTGGCATGAACATTCCGCTTCTTTGCTGCTGGTGTATTGCCTCTTTTTTCTTCTTTCTTCCGCTTTTTCTGGGCCTTTTCACGAAGCTCACTCACAACTTCTGGCGATGTCAAAATAGCAGATGCCATTGATTTACGGCCACGGTTCGATTTTTTAGCTGGCGTGCCAGCTTTTAATGGTAGGACAGCCTGTAATGCGTCGAGAAGGTCTTTATTCGAAATAACAGAGGCCGTTGTAGATGCACCACTTGTCGAAGGTCCAGCGCTAGTTGAAGGCACGGATGTGGTTATTTCCTCATGTGCTGCAGTATCTTCGTCGGAAATAACAATGCGGCTCTGATCGTGAGCATCGTCACCTTTTATATTCTCTTCAGGCAGTTGCGAAGCAACAAAATCCACTTCAGTAAATACATGTGGATCGAACGGATAAATGCCAGCTGCCTTAAATCCAGCTTTGATATTTTTTGGTGTGACGGCCACATCGAGGCACTTATCAGCAACGAGTGGTACGTGATGCAAGTCGAATGTTATACCGATGTTGTTTTTCTTCCAAGCGTCATGTTCAATAGCGTATGCGGTTTTAAATGGGCCGAACACAGTTACATCAAGTGGCTGCATTCGGTGCGTGCAATGTGGAGGAAATGACAACATTGTTATCCCGTGTTTAAGGGCCAAATCAAGAGATTCAATCGACAAATGTGATGCGTGGTTGTCGAGCAGTAAAAGAGTTGGTGATTCTGCATTCGCGCCGGTGTGTTTGATAAAATGTTTCATGTATTTGGGAAAGTCTTCCGATGTCATCCATCCCGAACCGTTGGCAATGCCGATTGCACCGGGTGAAGCATGGGTCATGAATACTTCCTTCATTTTCAGTCTTGGAAACAGGTAAAATGGAGGAATCGATTGACCGGTAGCGCTGACGGACAATGCCATAGTTACATTTGTGCCTCGCTCTTGAGACGTTGATGTTCCGACTCGTTTTTTGCCTTTATGGCAAATACTAACACTGATCACTTAATTTACTTTTCATGGAACGTGTTGTTCCTACGTTTTAAAAATTGCTGCTCACCTCGCTGCCTCGCGGCATCATGGACCCCGTCGAGAATAGCCTCGACGCTAAACGGCGAAATGTATCCTCGCTTGGCGTTTGGATGTGAGGATATTGCGGCGCAAATGCTCGCGCAGCAGCATTTGCGTCCCCGTTGTTCCGGGCGTACACCCAGAACATCCTGTAGTATTCTTGGGCTGTAAACATTTCTGAGACGTGTTTGCTAGCTGACTGACAAGATTTTTTCCAAGCAACTTCTCCTACCCCCAAGTAGCTTCTCTCGTGCCATTATGAGTTAACCCCCACCAGGACAAGAGGTTTTAGGTAAAAAGAAGCCATCACATTTTCGAAACACACGTGTTTTGCAGAAGAGCAACGAACGAACCATCGTACACTTTCACAAAAGCCCACGCTCCGTCCTTTTACTGCCAATGTACCCATTGCTATGAGATAGAAAGCAGGCACCACGTGTATCGGTTCGAAAGGGTCCGAAGGGCAAAGAAACAAAAACTCTTCGAGTTGGTATAATGAAGAAAATGCATACCATTCCTGTTTCCCCTTTCCGATACCCTGAGTTCACGCCTGCTACGAGGCGGAACCAATTAAATCATAAATTATCCAAAACTGTAGGAAACCGTTCTCTGCCGCCGACTAGCGGGACAATACTGTCATAAACCGCGACCCTGGCGAACTGCTCTGGCCGATCTGCCTGATTAATTTTGGGGAACTGGAATTTAAAAAGTGTTATCAACATCAAAGTGGGCTTGAAGTCCGATTGGCCCTAATCTAACCAATCTGCCCTGCACCCCTCCCAAATTGCCACTGTCGTGAAGAGGCCCTCTTCACAGCAATATGTCCTCCCCAAGGCCCACCTTCACCCGCACGGAATACGTCAACGCGTATTGTCCCTGAATTGAGGAACAATCCGGGACATACATTATCCTGATTCCAGAAGACATCGAAAAAGCCTTTCCCGTTTCACCTCGAGGTCGCGATTGTAAAAATCTGAGCTTATTTCTAGAGTAATGCAGCTGATATTAACGTCACAGTAAGCTGTTAAAGACAATGGTGCGCCCCGTCTCAGGAAAAGCAACCGCGCGCGATTTGACGTAACAAGCAACCGAATAAATGTTAATGTTTCGACACAAGACATGTTCAAAGTTGAAAATTTGTAGTTTTCTTCAAAAAGTGAATTTTTCAAAAACTAAGAGTGACGGCGGCAAACGGTTTGCGGATTCGTTTTCAGCTCACGAAACCTACAAGAAACGGCTATTGAATGTTACAAGTCCAGATAGCAGTCGAACTGTGTTAGTGGTGTTTATACATACTGTATGTATAATATACAGTATTGCCTCCGTATGTGCTCAGTTTGGTGTACACGATACGGGTTTGTCGCTATCCCCACCACTTTTGTCTCACTCTTGTTCGGCGAAGGCGAGAGCGAGATGGAACGAGAGCGTGGGAGAGCCACTGAAAGCGACCGAGGACGGTACGAGACAGACGACGCGTTGATGTTTTGTCTCGCTCCGTCTTTCGAGCGCCGTGACACACCGTCCTTTGCGTGCGCGACGGGCGTGCGCCATGGTCACAAGAACTTATGGTGAGCACGAGAACTGCTTCGCAAAATCTTGACGCAGGCCCGGCTTAAGTAGTTTTTGCGCGCTAGGCGAACTTATCAAATCGTGTCCTTTATTATAATACATTTATTTGAGATTATTTACAACTTTACTCTGCAAAATTAGGCAACTGCTAGGGCGTAAGGTTGACAAGAAGTGCAAAATGGTATTTTAATTATTGGTATTGTTGAAAATAAATTTTTAAATGAAATACTACAAATAGTACTACAACGGTTTTAAACTACGAGTAAAAATTAAGAGTAATGATATGAAGAAGCTCAATTAAATGTATGATAATAAATGGCGGAATTTGGCAAGCTTGCCTAGGGCACAATATAGACCCGAGCCGTGCCTGGCTATCTGACTGTCGCGCGCATGCTTCTGAGCGCTCGCGCACGCCCGCCGCGCATGCAAAGTTCCATCTCGCTCCCCCCTTCGACCAAAAAGAAGCGAGAAACGAACACTCGGAATTAGGGCTTTGTTCACGATACGGGCTCAACGCCGGTCCCGACCAGCGAGCACATACGGACACAATACTGTACGTATAGGTAGACCAGGGATGGGCAACCCGCGGCCCATAGGCCGCATGCGGCCCGTTCCCCGACTTGCCTGCTCTGCTGGGCCGCAGGAGAACAACTCTTACTCTTTTAACTCCTACACTACACTGTACTGTATACTTATTTGCACGTCTGGAATCACCCCTTAAATTTTCTTACACGTGTTACCGAACACCTTGCATACATGAAAAAATTCATTATTAAATATCCTCCAACTTTTATTTTATCTGTTCTTTTCTCGAATCCATTTTTGTGTTCTTTACTTCTGTCTCTTTACTCACAAGCATCTTTCTTTCGTTGCTACGAGTCGTTGCCAACCGCAAATGGCACCCAGGTTTCCGGGACTCGGTTCTTACCTGTATGCCGAATTTTTACAACCACTTTATTATCCTTTTCTATTCCTATTTCAGTCTCTCTCTTTTTTATTGCTATGTTGCTGTGCCTTTCCGTATTCGCGTTTAGTTGGCCAGTTAGTACTTCGCCTCGCTGCATCGCTCTACTTCGGACTAGCACAGATATTTTTGAATTTATTGTTAGTGTTGTTACTTTGTTACTGTTGTTGTGTTCTATTGTTATTTGTTATATTTCAATTTTTCACGGACTTGTACATTGCTTCGAAATGCCGAAGAGGAAGATTAGTGATGAAAATCGTCAATTTGCAGAAATCTGGGAGACAGAATTTTTTGTTATTGATTGTGGCGGGCAACCTTTGTGTTTACTATGTAAAAAAAAATTGGGGCAATGAAGAGATATAATATTTCTCGCCATTATACTTCGTATTATGCGGAAACATATGACTCGTATTCCACACATTGTCGACGAGATACAGTGAATCGATTGAAACTGCAACATGAAATTGAAGAAAAACTCGAAACTTCTATTGCTGCATCTACGTCTCAACATCAAAGCCTTGCGGCATCATATTCTGTTGCATTACAGATTGCACGTAGCAAGAAATGTTTTTCCGATGGCGAACTCATTAAAAAATATACCATAGAAATGGCTAAAGCATTTGGAAACGAAAGTGCAGTGAAAAGTTTCCAGAGTGTGACGCTATCACGGGCAAGTATTTCTCGACGTGTCAGTGAAATTAATGAACACATTGAAAATAATTTGAAATGTTTATTAGAGAAGTGCCGGTATTTTTCCTTGTGTCTGAACGAAAGTACTGATATTAGTGACATAAATCAGTTACCAATTTTTGTGCGGGTAATAGATAATGAGTTTTGTATACACGAGGAACTACTAGCACTTGTGCCAATGCACGGAACTACGAAGGGAGTTGATATTTTCAACGCGGTTCGCCAGGAAGTGCAAAAATACGGTAGGCTGCGTAAATGGATTAGAGGCCTGTCTGAGAAATGTATTTGAAATAGTCTCAGCTGAGTGCTCTGCTGGCAAAGTGAGGTTAGGACGACAGTAAAGAAGTGCACACAACACAGATGAGTTAAAATTGAGTCTATGTCTTTATTTTTACACTCGTTGAGTGAGTCACAATAACTATAGAGATGTAACAGATGTGAGATTTTGTACAATCTCGTTGAGAATTAACGCGCACAATGACCACGCGGTCGCACACGCGGTCGATCCACGATCGATCTGCACGAAATTGAACAAGGTTCACAACCAAAAGGAATCAGGGTGACCGTGAGAAACTTGAGAGAATGCGAATGCTTTTGAGAATTGAGAATCCACACGTTCCTGTGAGAAATTAAGAAATTCGCGAGCGACACGTCCTTTCCAGTACTCGATGTGAACAAGAGAGAGCGATCCAAGATGGCAGAGCATTTCCATTACGCGTCGTCTCGAACCGTCTAGAACATCGACCGCGGGGAAAGTGATTGGTTGAGAGTTTGTCGTTGACCTTTGATTGGCTGATCGATTGTGGTTCGACCGTACGTTCCGCAGCCCAGGAGGTGCTGCGGTGTGTTGGGGTGTGGCGATGATCTGAACTAATAGATTCTCAAACAAGGCCTGTTAAAAAAACATGGAATTAACTGTCCCACATTACACTGCATTATTCACCAAGAAGCATTGTGTGGAAAGATTTTAATGCTCAGCTCAACAATGAAAATTGTAACAAAAATTACTATTTAATTAGAGGAGGAAACAGGGCATTGTCGCACCGCAAATTTCAAAATTTTTTGGAAGAAATGAATGCATCATATGGAGACCTGCCTTTATATAGCGACGTACGTTGGTTCAGTGCTGGAAGAACGTTGCAGCGTTTTTTCAATTTACGGTCTGCAATCCAGGATTTTTTACAACGGAAAGTTAAAGGAAATTCCGAAAATATGGAACAAAAATTTGAAGACGTTAATTTTTTAAGCGAACTAGCCTTCTTAACAGATGTTACTCATCACCTCAATTGCCTAAATATAAATTTGCAAAGACGACAGCAAACAGTGTCTGACTTAGTTGGTTATATAAAAGGTTTTCAAAATCAATTATAGCTCTTTATTTCGGAATTGCAAAATAATGAATTGTACCATTTTCCATCATGCAAAGAAATCGGTGATGAGTATCCAGACGCAAACTTTGTACAATTTGTCTCAACTTTAGTGGAAATTCAAAAACAATTTGAAACAAGATTCAAGGATTTTGATGCACTACAAAAGGATCTCATCATACTTAACAACGCTAAGGGATGCAAGATTGAAGAACAAGAAAATCCATACAAAATGGCGTTGTGCAACATTCAACCAGATCCTTTGGCCATTTGTAGGAATGAATATGGAGTCAGTAGTAAGGCTATGACAGTTCTAACCCAAATTTGAGTTTGAAGGCCATTTCCCCCACCCCTCCCCCTCCCATCAAACTCAAATTTGAGTTTCAAGGTCGGCGGAAAATTCCCCGCGGCGGATGACGTCATCGAGATCGGGCAGCGGCGGATGATGTCATCGAGATGGCGGAGTGCTAGGGGTTATAGCGCGAGACCAGATATCGAATCAATCGATACCGAACCGATACCGAATCCGCATCGAGGAGGAACCGCGGGTGAATTGCTGCTACTATCGGGCGTGGCATCGCCACAGTCGGTAAGGAAGGAAATATTAATTTAAGATATTAATATAAATGAAAAAACAGAATCTCGGACGACGGGGCTCGAACCCAAGACCTCCGCGGTACAAGTCAGCCGCCTAACCAACTCCCCCCACGCCGACGCTCTAACATTAGTCTTTAATAAATGGTACATATACAGAGCGTCACCAAGCATAATACATTATTTTTTCATCGGACGATGTCGGGCAATGTCGGGAAAGATCGGCATTTTTACACACCGCGTCTTCGGATGGATGGGAAAGAGAGAGAACATGCATTCTAAAGCTTAAATTCGAGGGAGGGAAGAAGACAACAATACACAGTGGTACAGTCGCATGCATTCTATAGATAACAGTATTTCAAGCGCCGCCGCGTATCACGCGATCTCGCGTAATTCGACTCCTCTGGAGCAACCATCATGTAGCGGTGTGAAGAAGGCGTGAATCTTAAAATTATGTGGCGAGGAGGAAGACGGGTAAATAAAATGGGGACAGAATATGTGTTTAAGGTATATATATTGTTACAAAAAATATAAAAAACGAATATAAAAATAGAAAAATAGAAATATAAAAATATAAAAATACAATTAAAATATAAAATAAAATACAATACAATATAAATGAATATAAATATAAATATAAATGAATATAAATATAAATGAATATAAATATAAATATAAATGAATATAAATATAAATGAATATAAATATAAATATAAAATAGAAATATGAAAAATAGAATATAAATATATAATATACAATATAGAATATATATATATATATATATATAATATAGAAATATAAAAATAGAAATATAAGAATAGAAATATAAAAATAGAATATAAAAATAGCATATAAAAATAGAATATAAAAATGAATATGAAAAAAATATATAAAAGAAAAAAAACTATGAGGGTGGTGGTGAGGGGTGAGGTGGGGAGGGAGGTGATAGGGGTGGTAGGGGCGACGGTGGCGATGGGGGTGACGGGGGTGATAGAGGCGATGGAGGTGATGGTGGTGATGGGGGTGATGATGGTAACGGCGGCCGCGGCACCCAATATGGTGCCCACCTGATCCGGTCGGGGGATGGGTCGCGCTGCCGCGACCACGCCGCTATGGGGCCGATTACCGGCCCCGACCGCCGCATCTGGACCCCGATGGGCGCAACTTGGTGCGCCCACGTCTCCAATTCCGCCAACCAATCCTGCATGACATGCAGCGGTATGTCCTAGAACACATACGCAAACGTTGATATAATATTAACACATCAAACATAATAAATATCAAACGCACACACCAATACAAAGTATTACATACATGCGGAGGCGGCGGCGGTGATAGCGGTGGGGACTGCGGTAGCGGCGACGGCTGCGGCGACGGCTGCGGCGATCCCCAATCCGACGACCAGGTGGGCGACGGCGGTGGCGATTGCTAGAAAAATAGAAATCTAGTATATAATAATGACATTTTAACCCTCGGAAGACGAACCCCCGATTTAAGAGCACTTGGTTCCAACGGTTAAACGCGATAAATGTTGAAAATATTGTTATGTACATACCTCGGGGTCGCACTCTGGTGCTATCCGCGTTATTCCCATTATTGTAACAAAACTTGGCTCACACAAAAAAAATGTTAACTATTATGAACTGTTGCCTGTCAAGCTTTGAAGACAACTGGTCTCGCTGCATCTCCTGGCTCTCGCATCTAAAATCTTATCATGAAACCGAAAAGTGCGTAGCTTTGCAAAGTAGGATGCCTTTGTTCTTCACCATCTCCATCACAAGCCACCTGCATTTTCGCTGACCATCCTCCTCCATGTACTTATCTTCTTCTTCGCTGACCGTCCTCTCCTTATTCACACGCATCTTCTTTCCCTTCTTCTCTGACACATCATTCGACTAGACCATATCACTTAAATGTATCCAACGTCTATCATACCACCTTGATCGGGTATTGAACGGATATTGAACGGCTTTGATCGTGCATCGAACGGGTATTGAACGGCTTTGATCGGATATTGAACGTCTATCATACCACTTTGATCATGCATCGAACGGCTTTGATTGGGTATTGAACGGCTTTGATCGGGTATCGAACGTCTAACATACCCCTCTGAACGCGAATCGAACGTGAATTGTACCACTCTGAACGTGAATCGAACGTGAATTGAACGGGTAATGAGCGGCTTTGAATGGGTATTGAACGGGTATTGAACCACTTCGAACATGTAATGAACGCCAATCGTACCTCTTCGAACGTGAATGACACCACTTCGAACGTGAATCGAACGTGAATCGAACGTGAATCGAACGTGTATTGAACGACTTTGATCGAGTATTGAACGGTTTTGAACGTGTATTGGACATGTAATGAACCACTTCGAACATGTAATGAACGTCAATCGTACCTCTTCGAACGTGAATCGAACGGCTTTGAACGTGAATCGAACGTGTATCGAACGACTTCTGCATAACTATCGTCTTAATCTAGCATACATCACATGTAGGAGGTTGGGGAGGGTGAAGAAAAAACATTTTCATATACATTAAAAATTGATTATATTTTATTTATGCATTTCTCTGGTGTTTGGACCACCAGTTGAATAGTTTAAATACATTTTGAATGGCACAATGTTTCGCGTGTCTACCACATCGCAGAGTATTAACTACATTTAGCTTATTTAGAGATTTGATATCCTCGTAGTCAATGTCCAGTGTCTCGATGATCGCGTCTGCTCTCGTACTTTCATCGAGGAAATCCGCAAGCCAGGCGCGTTTCTGCAGCCCGTTAACATATACGACATGGCACGTGTCATCCTCTTCTTCATCGATCGCATCAGCTACAGCTTTCGAAATTAGCCGTTTAGCCATACTGTATGGAACTTCTCCATCGTCCCAGCGTAACCCATGATGTTTCGCCGTTAACCAGCGGATGCTTGATTTGTCAGATTTCGAAAGAAGATAATGCGGCATCGAACTCCCAAAAATATAGTGCGAGAGAATTGTTCCCATTCGTAAGACAGCCACTTCCTTGACGACAAATCTTCCATCAACGATGAACCCTTGCATGTCAACGAACGTTGGTACAACCATTATCGATACAATTTGGAGGTCCACTCGCTTCCAAGACAGACGAGAGAATGCAGTCTTTCTCGTAAAACATCTCGATTTTCACGATGAATTTTTTTTTGCGAATTTAGTACAGGAGAGGGCGGGCAAGTAACATGGTAATTTAATTTATTTTGCGCACCATGTTTGTCAGCGGATTGTATTCAACCACCCGATCGTGCAGAATCAGACAGTAGGCCGTAGTATTTGCAGGCACATTCTCTTTACACTCGAATTCTATGCGCACGTCCACGGTGCCATTCTTGATCGACTCATTTTGTCGCGAGCAATCAATTACCACGAGGGGGCCAAATTGTAAAAATTCAGCCACGGTGAATAATGCCTCGTTGCAACTATACCCATAATATGATTTACGGAATTGCGTATACATGTGATACAAGATGGCGTGCTTATTCTTGTCAAAGTCCAAGTTCAGGTCATCATATGGGTAAAATTCCGAGTTGAGAAAAAGTTTTACATTGGCCAATTTGCAGTTGTTGAACATAGTAACGTCTTCGCTCATCACATTCCTTCGACTAGTCTGTAGAGCAAGGATCACGCATCGCGGCTTCTCCAGCTGTGCAGATGCCTTCACGGCCCACGAATGCTTGGTCGTGCTCTGTAAGAGAGGATACTCGTACAGATCCCACGATTGAAAACAAATGCTCAGGTTTTGTCCACGTTCCAAAGTATGTAGCAACGATAGCTTATTAACATCATTTAACGTCACATGGGGCATCCGCCATTGTAGTTTAACCAATTCGATTTCTGGTTCCAACATCGGCGATCCTATCAGAGCATTGTTGTCGTTGCGCGATCGTATTAAAATCAATTCGTGACGCGCATTAATAATCATGCATTTGTAGTCCTCACAAAATCCCAGCAAATATTTGAGTGGGATGCAAAAATTGAAATGACTTTTCACTATTGGCCCATCGCGCCGCTTCAAGCCCCATCCGACATTCTCCATATTTTTGTCTTCGCCAGATGTCAGCGATACATAGTTTTTAAGCGTGCTAGTTATTCCAACGTTTCTGTTGCGATCAATCTCCACGCCATTCAGCTCGTATCGAATCTCATCGAATAAGAGCGCCATGCAATTATTTCCTAACGTCACCGTTAATGCATCTTTTGGCTTATTTATCTTCAATTTCCCCTCCACATAGAGGAAATTTTCACACGGCAATGTGTATAAATCCTGCTGTTGTATCGGTATTCTTATCTCATCGCTGTATCCAAACGTCGTGTTGACGTATGGGTTGTATGTGTGAGTCTGAAGCTTGACGATGCGGTCATCAAACGTCGGCTTCCCTCCAATACTTAGAATGTCAACCATTTTTCAACCTAAATGCGCACAATGAATCCCAATGATTTCAAAAATGCAATGTTCGCAGCACTGAGCCGCTTCTTTTTAGCGTGATCGGAGCTGTTGCAGTTGTTGTTGCAGTTGTTCTAAACAATTTCACTTGTAAGAAACGGGTTTCTAGAGTCGTTCAATACAAGCATCTCTTTCGTTCGCACCACATGTATTATCGTCGTCGCCGTCGTACGTGCAATCTGATGGTAATCTCTTCACCTCGAAAATCGAGCAACCGTCCGTTTTGATCCACAACGCGTATCGTTAGATCCGTAATGATCCGTGCGGTGATTGGAAGGTAAATGATCTGCGCGGGCGTTTCCGATATCTTATATCCTGGTGGAACTCTCGGAGAAAATTCATGTATCGTTTGTACACGCCTCCCACTGTTGTACGCGCCAGCGGTCACGCTACATTCTATACGAACAATGTTCACGTTCATGATATTAATTGGATCGTCCGATTCGTGCCACCGTCCTGGTTCTAATACCCGATTCGTCGGGAATCCCAGTAGCGATCCAATGTTATTAGGCTTTGTAAAATCTACGGTGAACCGACAGTACAGTTCGCTTTTCATGGTGTTGTTGTTGGGACGCAACACTATTGGATACGCATCGTTGTCACCACCATCGGTACCGTCGAGATTTTGAGGATATCGCTCGAGTAATCGCTGCTTCAAATACTTGGCAATGGCGTTTAGTTCGTAGGAGCCGTGGGGAATCGTAATGTATTCAGGAGTGGTGTCGACGCTGTTGCTGATGTCATAGTTTACGGTGAAGTAGAATTTATCATTGCTCGAGTCGGTGTTTGGTATGGTGTGATAAGTTTCAAAGGTTGTTAGACCAAGCTCGTAATCATCGTCGCTCAAATCTATGGGTGGAAAGTAGCTCACCGCGAGGGTGCTACTCTTGCCGGTTAGAGTGAATGTTAACGACATATTCCGAACTGTACGGCTCGATTAGTACTGAATCAGAGTGGCGGGAAGTAAATCCTTAAATTTGGTACCGATCGTTTGTAGAAAGCGTAGACATAGTTGTCCACAATTGCTCTGATCGTACTTTTGATAAGACGTTCGATTGTATTCAATTTTCACAGCATCCTTATCCAGATATTTTACCAATTCCTTGGGCGGTCGAAGATTTCCAAAGCTGTCGAAATATATAGCTCGACACCCTCTCTTCGCATATGCCACCCAATGAGTCCCCGACCCCTCGACATTGTCCAAATTTACAATACCGCTCTCGTTTCGACGTACTCCTCCGACTGGTAGCGCGTTTCACATAAAAACACCTCTAAAGAATGGAATACGCATACGTTTTGCCAATTCCTCCAATTGTGCATCGGTAGTTACACCCGCGGGCATTTTTATTTTTTTTTCGACGTTTTTTTTTTCGTTTCGATATTCCCTGTCCACGCTTGTATGGTGCGAGATAAAGTCCGCGACCTTCCATGGAGCGATTATGACGTTGCATTTCCTGCAGCTGATGTTGTGCCGCCTTATTATCGTTTACCGCCTTGGCGATCCCCGCCGCTCCACCAGCTAATGATCCGAGAACACCTAGCAGCGGGAGAAGTGGTAATATACCACCCCGTTTTGCCAACGGAAGAATCCGCTTTTTCGGCGCTCTCTTTGGAGTACTTTTGCGGGGTTTTGTTTTCATCCCCATTCCGATTTTCGTCTTGGCCTTCATAGCTGCCCAAACAGCTGTAGCAGCACCTCTTTCACCCAGAGTCGAGTCTCGCGCAACGATGCGTTTTCGCGCTTTGTCAGCGAGAACTTTATCTGCCGCGTGCCTTTCGCCGAGGTCGTTGCTGCGCGAATATGCAATATCGTGTTCGCGACACGCCGCGTCCAACGGATTGATGCCTTGATCCCCTCTAGCCAATCGTTTTGCCAGATGTGTTCCTGGACTGCAAAACTGGTATCCCGGAATATGTAATTCGATAGGTAGCGCGTTTATCGCTCGATTTAACAAACCACAGCCTTTCTTTACTCTCGTCGGCGACATTCGCTACAGTTTTTAATCAATGGTGCTGGACCGTCGATATGCGTTCGCTGCCAAGGACGATTATAATGCTCCAGACACCGACGATACTGCCGAACCTCAGAATCGGCTTTTATGTGCTCGGGGAGTCTGTCCCAGAACTGATCAATGTGTCTCCCAAACTCTCGGAGTAGAATAATCTTTGGTATATATTTCAACTGCTCAGAGGTTAGGTCTCGAATATCGCAATTATCCGACAGGATCAGAAGCATTTTGAATACTGAGCTGTTTTGAGTCGATGCGGACCTATAAATAGGGCGCTTCGACGTATCAAAATCATTTTTCACAGTTTGCGGAGAGGATGCGATTCGTGCGACAACCTGTAACGATACGCGTGACAAATTTTGACGATAAATCACGAGTGATGTCTTCGAAAACCAGACGCAGACATGATAGCATGCTACCAAACACTATACGCTGCCTCGTTTGTGGCCCATCAAATTGCGGAAAGACAAACGTGTTGGTGAGCTTGTTGGAAAGTCCTCACGGCGTCCGCTTCGAGAACGTGTACGTGTACTCCAAGTCGTTGCAACAGCCGAAATATCAGTATTTGGAGAATTTATTGACTCCGATAGATGAAATTGGCTACTTTACGTTTTCGAATAACAGTGACGTCATCCCACCGTGTGAATCGCTTCCGAATTCTATTTTCATCTTTGATGACGTGGCATGCGACAAGCAAGATACGATAAGGGAATACTTTGCAATGGGGCGCCACTCGAACGTTGACTGCTTCTATCTCTGTCAGACGTATGCAAAGATACCCAAACATCTTATCCGCGACAATGCCAATCTGTTGATTCTGTTTAAGCAGGATGGTACCAACTTGAAACATGTGTACAACGATCACGTAAACACTGACATGTCTTACGAGGATTTCTGCGCTTTGTGTCGTAATTGTTGGCAACGGGTGTATGGTTTCATAGTAATAGACAAGGATAGCGCGATGTCCAATGGACGTTACAGAAAGGGATTTAACGAGTTTGCCATACCGTGAGACGGTCAATTGTCATCAACACGTCGGTGGGAAAGCAACGTCAGCGGTACAACGATGATTGATATCGATACTCTGGAGATTAAGGATCGCGAGAGAATAGCGAAGGAAATTGCAAAAACTAGCGAATCCATTCGCAAGAAACGTCAGGCTTTGAAGACAGGCAAGATGGAGGAAGATGTCGCGTTGGAGAGATACTTCAAACCTATCGTCGAACCCTTAAAACATATCGTGGAAAATACCTCAGCGACAGAAGCTAGCACATCACCACCGATGAGCATAGACGTTGAAGGGAATGAAACATTAACGCCTAAAAAAATCCATCCGAAAGGGAACACATCGCGCAAGACAAAGAGGAAACGGCACATGTCGTCTGAATATTCACCCATAACCTCAACACCAGTTCAATCGAAGCATAAACGACGGAATGCTACATCAAACGAGTCTCCCGTTCCTCACACACCAATAAGTACATTTCCCAGTGTACAATCGCTCGCAACTATTGATGACGACGTTTTCGAAACTTCCGAAGACATCCCGATCGTCCAAGTTCATACCCGCACTATACTTCCATATTAAATCTCCAGGGCATTGAGTTCCCAATGTCCCTGAGACAAATTGGAAAATTTGAGCGGTTGAACGAAATCTCCATCAACATCTACACCTTCGAGACGAAGAAAGGGTCGACAGTCTTTCCGCAGGATGGAGAGCGGCAACCACTGCCCACGCGAAACACGCATTGCCCGGGGATTGCACATTGATCGTTGCATTCTTCAACAATAAATCCTGTGGCAACTTGAAGTGGCACCCCGCGCGCAGCGGATTGTACTTGTTGACATTGACGGTCAGGTTGAGGATTCTCGTCAATGCCCATCCGCTGTCGCGTTCCTGGAACTCTTCCAACGATGTCAGGGTGGGTTCGACGACGCATCGTTGGTACCACTCCTGTAGGTCGGATGTGCGGAAGAGTTCGCAGTTCCGGGTGTTGATGCTCTTACTTGCACGTTTATCGCCCGCCACAAATTCGCCGTTGAACACTGTGTTCACTTTGAGGTTCCGCTGTTTCCTCAAAGCACCCCGCACATGTTCCAACACAATGGTTCCTGCATCCTGGAGGAAGTTGCGCGGCTCGATATAGTTCGAATTTAGCACGGCACCGGTTAATACGCGACTATCGAACGCAGCGTCTATTTCGCGCCACAAAAGTCCTGTGCTCGAATGTCCTGCACCATCATGCACAAAACGTCCGCGCAACGAATGTTTCAGCCCTTCGAGCTGCGCGATTCGAGCAACCAACGATTGCCGAACACCGATCGATAATCGAGGACGTTTCACTCGGCTCTGTTCTTCCAACGATTCGATGCACTCGTTGCACCGTTCTTCCCACGCGAGGTATTCTTCCCGTGAAATCAATCGCGCAGATTGATCCAACACTTGCGCGAATTCTCCCATAGTCGTAAATGGAATGTAAATGTAATGTCTTTTCCTCGCAACACGTTGCAACGATTTGAAGTTTTGTACAGTTTGGAGCGCGCTTTTATGACCGGTGTCATGATTTGCGATCTCTGTCTTACTCTTTTGACGATCCAACCCAACATGGTTCTATGCAGTTTCTGCTGATACAGCCAAATTCTTTCTATGATTCACGCGTATGGCGCGCAAAAGTATTATATTACATTCAGCACGTGTTGAGACTTTTATCCTTGAGGATTGGGGCTCAAGTTACATATGATCTTTCGATATGCTGCGACGTTAAGATTGAAATACATTATGGAAAAATCGGATGCTTTAAAATAAAATGCTGTGGTGGGGGAAGCAATTGTACCTCTATTTAAGCCAGTATCCCGAACGCCATTCAATCAATCGCTCAGTAGCCTCAGTGACTTTCGACGGAACAAATAGTGCTCTGAAAAAATGTATACCATTGATGAAATACTCGCTGGGTGTGCGGATTGTTTCGTTCCGATCGTGCGAGATGACGGTGTAGCTCCATGTGGGGAGAATATATATCGTGACCGGTACGGTGTAATTTTCACATCTTCTCAAAATATTTATGTTTGTTCCTAATACGAGCGAGTACTTTCATAGCTTTGATTGTTCTCTTAGCCCGCGCCAAACGTCACGTATCATGGTCAGAAGATACGCATTAACAACCATGGGTACCAAATATTTGGAAATTGAAATCGACGTAGGTCGTACGGCCGATGTAGAAGTTCTTCTCGGCGACAATCATGGAAATCATCTCATATTATCATGGCATACATGGGGTCTACTATTCGACAACCGTGATAACATCGAAGAATGTGCACGATTACCTGAACCGGACTACATGCGGATTGATAATTTATCGTTGGTCTACGCGAAGTGCATACATTTTCGCTCTAAGACCTACGAATTCGGTCATTATCGCACCGTTATTTTCATCCTTCATCAGCCCCGGAACCTTCTTATTTACGCGCGGCATATTATATGGATTGTCGGTAGGATAATCGCTCGTGTCGAATCTATCGATATTGTGTTTCATGGACTCGTAGATATCATCGCATTGAATGTGATAAATGAGACTATCTGTGTCGGTATATAGAATTTTACAATTTTTTCCATGCTTGGGCGACATGTACTCGTGGTGAAATTCGTACAAACAAATTTTTGATATGTCCAGAATGTACATACCCACATATATCGGCTTGTTGAATTTCACCTCGAGTTTTCGCAATTCAACAGCTATTAAATTTTCCGAAAAAACACTTCTGCTGTGGAAATTCGGTTTCGCGATCATTGCCTCCGCACCATATCGCCCTTCCCAATGTGTCAAAAGTTTTACATCCACATGATTTCGTACATTTTCCATAGTTTTACCGAATACCGCGTTGTTCATCAATTTGTACAAATTTTTTTCAAAGTCGTTTGTCGCGCTTGTTCTAAACCGTGTATTGAGTTCGATATAATCGCGGAGCCAGGGAGATTGAGCGAATTGAAGCACGCGGTGTATCTTTGTAATACGAAGACCGTGTCGCGTGCACTGTTGCAGGTTGCGATAATGGATAACGTAACGCTGCTTATCGTATACCGTCGCGAGTAATTTGTCCTGCTTGCAACCAGGTGGTTTGGCACGCGTCGGGCAGAACGGTAGATCGGCATGAGCGTCGTGCAGACGTTGCGGATATTCCAGATCTACCTCAAGAATGTATCCCGTGGGCGAATCGATCGGGATTGAAGACACGTCAAAATTCGCTACATCTTCGACCCATCGAAATTTAGCGTATGGTAGGGGCTGACACATTGCCCATCCATACAAATTGTTCACGTCAAAGTACATCAAGTATGATGACTTTTCCGATGCGTCGTAAGATGACATGTACTTGTTATTGGCATGTGCGTATCTTCCGGAACATTGACTTAAACCCCCACGTATACCGCGTTCGATAAACATAACCATATCGATGTCTGTGAGCAATTCGAATGTAATTTTAGTATGTTTTAGCATTGCATCCCATGTGAAACCAGGTAGAGTATAATAATGTGCTGAATCTAATCCGTAACTCTTGATACAACTTTCGCGAAAATTTTCAAAAATATCTGCCAATAACAAGACATCTGTCTTCAAATACAAGTCGCTGTATTCGCCCAAGGTTCTAATCTCGAAACGCTGCCAGACAGTCTCGGCGTGCGCGTAATCGCTCTCGGATACAGTCTCACCCGTTAACGAACTATAGAATGATTCGCGCGGTGGTAAGCATGGGTCCTGCAGCTTGTCCTCGCAATCAAGGTATTCGTACGGAAAGACACCCTTTCGTGTCAATAAATTGAAATCCTCGGTGGATAATGTTTCAAATTGGGATTGTAAAAATTTTTAATTTATCTGTGCTAAGAAAGGATGCTAATTTGTCGAGACTGGTGTTGAGAAATTTGTATGAATCGATGAACCGCAATTTAATACAATTTCGCGAGTGTGAATCAGCCGTATCTTCGACATTTTTTGTGAAAGAAATATACTTTTCTTTAGTTATGGGTAATACGTCAACGTGACCTTCGAAAGCGATAGCTATTTCCTCGTTAATGAAATGTGAATCATAGCCGGATAAATTGTGGAAAACTATGGGGATGTAAAACGCGTTTTAATAATTTAAATTGCACTCCGTATGTGCTGGGCCTCTAAACCGTCCGGACAGATGGCAATGATCGTGGACTCGTACATCGCTAGCCTCGAATGGTTTTTCGCAAATATGACAGTGTGTTGCATTGTGAAATGTCGACAACTGTTCGGGAGTTAAATCCAGCATTGGAACATTACTGGTCAAGATGGGTTTGACAAAGTTTGCAAAATTTTTAAGTTCGTCTACGAACCATGAAACGCAATCTGCGTCGCGGCGATATCGATACGTCGATAGCGATGTATCGTACGAACAATGCATATAATAGGCAATACTGTGTACTTTATGGTGCTGATACGCGCGCAATTTATTTATATCACCCATTCGATGACTGTCCTCCGTTTTTTCAATAACACATTCCAGATCTGCGTACACCACGAAGGGAAGTCGCTCCTTCCTGCAGTGGTTGTTGAAGCTGAGGAGATTTTTGCCTTCGGTGGGCAGCAGGATGGCGCAATCGTTCATTTGCCCACAGTCCACTGCATGGGCCTCCAACTTCGCGGTGGATCCGAAGTAGTGCATGCACCTGTAAACCCAAAAAATTTTTTTATTTAATTTGTTTCATGAGATATTTCAACATTTCATAAGTTTTCTATACGTACCGATCGCAGATGAATTTCTTTCCATCATGCCTGCTCAACTGGGTGCTCACCAGCCGGGACAAGATCTTGATCAGTATAAAGTGCCCTACATCGCCGTGTTCTTGATTCGGCGTGTAGAGCAGGTTGACGTATCGATCCCTCTTTTGGCTGGTGAGGCGCAACGGAAAGACCGTCGATCCCTTCTTCATCTCCGCCTCGAAGGTGTACACATTGATTGAGATGTCGTTCTGTCGCTCAAATTTTCCAATTTGCTCCAGGGACATTGGGAACTCAATGCCTTGGAGATTTAGCACCAATGTATAGTCGGGGTACGAACTTGCACGATCGGGATGTCTTTCCACGGGATGGAGAGCGGCGACCACTGCCCACGCGAAGCATGCATTATCCTCGGATCGTACGCTAATGGTCGCTTTCTTCAGCAATAAATCACGCGGCAACTTGAAATGACACCCCGCGCGCAACGGATTGTATTTGTTGACATTGATGGTCAGATTCATGATTCTCGTCAATGCCCATCCGCTGTCGCGTTCCTGGAACTCTTCCAGCGATGCCAGGGTGGGTTCGATGACGCATCTCTGGTACCACTCCTGTAGATCGGATGTGCGGAAGAGTTTGCAGTTCCGGGTGTTGATGCTTTTACATGCATGCTTGTCACCTGCCACAAATTCACCGTTGAATACAGTGTTCACTTTGAGGTTTCGATGTTTCCTCAAAGCACCCCGCACATGTTCCAACACAATGGTCCCCGCATCCTGGAGGAAGTTGCGCGGCTCGATGTAATTCGAATTTAGCACGGCACCAGTTAATACGCGGGTATCGAACGCAGCGTCTATTTCGCGCCACAAAAGTTCCGTACTCGAATGTCCTGCACCTTCATGCACGAAACGTCCGCGCACCGAATGTTTCAATCCTTTGAGCTGCGCGATTCGAGCAACCAACGATTGCCGAACACCGATTGATAATCGCGGGCGTTTCACTCGGCTGTGTTCTTCCAAAGATTCGATGCACTCGTTGCACCGTTCTTCCCACGCGAGGTATTCTTCCCGTGAAATCAATCGTGCGGATTGATCCAACAATTGGTGGGTTATTTGCGCGAATTCTCCCATGGTCGTAAATGGAATGTATATGTAATGTCTTTTCCTCACAACACGCTGCAGCGATTTGAGGCTTTGTGCAGTTTGGAGTGCGCTTTTATGACTGATACCACGATTTGATATCTCTGTCTATCTCTTTTGGTGTTCCCCTCCCCCCAAAAGATTGCATGTAAAAAGCCGATTGGTCCAAACAATGCAATTTGTGCTGATGCAGCATAATTCTTTCTATGATTCACGCGTATGTTTAACTCTTTTGGTGTACCCCTCCCCCCAAAAGATTGCATGTAAAAAGCCGATTGGTCCAAACATGGTTCTATGCAATTTCTGCTGATACTGCATAATTCTTTCTATGATTCACACGTATGGCAAATTAGCGCGCAAAATCATCCGATGCAGTTTCTGCTGACACCGCATAATTCTAAGATTTGACGCTTCCACAGGTATTATATTACATTCGGCGCGTGTCGAGACTTTTATCCTTACGTTAAGATTGAAACACATTATGGAAAAATTGGTAGTTTTAAAATAAAATGCTGTGGTGTGGGGGAGGCAATTGCGCCTCTATTTAAGCCGTGCTCTCAGACGCTATTCTGTTGTCTTCTTCCCTCCCTCGAATTTAAGCTTTAGAATGCATGTTCTCTCTCTTTCCCATCCATCCGAAGACGCGGTGTGTAAAAACGCCGATCTTTCCTGACATTGCCCGACATCGTCCGATGAAAAAATAATGTATTATGCTTGGTGACGCTCTGTATATGTACCATTTATTAAAGACTAATGTTAGAGCGTCGGCGTGGGGGGAGTTGGTTAGGCGGCTGACTCGTACCGCGGAGGTCTTGGGTTCGAGCCCCGTCGCCCGAGATTCTGTTTTTTCATTTATATTAATATCTTAAATTAATATTTCCTTCCTTACCGACTGTGGCGATACCACGCCCGATAGTAGCAGCAATTCACCCGCGGTTCCTCCTCGATGCGGATTGGGTACCGGTTCGGTATCGATTGATTCGATATCTGGTCTCGCGCTATAACCCCCACCACTCCGCCATCTCGATGACATCATCCGCCGCTGCTCGATCTCGATGACGTCATCCGCCCGGCCACGCGCCGCCCGCCGCTCGCGCGCTGCCCGCGGGGAATTTTCCGCCGACCTTGAAACTCAAATTTGAGTTTGATGGGAGGGGGAGGGGTGGGGGAAATGGCCTTCAAACTCAAATTTGGGTTAGAACTGTCATAGCCTTACTACTGGAGTCCACTTTTTTAAATTACTAGCAGCCGAGAAATATCCTAAACTGGTAGATTTAGATTTGAAAATTTGCTCTATGTTTGGCTCAACATATAAGTGTGAAAGCAGTTTCTCTGTAATGAGAAATATCAAATCTAAATACCGGTCTTTACTAACGGACGATTCACTGCGTTCTTTGCTCAGAAGAGCAACCAGCAACGTTTCAGTTGACATACCATCCCTTGTCAACAAAATGATTAATCCACAATGTTCCCATTAAGATTTCACATCGGTAGGTGCATATTCTTTTTTCTTATTACAGTAAAAACCTTATGTCAAGATGGGCTCATAATTGTAATCGACGTACCTTACAAGGTACATATATATGACCGCACTCGTAGGGGTAAAAGGAAGAGACATGGAGGGGCAGCTAATCTGCTGATGGTGGGGGAACCGGCTGACTGGTAGTGGGGACTGTACGGCCCACGTCGATGAACAAGTTGCCCATCCCTGAGGTAGACAATACATGAGTCGTTGTTTTTGAGAGTGTTTATATATACATCGAGATATTTAAGTGTTTGCGTTTGAATCAATTTAAAAATATTCGTATACGTTAATCAATTCGAGTAATGTTTATAAAACTATAAACTTCTTAAATTTTATTATGCAATAATAATCAATAAAAATGTTGGATATACTTCCGAAAGGGACCGGTGGCCGATCGTGATGAGGTTTGGGGGGAGGGGTGGGGAGGGGTTGTGAACCCTAAATCTAAAATTGTAGCATCGGGTACTTATTAATTTCCGAAATATTAATAATAAATTGTTAATTTTTAATGAAATTTTTTTTGGACGTTGGTGCAGGCCTCCCCTACCAGGGAGCCCTTCCATCCCCCGATTTTCCACTTTTGAAATTTTGTAACAACAGTCTCATTTTTAACCAAACTCACATTGGTTCGCTACCATGCTTTGCGCGCCCGCGAGCGGGCCCGCGGCCTCCCCCCGCACCAATCTAGCAAAACCAATACTAATACCCGGATCAAGTTGGAAAGTGGAATGCGTTGTGTCGGAATAAGTGAACAGAAATATTGTTAAGAGGGGCGATCATGGTGAAGTGATTAAAAAAGTTCGGTAAGGTGTACCCATTTATGCACAATTACCTTTGTATCTTTTGAACACATTAATTGCCGAAGCTAAAATTTTATATTTGGGGTCTGTCTACACCCCTCGTAATACCCATCATGTTTCATTTTGATCGGCCACCGGTTGGGGCTAGACCAGTGCGGGGAGCGCGCACAGCACGGCAGCGAACCGATGTGAGTCCGGCGATGCCAAAAACGAGACTGTGATTACAAAATTTCAAAAATAAAAAATAGGGGGACGGAAGTGCTCCTGGATAGGGAAGCCTGCACCAACCTCCAAAAAAAATTTCCATTAAAAATTCACACTTTTTCATTAATATTTCGGAAACTAATAAATCACCGGAAGCTACAATTTTAGATGTAGGGTTCACATCCCCTCCCCAACCCTCCCCCCAAACCTCATCTCGATCGGCCACCGGTCCCTTTCAGAAGTACAGCCAAAATGTAAAAGAAAATGAACGATTTGTTAGCTACAAATGAACTTATACCACTTTCAATAATAATATATTATGAAAATATAACCAATAGTCATTTTAAATTTATATTTTGGGTGGAATTAGCTTTTGTGAAATGTATTTTTTAATGTAAAAAATAATAATTAATATGAAGACATACATGTGTTCATTACTTATTTCGTTATATTATAATGAATTTATAAATACACAAGTATGAAAAGTAATTTACTTCGGTAAGATAACTAATAATAACAAACGTATTCGTATTTCAATCTTATTTCTTCTTTACACTTAAAAGAGGATATCTATATGTGACTAAAACTACCATTAACTCAATTTTTCCAAAAAATGGACTTATACCACTTACAAAAACAACGGCTCAAATAATTGTCCTCTACAAGTTGAATTTGTCATTCTTTGAACCTCTACAATTCGAAAAATATTAACCCTTTTACAAAGCCTGTGCAAGTTGAATTTTCATTTGTTAAACCTCTCTTACTCGAATAAGACGATTTCGATAAGACGTAATCTCCAAAACACGAAGATTTGAACTATTCCCTTAAGATTCGAGTTACCGAGGCTCGACATGTAAACCGAACTATCTTTAACGAAGCTGGATTTAAATTCTGCAAATTAACCTTTTATGTAATTGTGTTCAATATAGCCTGAATTATGTCATATTAATGCATCATTTCCATCGGGATGATGCAAGGAATCGATTGACGTCACTTCAGTAAAGATCCGATGAGAAATACGGAACTTGACATTTTTCACTTTTTAACACGTTGAGCGCAGAACCACTTTTGCTCTGCTTTCCGTTCAGGCGGCAAACAGCGGCGGTGATTCCGCAAGATGTTCGGTTACAAAGTATATACAAAATATAACACACATCGCACTGTCAGCCCCAGGGGCTGCCGCCGCCTGAACGGAAAGATCACCGTCAGCCCCCACGGGCTGACGTCGCACTTAACGTGTTAAAGGTAGCGCTATCTTTATCTTCCATGGCCCCCTATTTCCCAGCGGCAGCAGCCATAAAACTCAATGGTGCGTGAAATCGGAGGTGTGAATTTAGTTTCTGGACCTATCTGATTGAAACGGGCTGGAATCTCCAACCTTTCAATTACGCGGGCACCTCTGTAATATTATTATTATTATTATTATCAACGGGAGAACCCTTTAGGATACAGAACGTAATTATATATAAGTGCGGTACCTAAAATAAAATACAATACAAAATAAAATAAAAATACAAAAAGTATAAAAACAAAACAACATCATACTGACCGATACAAAACAAAAACAAAGCATATGATTGTAGTAGTACGTATGCGTGTGACGCTGTTGCCGTTTTCATTTCTACTCGCGCGAGCGCTGCTAGTCTTCGGTGGATAACCCTGTATCATTTCATACATCAACATACAATAAATGTTTTTTCGAATGTACTTGTGTAACTACTACAATTAATATTGATCGAAGAAAGGAAACAAAAGCTTTGTGACGAAAGTTAAGAAACATAATTTATGTGTGTAATGTCTAATTTTCGAGAGAATCTAATAAGATGTTGGATAACCCTTGGAACTTATGACTGCATGGCATCTGCGTGGAATTGATTCGATTAATCGAAGACAAAACTCAGCCGGTATTTGAGACCATATTGTTGTGATTTTTTGCATTATAATATTTATTATAAGTCTTTTTAGTACACAAAATAAGATCCACGCAGCATGTGGACGATTTCACAGCTCTAAACCAAAGACGTGCTCCCCTACTCATTTTTATCAATGGCTTAACTGTTGATAAACTACATAGTAAACTAATCCTTCCAGCTTCTGAAAAAAAATCACGTCGTTTGAACCAATTTTAAAGATGTTATTTTGTTTTGAAGGGTGTACGAATACTTTTGTCACCTACTGACTGACAAAACTGTACAGCAGGCTTGCAGAAACGACTAAATTGGGACTAACCGGACCAGAGCAGGCCTCCCGTCAGTGAAATTAGGGACACCGCACGGATACGAACGGACATCGGACGAATACGGAACTGACACGGAACGGATATGTGTGCGCGCACCTTTAGGGTCACTAGGCGGTTCGGATCCCTGTTTTACGCTGCGATTATCTACATATACATAAAATCCTCGGTTTAGTTACAAATAAAAAACAGTTGATGATATACAAACATGACGCAATTCAAATTTCGGCCACTTACCTTGTGTTTGAGACTGCATTTTGGTTGCAATTCAGTGATACAACAATACATATGTAGGAATGGTAGTAGCGGCCGGAATGCGATACGTTTCCGTACGAAAGGCGGAGGTCGGCGGGGAACGAAGTTTGGCGAAGACGGCCGAATCGAGGCGGTCCTCGGCGGTCGGGCTGATCGGCGGTAGTCGTTGAAAAAGGCGTGCTAAGGGCACAGTCACGTTGTCGTATTCTATATTTTGTATTTCTTTGTTCTTTTATTCAATAATTATATTCTTTATTATTCCTTATTGAACTGGTGTGTTTGATTGTTCCTTTGGCGAGATCCCAACTTTCCTACACATATTTGTAAAAACACGTGGCATCTCAAATTTTGAAAACTTGCCTTATTTAACACTCGCCAGGTTATAACCTGACTGTAAGCTGTCAAAATTTGGAGTACATTGCATAGTGAAGGTAGCGTTTGACAAACGAAACATATATTAGTTCGTTTTTACTGAAGGTGTGAGTGTAACGCTAGGGTGGCTCTAACTTACTCTTGGTAAAAAATTTTTTCAAGATTTTCTTCGGGGCACCCCCCAGAATGGTTCCAAATAATTAAGAAATAATCCCTGTAAAGTTTGAGCTCGATCGGATAACGGGAAAGGGTGCCCATGGGCCCTTAAACATTTAAATCATTATTTAACAACTCGCGAAGTCGACTTTATATAACATCTTTCAAGTTATTGATTAAATAAAAAAATATGTCAAACAAAAGTTGTAGATCCGGACAAGGAGCATCTTTTTTGTTCTATTACTTTTTGTCGTGCGACAAACGGTTTTCGAAAAAAATCCCGAAACCGAAAGAAAAAAACTTTTTTTTCTAATTATAAAAGTTTAAATGCTTCTAGAACACTTTTTATTTATGAAGGTGAACAAAAAAAAATTAAATTTTTATTTTCGAAGCCTATATTTTAAACATTTAAGGGGTGGGGGGGATTTACTGAAATTTGCAAAAAAAAGGTAAAAATTTAATTTTTATTTATTTTCAGTGTTTGATATGTGATGAATGTTTCCTGAAAATTTGAGACCGAAATTCGCAACGATATCGGAGATATAGACGTCAGAAGTGAGGTATTCAAATGCATTTTTCCGACATCATGATTTTCTATCATGTTACCCACGATTACTCGAATACTATTCAACCGATTTACTTCAAATTTTGCATGGCTATATGATACACTATTATTAAGTTTTTGACACCGTAGATTTCTTATTTCATTCATAATTTTTTTTAATAAAGAGGACAAGATTTTGGGACCGATTTTTTTACTCGTGAAAAAAACTTAAGGAATTTCTTGAAACATCGGGAAATTACACAATTCTTGTAAATTCTCGCAGTGAAGGATGATAAATAATGTGTAATAAAACGAAAGAAGAAGACTTAATAAAAGAAACTAGTTTATTTGTCCATAACTATTTAAGGGGGGAAGCCGCTGTGAAAAAATTTTTTTCCCATTTTTTTTGCATTTTCTTAATGCTTGGGGTTTCAAGATTATACCTGCACAGTTTCAAAGTGGATTTCGAAAAATTCTCGGAGCTACGGCAGGTTTTGTATAGGTAGTACAGCGCTCGGATCCGAGTGCCCGCGCGGGTGGCTTGGAGTCGATCGCCCGGACAGTTTATGTCCAAGAATCCAAATGTAATAAGAGGGATTATATGTTTATATATTGTTTATATGTAGCCAATAAAGGATTGTCAAATATAAACAGTCACAGAGGAATTAGTGTTCGAGCGGAGAATGAGAATACAATTAGAATTAGCCAAGTTGCTTTCACAATCTTTGCACGTGAACTTTTTTAATTTTTTTCGTGAATTAAAGGGAATTAGCTTCTTTCATACATCAGTCATGTTTATAGGGGGGGGGAGGGGGGGGGATAATAAAAATACAACGGCCCGCTAATTCCTTAAAACCGAAGCTGAAAATCTGACCACTGAATTGATTTGTGGCCAATAAGGAATATCAAGTATAAAAAGTGACAGGGAAATCAGTGTTCGAGCGGAGAACGAGAATTTAATTTAAAAAGTAACAGAGGAATCAGTGTTCGAGAGGAGAACGAGAATTTAATTTAAAAAGTGACAGAGGAATCAGTGTTCGAACGGAGAACGAGAATACAATTGGAATTAGCAAAGTTGATTTCACAATCTTTGCGTGAGAACTTTTTTAATGTTTTTCGTGAATTAAAGGTACAATTGGAATTAGCAAAGATGATCACAATCTTTCCGTGAGAACTTTTTTCGTGTTGGAATTAGCAAAGTTGATTTCACAATCTTTGCATGTGAACTTTTTTAATTTAAAAAGTGACAGAGGAATCAGTGTTCGAACGGAGAACGAGAATTCAATTGGAATTAGCAAAGTTGATTTCACAATCTTTGCGTGTGAACTTTTTTAATGCTTTTCGTGAATTAAAGGTACAATTGGAATTAGCAAAGATGATTTCACAATCTTTGCTGGTGAACTTTTTTAGTGAATTAAAGGGAATTAGCTTCTTTCATACATGAGTCATGTTTTTTGGGGGGGGGGGATTTCATCACTTTTTTCATAATTTGTTATCAATTACTAAGTGCTCTATTTGATGCAGCCTGTAAAACTTACTCGGAATAGCGCACAGCAGCCGACCGAGTGTGTTTTACTTACTTTTTGAATATTCCAATCTGTAAAAAAACAAAAAATTTGTAATGAACACTACTATCATACGTATTATTATAAATAAATGTAAAGGTCACTTACGAAATATAATATTTGTGCCTTCGTTTCTCCCACTAAGCAGAATGGAATGTCCTTCCAAGGGACTTGATACTAAAAGGATACACATTTCACTAAAGAAACAGATTAATAAAAATCTGCGCAAACTATTATTTGACTGGGTATAAATCTGTTCTATTCATTGAAAATATATTCGTTTCATTATACATACAGCTTAATTAAGATAATAATGAAGCATACTTACATGTAAGAAAATAATGAAGAATTTTCGATTGCCAGGAATGTCTCTGCCAATACGAAAATGAAGTGAGCCCCAGTCGCCCGCTTCGTTTTGTGCATGATGTAAGGACATAAGGTGTGATCGTGCGCAGCCTTCCAGATTAGCCAATGACGTGCCCTTCCCAAGATCGTCCATATTGGATTGTCAACCAATACGACGTCCTATTACATTCGTGTAGTCTTCTTCAAACTTGGCGCCTCTAGAGTTTACGCTACACGAAGTTAGGTAGTACATTATAAACCCCATAAAGTAACTAGGCGGCCATATTTTAACATGGCGGAAAGTGGGAAGGCGCAGTAGAAGACGAATATGAGCTGCCGGCCGAGCACACCTTATGTCCTTACAACATGGTTTTGTGTTTCGCGCGACCCTAGACTTACATGCCCATCGGTCAGAGCGAGCCCTGCTCGTACACACGGCTCAAACGATTATGGCCGATCGAGTTTCGATTGCATTCGAGCTTACTATATATATAGGACTGACATTTTTGCATCGCTAACATTCTACAGTATTTCATGAATATGGTGAGAGCACTGCCAAGCTACAGGTTCCCGTCTAGAACACTTCTATTTCATGAGGAAACATCACTGTGACACAAGAAAGGATGACTTTTGGCCTTAGAGCATAAGGATTTAATTTATTAGAGGTGAAGTTTCTAATTGTATGAATATATACCTCGTATTCGATATGATGAATTAATATATATATGTTGAAAAAAATTTCTTTCTTGTTCTTTAGTTTATTTAGTATATTTATTTTTGGGTTGAAGCTGATTTTTCTTTCCAGCTGCGCCCACGTATATTTTGATACAAATACATATTTTAACGAATAAATATTTTATTCAAAATACTTGGCGCCTGTCTCCAGCCGCTCCTCTTGTGACGCTTCGACGTGTATCCTCCTGTAATCAGTAATAATAATAATAAACGACAGCAAGTATATTATTATAATAATTTATACATTGTTGGCACGCGCAGATAAAAATGTTATATTGTAAAAAACATAAACAGGTATTTAATTAAAGTATTAAGAAATAATACCATGTGCCGTGGCCGGGCCCTGTGGTGGAGATGGTGGTGGTGGTGGCGGCGGTGGTGGTGGTGGTGGTGGTGGTGGTGGTGGTGACGGTGGTGGTGGTGGTGGTGGGGGGGGGCAGCGACGTAGTTGCGACTGTCAGCGACAGCCAACCGGCCTGGGCTCCCCTGATATAAGCTAAAGTCAACAATTTTTATTATATTGTTAAAAGATAAAAAATACCAATTAATAATAAAATTAGGAATTAATACCGTTTGTCGCCGGCTGCTGTGGTGGTGGTGGCGGCAACGCCGCCGTTCTATAGGTACCTTGTTCGCTCCCGGCATCATTCGAGTCCAGTGTGTTTTCTACTGGGCAAGTTTATGTGGCTCTCTCAAGAATCACTACTTTGGAAGGACTGCACTTGATTAACTTTGACCCGCAAACTGTGGCAACTAGTGAATCAACGGCGGCGTTGCCACCACCGCCACAGCAGCCGGCGACAAGCGGTATTAATTCCTATTATTATTATATTAATTAGTATTTTTTATCTTTTAACAATGTAATAAAAATGGTTGAGTTTAGCTTATATCAGGGGAGCCCAGGCCGGTTGGTTGTCGCTGGCAGTCGCTGGTTCCTCACTCTCAAATAAATATTTTATTCAAGATACTTGGCGCCCTGCCTCCAGCCGCTCCTGTTATGACGCTTCGACGTGTATCCTCCTAATCAGTAATAATAATAATAAACGTCAGCAATTATATTATTATAATAATTTATACATTGTTGGCACGCGCAGATAAAAATGTTATATTGTAAAAAACATAAACAGGTATTTAATTAAAGTATTAAGAAATAATACCATGTGCCGTGGCCGGGCCCTGTGGTGGAGATGGTGGTGGTGGTGGCGGCGGTGGTGGTGGTGGTGGTGGTGGTGGTGGGGGGGGGGGGGGGGGCAGCGACGTAGTTGCGACTGTCAGCGACAGCCAACCGGCCTGGGCTCCCCTGATATAAGCTAAAGTCAACAATTTTTATTATATTGTTAAAAGATAAAAAATACTAATTAATAATAATATTAGGAATTAATACCGTTTGTCGTCGGCTGCTGTGGTGGTGGTGGTAACGCCGCCGTTCTATAGGTACCTTGTTCACTGTCGGCATCATTCGAGTCTGGAAAAAATGAATTTGAATAAATGTATACATAAAATTTTTTATTATTTAATTCTTCTGCAAGCTTATTGTTAATAAAACTCACCATCAAGTAGGGCGGCCTCCCGCATTTTCTACAAAAATTAATAAACAATTAATTAACCAAAAAAATCATCCAGAGTTCATAAAAGTGGCGTAAGATAGAAGAAAGTCATGCGTTAAGCATATATAACAAAAATAATAATATAGCGACTTACCTTGTTAATTGATTGAGACAATAATTCAATGTTCTATATGGTGGAAAAACTCGTGACATTTCAAAACTTTTGATAACTGACACAGGCAAGTTGTAATTGATTGACAGCTAGGTGACATTTACTAGCGAACCGAAACCAGCGGTTTTTTGCCTTTTTTGTAAACTGCGCAACCGCATTTTCAGCAAAACTATTCCGGATAACTTCAGCTTACGAAAGGCGACATCTACCCGCGTGAATTGGAGAAGTAAAACGAGAATGGCGACATCTACTAGCGTCAAGTACAAGCGCTACGTGCGGACTGACTGTCTCGTAAAAAAAGTGTCCTTTTCCTAAATAAAAATTTTGCTTAATTGTTTTATCTTTTAGAAAAACAGCTTGATGCATTAACTAAAACGACAAATGGGTTCGAAAAAAAATAATTATTCGCTTAATCATGTTAAAACACCGGGACTATGTCATAAGACAAGAAAAAAAGACCAAAATAGCTACGGAGACCTGTCAATTTCGCTGTCATTCGTGTATAGATACGTGGTCGCTCGGTGTGCCTGGGGAGAGGGGAAGGGGGAATTAGCTTCCAGACGCGACCGCGTCTGTTGATACTTCTGCTATCTTTGAGTTGCAAAGTGTTTTATTTTCATCTAGCAATTTCTAAAAGAATGTTCCGACTGGAAATGTCAGAGTTTATTGTAAAGGGTCCGAGTCTTGCTTTCCTTGCGCCCGATAGCCCCCGGGGTGTTGGAAATTTCCCGGATAATAAAGGCAATAAATACGCGATGCGCGAGGGGGTGGGAAATTCCCTAATTACTGGAATTGGGAAAAACGCGGTTTATTGCTTTACTATCCGTCCGCTTCCTTGAAGTAGGGATTCTACCGCTCAATCAGTCAGAAAGAAATACCAGTAAGAGTCAGAACAAATTCTCAGTAAGCATTAGTTAAAGCAAGGTGAAATATGGATCGTAAAGGCATACGAAACCAGAAACATACATCGGATGGCAAAAAAAGGAATCGGCCTCCAAATGGGTTTGAAATGGAGAATAGTGTTGAGAATAGGAGTACAGTATTGTCTCCCTATGTGCCCGATTTGGTGTACGCGTTGTGAACTTGTCGCTATCCCCACCACTTCTGTCTCACTCTTGTCCGGCGAAGGCGAGAGGGAGATGGAACGAAAGCGAGCGAGACACGTTCGCGTACGTCCGCCGCGCATGCAAAGCGTTCCATCTCGCTCCCCCTTCGGTCAGAAAGAAGTGAGAAACGAACACTCGGAATCAGGGATCTGTCCTCTCTGAGTGCCCAACGCCGGTCCCGATCAGCGGGTACATACGGAGACAATACTGTACATCTGCAAAGAAGTTGAAAGCATGTCATACCGACGTGATTATTGATCAGTCAATTAGTTATAGAATATTGAACATTTTTACTTTTTTTCCGCTGTATGTGAACATGTGAACTGTAAAACGTGCGGAGGTGACATTAAGTTCGAGGAATCAAGCATACGTGGACTTGGATTCAAATTGGGTTTAAACTTTAATGTGTGCAAATTGTGACGCCAAATATATCCATTCGTGTCCATTAATTCGTAATGCTTACGAAATAAATACCAGATTTATATTCGCGATGCGTCTATTGGGAGTTGGCCTTCAAGGAGCTGAAAAGTTTTGTACTTTTATGGATTTACCACGATCTGCATTCCATTCGTTTTATGATAGTGTCGTTAAGCGTATTCGCAATGCAGCGAAAACCGTGTGCGATTACTCGCTATATAGAAGTGGGAAAGAGGAAATGGAAAAAACTGCAGAAGCAGAAAATGTTGCAGAACCGACAGCACTTACTGTTTCCGGCGACGGAAGTTGGAAAAAAAGAGGATTCAGTTCGCTCTTCGGAATAGCGAGTCTTATTGGGTATTATACAAATAAAGTTCTCGACGTGATTATAAAATCCTCTTACTGCAGAGCATGTGTTTATTGGGAGAAGAAAAACAATAGTGCAGAATATGAAGAATGGTTAGAGTCGCACGAAGCAGAGTGCTCTGCAAACCATAAAGGCTCCGCAGGTAAAATGGAAGTGGACGGAATTTGCGATATGTTTAAAAGATCTGAGACGCTTCACAATAAATATATAAACTACATTGGAGATGGCGACAGTAGGACATACAAAGGAATTATAGAATCGTGCGATTCAAATGTAAAAAAGAAAGAATGCATCAATCATGTGCAGAAAAGAATGGGCGCAAGACTTCGTGTGTGCAAAAAAAATAATAAAGGGCTCGGGGGCAGAGGTAAGCTTACAGGAAAACTCATAGACGAGTTAAGTGCTTACTATGGGCTAGCAATTCGTAGAAATGCCAATTCTGTGGATGATATGTATAAAGCAGTGTGGGCCACTTTATACCATAAGGCCTCAACAGATAAATCGCCGAAACATCACTACTGCCCGGAGGACGCGGATTCTTGGTGCACGTGGCAGAAATCGAAGGCCAACAATAATTTGGATCAATATATACATAAGACGCCATTGCAACAGGATGTTGTTGTTGCCATCACCCCTATTTATGAAGACTTAAGTGACAAAGAACTATTAAAAAAATATTTAGGTGGATTCACTCAGAATAATAACGAGAGCTTCAACGCTCTCGTTTGGAAGTTCGCACCTAAAACACTATCAAGTGAGGCCGTCATAGTACATTTAGCTGCTTATTTGGCCACAATTCTCTTCAATGATGGTCATACTGGTCTCCTACGGATATTGGAACATCTGAATGTTAAAATTGGACCAACCGCCGCTGCGTACCGAGACAAGCAGGACGCGTTACGTATATCTGCTGCCGACCGAAAAGTGCAAGCAGCGACATATGAAGGTCGATTACGACGAAGATGTGGCTTAAACGAGGAGGAAGACAATGCAGCTGATTTACATGATCTATTTTATGGCCCTGGAGTGGATGCACTTTAGTAAATTGAAAAATTCCGATGTTACTTCTCAAATAACTGCTGTCAAAACTTTAAACGTGATTATCTCGAAACTACATTTTTCAAACTGGATGCATTGATAACTCAGTCAATTTTTATCGGATTCACTTGAAGTTTTCGGGGAATATTCGTAATACAATTATCTTCAGTTGCACTTACCAGTTTTTTGATCGAATAATTCATTCAACAGTAACATTGAAAAAACATGTTGATTTTTGATACTTTTTGGTCAAGATTTCTTCTTAAGTCCGCCATTTCTTCAAAAATGAATATTTTTTTAAACCCTTACGTGCAACTGAAGCTATTGAAATATACTTTAAGAAACCGTTCGAAATTTTAAATTCGGATCAATTGTTGGAAAGTTATACGTGCATCCGTTTTGTATTTTTTTGTGCAGAGCCTAACGTTATCGTATGCTGTGGCCATACTACCGAAAAAATTTTCAATCTGAAAGCACAAAATATTAGTTAAAGATATGTATTTTCAGTTGGTAATAAAGATTTTTCGTAGAAAGTTACATTTCATTATAAAAGAATGTCTTGAAAATAGCCTTTATTTTCGACCGTCACAGTGGCTTCCCCCCTTAAACTGCTGGTTTCGAACCAAAGTCTGTTTTTTATGATCAGGAAACTTTTGGCGATACTCCTTTACAATCTGAAGAACATATTGTGTTTGCTCCTCATTTTTGGTAAATAATTTATTATATTCGTCCATTAATTGAATACTCCTCTCTGCCGTATCATTAACGACCCGCAGTTTCTTTACTAGTTCTAACGCTTTAATGAAGCTTCTATTTTCAGACCAAGTTGATGGTTCTGTTTGTAGGAATTGGTCATCTAATTCAAATCGTTTAAAAAATGCTTTACTTAGTTGTACTGGAAACAAATTGTTCAATACCCTTTTTAAAAATTTCAGGCAGTTTGTCGATTTGTATTTGTAGGCGTTTTACATTTTTGTTCGATGATTCTGACTTGTAGTTTAAAGCATCAATCATTTTCTGCTTTGATTCGAATGACAAACTCGAATAAAAAAATGCCAATGCTACCGCTTCCGGGCTTAAATACCATAAATGATTTTGAAGCTTTTTTAACGCAACACGGGAGATATCACAATCGACAGTTTGATATTCGAAAAGTTTAGACAGAACACAGAAATCCAAGTACGGTGCTTTAGCAGAAAACCATGCTTCAACGTATATGCTGACAAGAAAAATGCAAATATCGCAAAGAGCGTTTTCCTCTTCCGATGTTAATTGGAATTGGTGATGGAACAGAAACATTTTTAAGCAATAAATAGCTTTTGCTATCCATCTCGCATAATGGATGGCTCCTGGAATGCGAAAAGACGAGGTGGCGATTCACCAAGAAATATAACTGTTAATTCGAGAAATTCTCTGTAATCTTCTCGAGGTTGTTGGTTCTTTAGAGTACTTTTAACAAAATCGGGGATTCGGGATATATCATCCTCTTTTAAATGCTTCTGGACATTTGGTATATTTGGACCTGTGGATTTGCCCATTTTTTCATCGAATACGCTTCTAAGAATTATTTCATATATATGATGCCTACACGGTAAATACAAAAGTTTTTTGTTTAAAGTTTTTTCAATTAAAATACACGCACTATTCATACGCCCGGTATTTGACGTTGTCGTATCAAAAACTAATGCTTTTACATAATCGTGGTGGCCCCAATCAAAAAGAGATTCACAAACAGCAGATGCCTGCTCTTTTCCACTTCCAGATTCCAATGCGGATACTCCGAGAAGTTGCTCAGTATCCCCACTTGAAATAATTACAGGAAGTCTCTCAACGATCTCCTTACCTGTTAAAGCTGGAAGGAGTTTACCATCCCAGTGCACGAGGACAGCTTGCAATTCCCACCCCTTAAATTGTTCTTTAAAACTAATGGCTCTTTCTTTACGTATATGTTCTCGTGCTCGGTGAATAGACGACCTGCTGATTATTAAATCTGGAACATCATGTCCCAATGCCTCGGCAACGGCCATTATGATGTGAACTGAATCTCTATCACTAAGCTTGCATCTATCTAACGCCGCGGCAGGTCTCGGAGTCATTACTTCGTGATGTCCCCGTATTCTGGTTGCCTTTGATGGTGGAAGCTCCATGTCTTCTGAAACAGGATGCTCTTCTTGCGGACTATAGTCAGTCGATTTCCCAGCAACCGCTAGTGGAACTGACAAGTCTTCAAAGCTGCTGCTTGAAGTTGACGATATCAGTTCGGCAGTTTGTTCTTAAAGAGAGAAGAAATTTATTCATTTCAGAATGTATTAAAAATTGAAAAAATCAGTATTAAAAATTATTTAAATTAAAAGTATCGAGTTGATGTATTTGAATGATACAAGATGAAAGTATAGAAATTTTGAAAATTTACACATTACTTACTCAGTTGTTGAAGTTCAGGATTGCTACGACCTTTTCTCATCAAGCCACTCTTTTTTCGCTCTTCAGTTTTTAGATCTCTGCTATGTCCTTTGTAATCTATTCCACAGAAGTACCCTGGTCGTCCTTTTAGCCTTTGATTAATTAAAAACTGCTTATCTTCTTCAAGATTTATTCTTTCCATGGCGTCTGCATGTGCTATGTCGAAAAGATCCTCCAATTTTGACTGAAAAGCACTCTCTTTTTCCATATGAGATGACGTTGTTCTTCCAGCGTGTTTTTGTATTTGCCTCCATTCATCGTACAAAGCTTCTAATTTTGAAATGCAGTGCTTTACATCTCTAGTTGGAATCCGTGATTTTTGCCAGAATATGATCGCTTCCTGCACAGCTAATGTTGCACTTTCGCGTAAATTTAGCTTTACTACGCGAAGATTAAAAAACAGTACACTTAACACTTGCTTAACTGAAGGCAATTTGCTTCCAGTTATTCTACTTTCGTAATTTCCAAGTAAATAAATTGTGTCACTGTCACGTAAATAAACAGAAGACATTGCGAAATGAACTGTCTGCAGCCTTAATAAGGGGTGTAAGAATGAAAGAAACAAAATTGTTTGTACCGACACACACGCGAACACTCTTCCGCTTCTTTCGGGGTTGTAAGATCCGATCAAGCTTCGTGGTACACGTGATACCGAACGACCTAGTCACTCGCCAAATTAATATTAATTTTAACTGTTTTACATTATCGCGATGAAATAGAACTTGCTGGTCCGAATGATGACCGTGACACGACCGTGTTTCCGTATAAATGTGTTCCTCACGAACGCTAGACGAGACGAAGTGCTGTAGTCCGTACGATGCCTTTAGTGAGGGACCGACCCTTTGCTTGAAAAACGCTAATTGAGTTCTGACCTTGTCCACTTTTTCGACGTCGAAGGTGGACAAGACATTAGAATTTTGGGGGGCGCGAAAATTTCTGATTGGTCAAGCTTTCCTCGAAGGGGGGAAACCTTCCCTCTGCGATTTCAGCCGTGGAGGAGGAACCCTCCCCCTCTTGGTGACGTAGAAGAGGAAAAACAGCATTTGACTACCAAACCTAGCCAGGTATGATCGGCCAGAGCAACTCGCCAGGGTCGCGGTTTATGGCCGTATTTTCCCGCGAGTCAGCGGTGAATGACGGTATGTACCGGTCCGAAGTCACCGTTAACAGGGCAATAAACGGATTAACTCAGAGCGAAAACAACCAAGATGTCTACAAAAACGGCACGATATCGATTGCCCCCTATTCGACATCTGGCAGGCAAATGTTTCCCAGAACGCTTCGAAAGTATTGCCTAGTTGTAAAAGACTGAATGAATTTCGTTTCAAGAAATACGAAATTGCCCGCTGTAAACGACCACCGAATTTTCGCCTCGCTTCGAACCCGCTTTTGTCCCGTACGACGGAACAGAAATCGAAAAAGGGAAAGATGGAAAACTGAAGAAACGCAGAAAAAAAGGTAAAAGAGAAAGTTAAGGGAAAAGCAACTCTGCGTCGGCTCGTGCGGGCCTGCTCGCCACATGTGTTTGACGGTCACCAGGCCTAGGTGAAGAATCGAAGAATCAAAATAACAAACACATTTTCTTTACTCCTCATAAATAAATGTTCATGACGCAACCTGAACTTTCAAAATTTAAAAAAATCGGTCCCAAAATCTTGTCCTCTTTAATAAAAAAAAAATTATGAATGAAATAAGAAATCTGCGGTGTCAAAAACTTAGTAATAGTGTATCATATAGCCATGCAAAATTTGAAGTAAATCGGTTGAATAGTATTCGCGTAATCGCACAGTGGTCGAAAATCGAGAAAACCTGGCCAAAACATGAAGGTGACCTTTGATTCTTAAAAAAAATGAGTGTACTAAGGTTTTCGAGGTCGCTGATTTCGAATTTGAGGTCAGAATTGCAAAAAACAAAATGGCGGACCTAATATGGCGGACGCGCACATCAGAAAAACGTCAGATTTGGTCTAAACTTGGTATCCCGAAGTTTTCGTGGTCGCTGATTTCGAATTTGAGGTCAGAATTGCAAAAAACAAAATGACGGACCCAATATGGCGGATGCGCTTATCAGAAAAACATCAGATTTGGTCTAAACTTGGTATCGCGGAGTTTTCGAGGTCGCTGATTACGAATGTTAAGTCAAAATTGCAAAAAATATTTGTAATCTTCAAAGAAAAAACTATTTTAATGTTAAAATATTTTTATTTCAACATTTATTGTTTTTTAAACTCAATATTTTGTCATCACATCTTTTGGTGATATTTGCCCCTTTCTAAGAAAATCCATTTTATGCTGTACGATGCGGTTTGGGATTAATCGTTTGTCGCTAGAAAGTAACAATTTTTTATGAAATGAAGTAATAATACATGGGTATGTATAGTAAGAAGCACATGTACCTATTAATGGAAAATAATTGTGCAAGTTATTTGAAAAACGATTGCATTACCTTTATTCCGAATCTTCGCTGGAATCGCATTCATCAACACTACTGTTGTCGCTTTCAAAATCATCTGAGTTTACTGTATTCACTTCTGGTGGTAATAATAAGTTTATAACTTCCGGACTCAGGGATTTTGAATTGCGCTTCGGAAGTTTCCGCAGAGTTGAAATATGCGGGGCAGAAGACAGCAGAAGTCTGTTAAATACATCTTGTAATGTTTTTTCACGTGAACATTTTCGGGCGAACTGTTCGCGATACTTTTTAATCAATTTATTCATAGCTTCTTGGGATTCCTCCGATAATTGTCCAATAGGAAGAATCGCGGACGCTATTACGGCAGGACCGTGGATAAGAATTTTATGAACTGTTGGTGGCATGTAAAACCACGGATACTTGCTAACAAATAGTCTTGGGGCGGTATTCACAGTCGCGTCTTGAGCGAATGCTTGAGATCATCTTCTAGAAGACGATCTTGTTTGCCTGAAGACATCAGGTATTCATAGTCGTTGCTCAAGATGATCTTAAGCATTTGCTTGGAATAAGTGATTTCTTATATGACGTATCCATTTACTTTATAAAGCATTTACTCAAGCATTTGCTCATTCACGTTCGGAAACTTTCGGAATAATTCTGTTAGAACAACCAATGATGAAGGATATTCCGTTCGTTCCTTGGTGGACGACGGAGTAGGATACTCGATCGTGAGTGAGTGATGCTTATGACCGTCGAGATTATATTATAGCGATGCCGGGTGGACAGTTTATCGGAGAGTCTCCGGAATGGCGAGGATAACCCCTCGCGGTGCTTTATAATGATTTCAGGAACAACGTAATTCGGAGCATAATCAAGGAAATTAGATGTAAAATTGATTTATATTGATTTATATAATGAACTAATATATAAACCCAACCACTAAACTGTAATGCGTGTGAGCGTCGAGGTTAAATTATAGCAATGCCGGGGGAACAGTTTAGCAGAGAGTCTCCGGAATGGCGAGGATACCCCCCGTGGTGCCTCACGATGACTTCCAGGACTTCGATACGATAGAATAAAGAATGTTGTTTTTATGTAACAGGTATCAAGGGGGGCAATTTTGGGATGGTGGTAAAGAAAAATATATACCCTTCTCGCTTTTTAACGTTTTGTAGTACCAATTTAATTAAAAATTTAAAACCGAAATTGAAAAATATTCCCATTTTTAGTATAAACTTAACAAAGATCAATTTTGAAATTTCGCAATTTTTTCTCAAAAGTCCAGTTGCTCCAGGATCACCCTGTTACATGCGTGATGGCCTATATACCATGCGTAAGCATGCAAGTAGTTGCAATTGCGGGGCAATCGGCAGGCCACGATTATTTATTTTCGCCACTCCTTCAATAATTCTCGGTAAAATACCATATAATACAGAGTCCTTATTAAATCGAAATCGCCTTTTAAATTCATCTTCATCGTAATATTCAAATGCATTTTGCACGTCCCGAATATACCTTCTAACGACTCTATTGTCCGCTATATAATCATCTTCGTCAATATCGCTAATATCAATATTAATGTCGATATAGTCTACAAAATCCATTTTTCGCGTCCTTTATGCAGGTAATGGCGGAAGTATTTGATAGTTTAAACTTTCAACGCGTTGCCGAGGAATAGAATCTCTGGAGTGGAGGGGGACTATCACGTGACGGTACATGGGTGATGGAATCATCACGCACACATACGGCCACTGCCGTAGATGTTCCCCCTCTACTCCGGACATTCTTCTGGTGGAATCTCAAGACGGTCTCAAGACATGTAAAACGTCGTCTTGAAAATATAACCTCGCCCTACCGTCTATTTTGACACATGTGACGTCATACAAGGATTTACTTATTTGAAAAAGATTTTCCTCAAGCAAATGCTCATGTCACGACCTCAAGACGCAATTATGAATCTAGGCGGCATCTTGAGCAAATGCTTGAGATGGTCTTGAGAACATGTGACATCATACAAGGATTTACTTATTTGAACAAGATTTTCCTCAAGCAAATGCTCAAGACACGACCTCAAGACGCAACTATGAATCTAGGCGGCATCTTAAGCAAATGCTTGAGATGGTCTTGATCTCAAGACGCGACTGTGAATACCGCCCTTGCTGTTGTTATGGTGTATTCTTCAAATTTAGCAACATTCACGTCATAACCTCTGGATAAGGCTTGCAGAATAATCTTGAATCGTGTAATTACTTCTATGTCGATGCCAGTAATTTCAGCAGACATTTGCGGATTTTGAAAAAATCTACGGGCCATATTCCCATCATTCGTATTGCCGAAACCAGGCTTGGGTCGATCAACAAGAAGGCCCATTTTGGATATAAAATCAGTTTGAATCCTTTTTTTTGTCTCTTCCACTATTTTTTTTTTGTGCTTCTCCTCGAGCTTGCCAACTACGGATAGGTATCTTGTAGGCCACGTGCAATAAGCACTCGAAGAAACGTATCCACGCGTGTAAAGTGGACAAACCGAATTCAAATTTTGTTGAATCAACTTTTCGTTTTAAGCAACCGTCTATATTATTTAAAAATTTGGATGTGAATCCACAAATATAACATGTTTGTGTTGATCTGTTAAATGATACAGCGTTACATATTTTACCATCAATCATTGTAAATTTTAAATGGTGTTTAATGGAAATTTCGGTATTGTTTATATTTATGCAAGAAGGGCGAAGTTCGTTTATTTGTGTTTCTATGTACAGTTTCTCTTGAGTAATAACCTCAGATGTTTCTTGTATGAATTGTAATCTAATTGGACGGCAAAAGCAAGGTGATGCTGGACGTGGATATTGCCACACAATAATTTTTGTAGATGAATTAGGTTCATCAGATATTAATTGAAGTGGCACGAAAGATGTAACGAAGATACTGGAGTCTGAGTCTCCGTCATTCTCAAATGCCTGCTTATATTGGCTGTGTCCTGAGCTACCATCACATCCCACTTCGATATTAATAGTAAACTATTCAGTTGTTCGGTAGTCAGTGATAGAATGCCATCATTTTGCATATTTATAATACAATCAACTGTGTGGTCTAATATGGCTTGTAATTTCGCTTCAGCACTTCTACCGGTTACTGTTATAAATTCAGGTTTAGGATAGCAACGTTTCTTAGCTTCTAACACTTTGCCATAGGGAGGAAAGCGTTCCTTATCCTGCTCTTGAATGATTTTGTATTGATGCTTGGTAAGTTGCGCCTCCACCAATACAGACAACGCTTCATCTCCAGAAAGTCGAACTACTTCATTATTGCTTCTCTGGTATGCCATCCTAATCTTCCGCGCTCGTGTTGGCGTTGTAAATATTGAGTCCTTTACAACTGCTGCAGCATCTACATTTCCTTCTGCACGGAGATTCATTTGTGCAGCGTACACCAGTTCTGCAGTACTTGTAGATCTTAGTGAGTCAACTTTCCTGCGTTTCGACCTTTCACTGCACTTGGAAAAAATGACAGCAGGACGTCCACCTGAAGTAGCTGGAGATGAGGACAGTTGAGGATAAAAAGGAAGAGTTATGACTGTATCCAACCAATTTTTGTTTTGTTTTAGAAATCTCTCCTTGATACGTTTAGCACTTTGCCATTTCAGTTTAAACTTGAAGATAGCACAATAGAGCTTCTGTTTCACTCTATATAATAAGTCCTCTGGACAATTTATCAATTCCGTAACGTGGTTCAGAAGAATTTTAAATTTGTCTTCAAAACGTGAACCAGACGACAGCATCACTTCGACTAACTGTCTTCTACTTAAAGTAATATATCCCGACTTTACATTGCGTTCCATAATTATAAAATATAATATATAATTAGACCGCACTTCCAAAAATACTATTTCGCTACAAGCAGAATCAGTTGGCCACCAAACATGGTTTGGTTACTATGATACGACTAAAACAAAAACGAAATTAAGGGGGAAGCCACTGTGACGGTCGAAATCTTTATTACCAACTGAAAATACATATATTTAACTAATATTTTAGGCTCCCAGATTGAAAATCTCATATTTTTCTGATATGCGTCTCTCTCCCATATTGGGTCCGCCATTTTGTTTTTTGCCATTTTGAGCTCAGATTCGTAATCAGCGACCTCGAAAACTCCGGGATACCAAGTTTAGACCAAATCTGATGTTTTTCTGATGTGCGCCTCCGCCATATTGGGTCCGCCATTTTGTTTTTTGCAACTTTGACTTAACATTCATAATCAGCATTCTCGAAAACTCCAGGATACCGAGTTTAGACCAAATCTAATGTTTTTTTGATATGCGCTTCCGCCATTTTGGATCCGCCATTTTGTTCTTTTGCGATTTTGACCTCAGATTCGTAATCAACGACCTCGAAAACCTTAATGTACTCATTTTTGTACAAATCAACGGTCATTTGTATCTTTTGGTCACGTTTTGGGGATTTAGGACCACTGCACCATACTACATAAAATGTATTTTCTTAAAAAGGGGCAAATATGAGCAAAAGTTTTGTGTGGGCCATAGCAGCTGAAGTATTGTTCTTAATGACAGAAGAAGAAACTTTGCGCAATAGAGCGCCGAAGTAAACTTTTTCTCTAGCTAAATATAATTTCACCAGTGGCCATGACAGGGTGTGCAATTTTTTAGTTGAAATTTCACCCCTCCATTGCTACGCGCCTCACATCGGTACCAAAATATAGTATAGGTTTGTACTTATTACTACCTACTGAACCATGATTATTCTACTAGTTTCAAGTGCACTTTTATGAGTCACAAAGAGCACCAACAATTTCACTGAGAGAGTAACACTCCGACAATACTCAACTTTGGAATGAGCTGTAGCGAATAATGACAAACTTACTTTCCTCTAACTTTTGGTAATTAGTAGCCAGATAGGTGATGAAAACGGTGGTGGAAACTAAAACCATAACTGGTGACTTTATAAATTAGGGTTTTGGCCAGGTTTTCTCGATTTTCGACCACTGTGAATCGTGGGTAACATGATAGAAAATCATGATGTCGGAAAAATGCATTTAAATACCTCACTTCTGACGTCTATATCTCCGATATCGTTGCGAATTTCGGTCTCAAATTTTCAGGAAACATTCATCACATATCAAACACTGAAAATAAATAAAAATTAAATTTTTACCTTTTTTGCAAATTTCAGTAAATCCCCCCCACCCCTTAAATGTTTAAAAAATAGGCTTCGAAAATAAAAATTTAATTTTTTTTGTTCACCTTCGTAAATAAAAAGTGTTCTAGAAGCATTTAAACTTTTATAATTTGAAAAAAAAGTTTTTTTTCTTTCGGTTTTGGGATTTTTTTCGAAACCCGTTTGTCGCACGACAAAAAGTAATAGAACAAAAAAGATGCTCCTTGTCCGGATCTACAACTTTTGTTTGACATATTTTTTTATTTAATCAATAACTTGAAAGATGTTATATAAAGTCGACTTCGCGAGCTGTTAAATAATGATTTAAGGGGGTCTTCTAGTGTAACGAAGCATTTTGTTTGCGTTTTTTCGGAATTTTTTATGAGGAGCTTGTAAAAGTTATCGCTACCCGGTTTATTTGTACACACTTATCTATATTTCGATTACATTTTCAATTTTTTTAAGCACGAAAAGATTAAAATTAACTCAAGTGGACCACTTTGTAGTTGCTGTTGAAAAGAAGCAATGCCCATACGGTATCCACTATTGGACGGTTTCTGATCATCAGAATCAAAAAATTCAAAGGGATTCCTTATTTGTATGTCCTTGGCTATAGCCGGTACCAGAATGAAAGAAAAATATTGAAAATTTAATAAATTGCGGCACTTTGAAGATTAAGTTTCGATTTTCACACATTTTTTCGACTTTTTGGGCCTGTCAAAATGAAAAAAATAAACATTTTCACACAATTGTGGTAGGGGCGATAGCCACACGTATGCTGAAGATGTATGCAGAAGTTGACCTTAATTGGTCAAGTCAATCAAAGATTTGTATACAGTTTACACAGGAAAACTTTTCCTCACCATCAGTCAGCTAATCCAGGACCATAGAGTGGACCCTCCTCTGTTTCAAAAAAGTCCTGTTCAGCTGCTCTTTCTTCTCGACGATCAATTCTGACTTGTTTTGGAAACCCACTTGAGCGTCGCTCTGACCGGGTAATGCGAACTTCGTTCCGGGACTTTGCATATCCGTGCGCGTGTAGTCCAATAGTGGCTCCCATTACTAACAGTACTTTTAAAATTGGTGAAAATCCTTCATTAAATATTATTACTGCCAGAAAAGTGGCGATTTCTACGATCTTAGCCCCAGAATGGATATGTTTGGAAGCGAAAGTCCATATTAACGAGTTTAGAGATTCATTGTTATTCTGAGTTTCTGCTCCAATGCATCTTTTTAGCAATTCATCACTTGATAAGTCCTCATATATAGGTTTTAGTATTTCTAATACCTTATCATTCAGAGGTGGTTTCTCGTGCTTATAATTTTCTAGTGCACCTACGGCTTTGGCTTGATGCCACTTACACCAACTCTTTTTACCTGGATGGCAGTTGTGATGCTGTGGCCTTTGATTCGTGGAGCTTTTATGAAAATAGGTGGCCCATATTTCTTTCTTCATTTCTTTCACAGAATTTGGATTTCTTTGAATAGCCAAGCCGTAATATTTCGTAAGCTCTGCAACAATTTTTTTCTGTCAATTTCCCAGTGCCTTTGCCGCCGATCCCTTTGTTACTTTTTCTGGCGTTACGAAGTCTTGTGCCCATCCGTTTTTCAATGTGACCGACGCACTCCTTTTTGGTCACAACAACTTCGTCGTCATAAGGATTCACATTCAAAATTCCTTTGAAAGTTTTACAGTCTCCGTCTCCAATATACATTATATATCGAACTCCATGTTTCTCCTTCGATCTCAAAAACATCTCCGTAACGGTGTCTATTTCCATTTTACCGGCACTGCCACTATGGTTTATGGAGCAGTTTTCTTCGTGGGTTTCATACCACTTATTATATTTGTCAATGTCTTCGTCGCCCCGCTTACTCCAAAAACGGCAGCCTTGACAAAAACTACTTTTTACTGCCGTATCCAATACTTTCTTCGAATATTTTCCTATGAGAGTACAAACTCTGAATAAAGAAGAAACCCCTCTCTTTTTCCAAGTCCCGTCTCCGGAAACTGTCAAATCATTTATGGTATTTCCAGCTTGCTGATTCAACTGCTTTTCCTCATGAACTGCTTTTTTCAAAATGCCATCATATACCACAGACGCTGCTTGATATATATATATTCAAGGCAGGCATAATAAGTATTAGAAGCCATACCTTGTCCAATGTCCATCAGTCCACAAAATAAATTCACGCCTTCTCTGCCAACGCCCAACAGTCTCATAACAAATACAATGCGACGATTAATTTCATACGAATTTTGTATGAATGGAGATGAATTGATTAAAGTTTCATTACAACAACACTTCATCAAAATTTTGAAGCCCAATCCACGACTAGTGGTCTGTGAAAACTTCATATCACGTTTACAGTTTTTACAAATTACACATGTGGCAATTGTCGAGAAAACGGTGAAAAAGTTCAGAATGCAGTAGCCGAATTCTTTTGAAATGGTGAAGTCCATGTTTTCAGAATCCTGAAGCTTTTTCATCGACGTGCTGGAAAACTCCGTGTTCTGCTCAATTGTGTGTTGGTTTCCTCGAAAAGCTCTCCTCTTTCTACGTTCCGCATGAACATGTGTTGTTCTGGATCCCTTTTTATCCATTTTCACAATTTATAAAAGTAAACGTACTCTATATACGCACTAAATATAACTTCACACCGACTAAAATAATATGCTGCGTGCTAACATCCGCTCAAATCAATGCTCTGAACCAAACTAAGCTATGACTAAAAATATGGGATTTTCCAGGAAAAACAATTACACGACCGGTTGCTGAAATATACCTGCCAAAACAATAACACTACGCGACAACCGTCCTGCTCAGCGAGCGAGCCGTACCGATACCTATCCTTCAAAGCCTATAACTTTATGAGTATTATGAATTCGACAAAATCCTTTTGCACACATATTTTCCATAACATATACTTGTAGAAAAATAAAAAAAAATCCTTTTTTGACTGGTTACACTAGAAGACCCCCTTAAATGTTTAAGGGCCCAGGGGCACCCTTTCCCGTTATCCGATCGAGCTCAAACTTTACAGGGATTTTTTTTTAATTATTTGGAACCATTCTGGGGGTGCCCCGAGGAAAATTAAAAAGTCGAAAGTTAGAGCCACCCTACTAGCACATATTTCAGTTTGTAACCATGTATACATAGGATGTACGTGACATTACTGACTAGAAGAAATAGAAGACGGAAATATCTTACTACCTTATACAAGCACTACGATGGGGGATGAATAAATTAGTTAAGTTTCCAGTAGATTTTGAAAAATTATATACATCGAAGCTCGCAGAAGAGTAGCATATGTATGTGGTATTACCAATTCTGCGTGAACAGTTTCTTTTAGAAAATGTTTCTGGATTTTGTAGTGCACAATTAAGTTTCACCATTAATGATTTAATAGTTGTGAAAGTGATGATATTGAATCTCTAACTTGATATTACGCAAAGTAAATTGGCAAGAAATGAAGCGAAATTATTCGTTAACTATTAGGTTTGGGGCTAATAAAGAGCAATCCTTTTTTACTGAGAATTCAACATTCTTCGATATTTTGGCAAAATACTATAAAAATAACTACATGCACTACATAATGTCGATGGCTAAGTGCAAAAATATTGTATGTTCACTTTTAGTGTTTTCGAGAAAACCCGGGTTAAATATGCAATGGCTCATGAAATTCAGCGGCATACAATGAACCAAAATATTATTTTGACAAGCTTATGAAGTAGATATAAATGTGATTTTTACACGGCGTAGAGACGCAGTCAAGAACTATTTGTTGCATATAAAAACACAAATTTCACACAAAGTGGACATATAATATTTGTGCAATAAGCCATCGATATTATTATTATTAATATTTTATTAGACGGGACAAGCCCAATAGGAATATTACAAAAATGTACACAATAGTGTACTATAACATTTGTGTACAGACAATCGTAAAAAGCATGAAACATCTATGCCATGGGTGTAACGAAAAGAGAGATAGCCGACCTTCTGAAAACCTCCAGCGAGGGACCAAAGAAATTTATTCGGTCAGCTACCTCGCTTCCACGCATACAAACCCTAGTGATAGGGTCACTCTGGCGTACGTTTGTACGAAAAAATTTGTCCTTTAATCATGTTACTCTTGTATAAATTTTGTTTTAATACAACCGATATTTTAGAAGTTATTCGAGGTGTGTAAGATGCATGGACCAACCTGTATAACAAATGCCATTTTATTTTAGTGGTGTAGTTAATAGTTATGTACAAATATACATATCGTTCCAGGTGTATGAGCACTTCAACTATAAATTTTCTCATCTTCGTTATTTAAAATAATGTTACAACCACTATACATTGAATTGATTGGTAAAAGTACTCAAGTGGTTTTTATTATTCCATATATTTTATTGATGAGTAGGAGAGACCGGGGCACGTCGTAACACGAGGTAAATTGTAACATAAGTAAAATCTTTTGAACGACAAATCTTGTAACCCACAGCATACGAGATCTGTTTGATGATATTAGCACCGTCGGTTTTAGTGACACAAACGAGCGTTATGTATTCATTTTGTGGTTATAGCCCAAAATTTTAGTATTTAGAGCACGTAAGTAAATGTTGTCTTAGTACTTTCATTTCAATTAACCGTCATTAGAAACCGTTCGAATTTTTGCTTCTTTGCCGCAAACGAATCAGTACACATTGGTTTATTATAATGCGTACGCATTTTAGTGAAAAAATTCGACCTCGGGGTAAATTGTAACATGTTACCACCTCCAAATGGTGATAAAGCAAGCTATTTGCTGACACACCGGAAAAAGATGCTCGAGACGAACAACAGAACAATCGAGAATCCAAAAAGTAGAAAAAAAAGTATAAAGGAAGAAGTAAAGAAAGGAAAGAAGAAGATTTTGATAGAATCAGATGAATAAGCAATGATTGTTTAACTTATGTATATCAAATGTTTAATAATGATCTGTGTCTTCATGTATATTCTTTAGAAATGTTTATTTGTGTTCATATTTGTATTTAAATAAGTAAAACAAATGTGTTACAATTTACCCCGGACTGGGGCACGTTGTAACAAAAGATCAGATTTGTTTAAGATGAAGCTAGATGACTAAGTGTCGAAAATTTTGTCACGTACTTTCACGCAATTAGTTCACCACATATGTAAGTAGTAAATCACGCAAATTATTTCATAATTACGGAAAACACATTCGAAAAAAAACTGTGAAAACTTTTTTTTGTTACAATCTGCCCTGGTCTCCTCTATATTTCATTGATATATTGGATAACGTAAGTTAAAATTACTCGCAAAGTAACTTGTTACGTTACAAAATATGAATTAAAATAAAGACTCCAATCAACTGTCTAACTGTTAATTCTACACCATTGTGTAGTAGCGGCCTAATTCTTAAGCCGGTCACGAGGTGCCTCAACGCTTTCCTTTCGGACTTGGAAAATGAAACCCCTATCCGATGAAGCAGTCCGTCGAAAGGTCGCCTCCTTTCTCAAGACACTCTTCATTCCGACTGCGTATCGACCGTTTCTTACGACATTATTTTATGTCCCGTTTCTGCGTGTCTGCACGCGCACTTGCGCTTTTGGTGGTGCTCCCTCTCTCTCTCTCTCTTTCTCCTTCTCTCTGCGATTCTTTGTGTATTATCTACCTGCGCGCTGCCTGGAGTTTTCTATCTTTTCTACCTTCATAATAAACTACCATTTTCTATTCGAATTTAGCGTTTAAAAATACGATTTAAGTTCATAGCGTTTTAATTGACCTTCCATATTTTTAACAGACTTCAAAAAGTGGGAGGTTATAGATTCGACACGTATGTTTTTTTATGTTTATGCCCGCATAACTCCTCAGCATATGGACCCATTTTGATGATCTTTTTTTATTCGAAAGAGGACGATGCCCCGGTGGTCCCATCCTAGACTGCATCAATATTGATCCAATATTTTGTCAGTTCTGGTTAATGATAAAGATATGATCACCTAATTGTCACCTATTGCACTTAATTATTATTATTCTTCTATATACGTACGCGCATATCTCCTCAGCATGTTGTATCAATATATATATAAAGGTAAAAGCTTACAAATAAGAAAATTTAAGAAAAAGTTAAAACCGACTTCAAAAAAATAAAAATGCACTAAAAAGTAAAAAAAAATTTCCCTTATTTTCTCTACGACTCTTATATTTTTTAAGTCGGCGCCTCATCATTTGCAATACATCCGGCGCCGACTTAAAAAATATGAGAGTAGTAGATTAAATGAAGAAAAATATTATTTTTTACTTTTTAGTGCATTTTTATTTTTTTGTAGTCGGTTTTAATTTCTTTTTATACACGGAGACATCAAATTGATGTCTCACTTTTTTCTGAGTCTCATAGCAGTTAACGTAGTAACTACGTCGAGTAGGCCTGTCCAACTTTTGCTCTTGCCCTCGACCAGCAGACGCGGGTGGTTGCGAGCGAAGGCAAGAGCGACGACAAAATCGACAGCCGTAAAAGAGTGGGGATAATGGCGTTCACAGATTCCCCCACCAAGAAGACTTTTCGCTCTTGGGCCTGGCTGGCTCGGTGCCTCCGTGCAAGCAAATTCCTGGACAGGTCTGACGTGGAGACAAACTGTTGCGGCGTGGAAGATCAAATCGTATCTGATCGACGACTGGTCTTACTTTGCCACACTCTTGTCATGGGTTAAAATCACAAAAGCTCACTGAATTTTGTAATATTAACTGACACGTAAAATATATATATTTTTAACAAGTAACAAGTCTACGGTGAATGCTATTGAAGTGTACAATTGTTTAGTATTCGTTGAGTTTGAGAATAATGCGATTCTGATTACAAGTGATTGAGTACTAGAGTACTGTGACTCTACTGAAGTGATATTGAATTCAAAGTATTGAGTTTTCGCTGAGTTCTAGAGCTGTGTGACTCTTCGTATCAAGGTTTTAATTCTTCTCACTTTCTGGTGTCGTGGTCGCTCGCAGAAAAGGTAAAAATTCCCTCTCCAAGGAATTTGGCGAAATAGTGAGGGTTGCAGGAGGAGGGTTGAAGACAACTGATAGGTGTGTAGGCGTGTCGTGAAGAACAGTGGTGAGAGTGACGTAGCGCGCGAAAATCTATGTCCCTCCGGCGTGTCGGGGACCGGTGAAAAACTACAGGTATACTCGACGCGGAGTTCGGGACTTGGCCAAAACTTTCTGATGACCGCGCGGCCGCACAGTGGTCGAAAATGACACAGTCGGCGTCAAAAATCAATTCCCACGCCAAATCGAAAGGAAAATTAACGCCCCTTGGTGTACTGGGGTATTAGGTATCGCTGATTACGAATCCGTTGCAGGATTTTTGAAAAAGAAGATGGCGGATCCAGTATGGCCGCTCAAAGTTGACAAAAATTGGAAAAATACGAATCCTACGAACGAAACACGTTGTTTATTCAAAACCTACAGCTATAACTATATATTTTATGAATCTAGAAATGTGCATCACACTCTATAGAATAATATTCTAATGAATAGTTGTTAAAAAATTATTGTTAACAATAAAAAAAACAACATTATTTACTAATTTTATCATTTCCGCGACAAATACTGCAAATACGTGATTAATCTAACCATTGAATATTTATCGGAGACGAAAATAAAGATTATTGTCATAAAAAAATGTTAGTATAATTGTTTATTAATAATTTGTTTAAACAATTTTTTAACAAAGTGACTGAAATCCATTTCATACAATCAAATTGATCATATTTTGTTGTAATATTAATATAAACAATTAATAACAATTAATTGTTGTTAAACAATTTGTTAACATAATAGATTTCAGTAATATTCAACAAGATAAGTGTAATTTGGAAGGTACATTGTTTTTATGACGTAGGTACCCACTAAGTAAGGATTCTTGGAAATTTCATCCGCAAGGGGGTGAAAAGGGGTAAAATTTATTTTCTCGGACTCCTTAATATCTCTTAGGTCCGATTAGATGTCACCTTGGTTTTCACTTACAACGGTTGCCCATACAAATACCTAAAACTCAATTTCAGGATTTTGCTCTAATCAACCCCTAAGGGGGTGAAAAGGGGTATAATTTGTTTTCACGGATCCCTCAAAAGCTCTTCGGTCCGATTCGATATCGATACTTGGTTTAAGCTTAGCAACACAAATGCCTAAAAACCAATTTCAAATTTTTACCCTATTCAACCCTTAAAGGGTTAACTCTGAATATGGTGTACTAAGTAAGTGTGCATTGAATTGGGGCATCTTAAGTTTTGAATAGTAGGTGTGAACGAACATATACCTACATATATAAATATCCGTTACACGGAGGTTACTTTACCGAAATTATATAAAAAATTGCTACAAAAAGCAGATATAAAAGTAATTCCTTTTAATTATTCTACCGTAGCGAAGCACGCGTATTTTTCTATACATAAATAAAAACCCTAAACCCAGTATTTGAACTTTTTAAACTTTTTTTTACATTTTTCAATTTTATAATTTTTTCCGTGTTTTTTTATAATTTTTTGTTTACTTGAAGTTTATTAAATAAAATAATATTTATATTGATTAATGGTTTGTTATAACTAAAACTCATCGGCTGAATTTTCGTCATCCGACTCTTGTTCATTATTATTGGAAGAAATTAATAAGTTTTTAACTTGTTCACACAAGCCTTTAATTTTGTTTTGTTTGTGGACCCTCAAACCACTTATTATTGGGTCGGATGAAACCAACATAAAGTGCATTATGTCTTCATTACAAACAGAACGTGAAAACAGTCTACTAAACCGTAACCTAGCCTGCTTAAAAATTTTATTATTGGCTTCTTGAGCTTCCTCGGATAACCAACCAATGGGTAGCCCAAAAACCTTCATTATATTTGCACCGTGTATCAAAACTTTGTGTACACATGGAGGCATTTTGTACCAATCGTATAAGTCAACGAATAATGTTGCGGTGTCAAGTGTGTACTTTTCAAACTTATCAAAGTCAATGTCGTACCCACTTGTCAATACTTGTAAAATAATAGAAAATCGTTCTATTAAACGAATGTCTACTCCTGTTGCGTTTGCCGCTTTCTCGGGGTCATCAAAAAATCGCCTGGCTGTATTTCCATCATTGGTTGTTCCGTGACCCTGTTTCACCACATCTACAATCAGTGACATTTCCGATCGTATACGGTCTTGCACCAGGTTTTTTCGTTCCACTTTTAACTGCTTATCATCTCCTTTAGCGTAAAATTTTTCGAAATCTAAATTGTAGGCGATGTGCAGAATACATTCCATGAATCTAATACGACAATGGAGAGTCGATAGCCCGTAATAGTAGTGGTTTTCTTCAACGTGCAGTTTTTGAAGAAGGTCTAATTTATTCATTTGATTTGGGGTTGCTCTACATATGTTGCAAGATGTCGAAGATAACTATACTAGTTACATACTAAATGGAACTGCGCCTGCGTCAGTCTCGCGCACATAACCACCACTCCTGTAGGTGTTTCCCCCTCCATTAGCGGTAGCTTAGCCCGCCGATCTCTAGTGGGGAGAGCGCCGATCTCTAGTGGGGAGAGCGCCGAACTCGCATGGGCCAAACGAAGCACTGCACGCTGGTCACACTCCGAGGATTTCGCAACCACTATTTTTCCTTTTCAGGACTATTTCCCAATTTTTCCCAAATCTTTATCAAAGCTTTTACTGCTTTTTTATATAAAAATTCTATTTCAGTCCTTTTCAGGACTATTTCCTATTTCCTTTTAAACATTCTTTTTAAATATCGAGTTTTCATTTTAGTTTTGATTTATTATTGAATTTGTATTTTCAAAATTATATTAAGTTAGACAATGTCGATTTTTACAATTGAACAAAAACAGTTGTGTGAATGGTTATGGTCTGAAACAAATAAAAGAAAATCGAGGTTAGATGTAATAATGAATAGGGTCAAAAACACATACAACTATGATTCTCAACATCTGCACCAACTTCGTGAGTTTATTAATAAAACTTTTATCAGGCAGTATTCCAAATACTGGGCGAGTGTTAAACGGGTGCGTTTTGATTTTGAAAGAAAGTATAATGATTTCCTGACTAAAGAACTGGAATATGTATTCGAAGATCAGAATTCTGCTGATTTAAACGAAAGTACACCACCTAATATCGAAAGAAGTCGTGGTCGTCCGCGTGTAAAGAATGAGGAATGCAGTCTTAGAACAGAACAGAGACGTGCCCAAGAACTTCGAAGAAATTATAGCCACAATATTTTATCAAAAGCTGTTATTCCAATTCAAGACCCCACGGTGGAGGGCGTGGAAATAACAGAGTCTGTAATGACCAAGAATTATGATAATGATTTTATAAATAAAAATTTAGCAATGTATATGGATATTGGATTAACGAAAGCTAAGTATGAAAATCTTCGTAAGCATAATTTTATTTTATTTGGCAATAAGCAGTATCCTCCGTACGAGAAAATATTGTTAGGAAAGCAACAGTGCTATCCTGAAAATATAACCATCACTGAGACTGGTGCTGCAGTTGAGTTACAATCGCTGTTGGATCTTACTGTTGTAAGAATTTTTTCATTAATTTCAAAGGAAAATTTAAAAACCGTTACGAAAAAAGCGCTAATTCTACATGGGAAATGGGGTTTAGATGGTGCTTCCGGTCAACAGGTGTTTAAGCAAAAGTGGAACAATAATGAATCGGTAAATATTGATAGCTCGATATTTATGGTATCATATGTACCACTGAGCATAATGTCCTCAGATGGACAAACGATATGGAGAAATACACGTCCATCTTCCGTGAGACTTTGCAGGCCAATTAAATTTGAGTTTACGAAGGAAACCAATACAAAAATTCAAGAAGAATATAAATATACAAATGAAAAAATTAACAATTTAAAAATCACAGAAGTAAATATTAAAAGAAAAAAATATTATGTTTCACACAAATTATATTGTACCATGCTGGATGGAAAAGTATGTAACGTCTTAACAAGTCAAGCATCTTCGACATCTTGCAACATATGTAGAGCAACCCCAAATCAAATGAATAAATTAGACCTTCTTCAAAAACTGCACGTTGAAGAAAACCACTACTATTACGGGCTATCGACTCTCCATTGTCGTATTAGATTCATGGAATGTATTCTGCACATCGCCTACAATTTAGATTTCGAAAAATTTTACGCTAAAGGAGATGATAAGCAGTTAAAAGTGGAACGAAAAAACCTGGTGCAAGACCGTATACGATCGGAAATGTCACTGATTGTAGATGTGGTGAAACAGGGTCACGGAACAACCAATGATGGAAATACAGCCAGGCGATTTTTTGATGACCCCGAGAAAGCGGCAAACGCAACAGGAGTAGACATTCGTTTAATAGAACGATTTTCTATTATTTTACAAGTATTGACAAGTGGGTACGACATTGACTTTGATAAGTTTGAAAAGTACACACTTGACACCGCAACATTATTCGTTGACTTATACGATTGGTACAAAATGCCTCCATGTGTACACAAAGTTTTGATACACGGTGCAAATATAATGAAGGTTTTTGGGCTACCCATTGGTTGGTTATCCGAGGAAGCTCAAGAAGCCAATAATAAAATTTTTAAGCAGGCTAGGTTACGGTTTAGTAGACTGTTTTCACGTTCTGTTTGTAATGAAGACATAATGCACTTTATGTTGGTTTCATCCAACCCAATAATAAGTGGTTTGAGGGTCCACAAACAAAACAAAATTAAAGGCTTGTGTGAACAAGTTAAAAACTTATTAATTTCTTCCAATAATAATGAACAAGAGTCGGATGACGAAAATTCAGCCGATGAGTTTTAGTTATAACAAACCATTAATCAATATAAATATTATTTTATTTAATAAACTTCAAGTAAACAAAAAAAATTATAAAAAAAACACGGAAAAAATTATAAAATTGAAAAATGTAAAAAAAGTTTAAAAAGTTCAAATACTGGGTTTAGGGTTTTTATTTATGTATAGAAAAATACGCGTGCTTCGCTACGGTAGAATAATTAAAAGGAATTACTTTTATATCTGCTTTTTGTAGCAATTTTTTATATAATTTCGGTAAAGTAACCTCCGTGTAACGGATATTTATATATGTAGGTATATGTTCGTTCACACCTACTATTCAAAACTTAAGATGCCCCAATTCAATGCACACTTACTTAGTACACCATATTCAGAGTTAACCCTTTAAGGGTTGAATAGGGTAAAAATTTGAAATTGGTTTTTAGGCATTTGTGTTGCTAAGCTTAAACCAAGTATCGATATCGAATCGGACCGAAGAGCTTTTGAGGGATCCATGCAAACAAATTATACCCCTTTTCACCCCCTTAGGGGTTGATTAGAGCAAAATCCTGAAATTGAGTTTTAGGTATTTGTATGGGCAACCGTTGTAAGTGAAAACCAAGGTGACATCTAATCGGACCTAAGAGATATTAAGGAGTCCGAGAAAATAAATTTTACCCCTTTTCACCCCCTTGCGGATGAAATTTCCAAGAATCCTTACTTAGTGGGTACCTACGTCATAAAAACAATGTACCTTCCAAATTACACTTATCTTGTTGAATATTACTGAAATCTATTATGTTAACAAATTGTTTAACAACAATTAATTGTTATTAATTGTTTATATTAATATTACAACAAAATATGATCAATTTGATTGTATGAAATGGATTTCAGTCACTTTGTTAAAAAATTGTTTAAACAAATTATTAATAAACAATTATACTAACATTTTTTTATGACAATAATCTTTATTTTCGTCTCCGATAAATATTCAATGGTTAGATTAATCACGTATTTGCAGTATTTGTCGCGGAAATGATAAAATTAGTAAATAATGTTGTTTTTTTATTGTTAACAATAATTTTTTAACAACTATTCATTAGAATATTATTCTATAGAGTGTGATGCACATTTCTATATTCATAAAATATATAGTTATAGCTGTAGGTTTTGAATAAACAACGTGTTTCGTTCGTAGGATTCGTATTTTTCCAATTTTTGTCAACTTTGAGCGGCCATACTGGATCCGCCATCTTCTTTTTCAAAAATCCTGCAACGGATTCGTAATCAGCGATACCTAATACCCCAGTACACCAAGGGGCGTTAATTTTCCTTTCGATTTGGCGTGGGAATTGATTTTTGACGCCGACTGTGTCATTTTCGACCACTGTGGGCCGCAGTAAAACGCGCATCTGCTTGCTGTCCTAATTCTTCGGAACTTTCCAAATTGGCTGCGCTAATAGCTACACTCAGTAGGCTTACAATGATGTTTTTATTAAAAGTCCCGAGTTTATGGACGAAAACGGCAAGCCAAGTGTCCGCCTGATGACGAACGCTGCTTATAGGGAAAAACCCTGACCATCGGCTAGGCTATAACGGAGCTCCTCTCAACACAAACTCTATTGACTTATTCTATGTCAGGGCCTAGTTTCCAAAAGAAACAGGAAAGAACATGTTTCAGTATCTGATTAATTACACACTGCAACAGCCATCTGGACTTGTAACATTCAATAGCCGTTTCTTATAGGTTTTCATGCCCTGAAAACGAATCCGCAAACCGTTCGTCGCCATCACCCTCAGTTTTTGAGAAAATCGATTTTTAAAAAAATCTTTTGTGTCGGAACGTTAATAGTTATTCGATTGTTCGTTGCGTCAAATTATTCTGTGAACCCTCCCGAATACAGGCTGATTGGCTCGAAACGCCTGATCCGCCTGGCAACCGTGACGAGGTCAACCCAACCCCCCGTGGTGTCTCTCCGAAGACTTTCGACCCACGGAAGGGTTGGAGTACCTATTAGGAAGTGAGAAATCTTCGAATTCCTCATTTCTCATCAGATCTGTGCGAAAGTGACGCCAATGAATTCCTGGCATTCCGTCGATTAAAATCATACCAAATATCATGCAAATGGGACTACTTTGACACAAGCTATTTGTATTCCTTATGTAAAAGTAGTCCGATTTTCATGACATTTGGTATGATATACTTGAAAGGGTCTATTCTAACGGTCGGTATACCTGCTTCAGAAAAACCAAATTGTTTATTCTTTATCGTATCTCTATGGAAATGACACCGAGGGCTTCCTTGCGTTTTTCCGATGAAAATCATACCAAATGTCATGTAAATCGGTTTATTTTTAACGAAGTTAGGTTGAAATTGTGCAAATGAATTTTTCATCAATTTCCTTCATTATGCTCCGAATTACGTCGTTCTTGGTGTTAGATTCATCGGCGAAACATAGAGAATCGATTGGTACCGTTGTCGCAAAGATCTGATGAGAAATATGGAACTTGGATTTTTCCACCTTTAATGTTATTCCAAACCTTTCGAGGGTCGAATGCCATAAAATTCGGTGCGGCATCACGGAAGGTTGACCTCGCCACGTGGTGCCAGCCGGCATCTCTTTAACAGGCGTCGCTCCAGAATCACCCTGTACAATACAGTATGTACATATACATATGTACATACAGAGTCTCGAGGACGAAATGAGACGATGATTCGAGGTCTGCGAACCCCCTAATTGCCAATTTTTATAAAACAATGATGGCATTCGATTGTCGACATTTGTCCAACAAAAGTTTGGTTTGTCCACCCGTAAAAAAAGGATATACCTAAAGAATAAAATTGTTAACAATAAAAATATACATGTTAGATTTGTAGATGTTATGAAACATTCATTGCACAGATGTACTGAAGCAGGGTCACAAAAATATTCCAACGGCATTAATTACCAATACGTACCTTATTTTATATAAATATTACGTTTTTCCGACGTTGTCGCATGCTGTGCACTAGGTTTTCAGTTATTTTAGATTCGATAGAATTCCATACTTCTAAAATATTTTGTTGTAGTATGTCTTTCGAAGTTATGTCGTACTTTTTTAATGTCCTGTGGATTTCAGCGTACAAATATTCGATGAGGTTAATGTCCAGACATTATGGGGATGTATGACATGTACGTAATCCATGCGGCATATTCCTTGCTGTAAATAAAAATTCCCCACCAACCCCAATTTGGTAGAAATAATTTTTAATATATTTCCAATACATTTTTAATATATTTTCAATATATTCAGTTCGGAACCCTACCAATTTTTAATTTACAAGACAACAACCGCAAGCATTACGGTCAGAATTGTGCAAGAATGATTATTGTATAATATGCCGCATGGATTACATACATGTCATACATCCCCATAATGTCTGGGCATTAACCTCATCGAATATTTATGGGTGGAAATTCACAGGAGATTAAAAAAGTAGGACATAACATCGAAAGACATACTACAACAAAAAATTTTAGAAATATGGAATTCTATCGAATCTAAAATAATTGGAAAGCTAGTGTACAGCATACGACAACGTCGAAAAAACGTAATAGTTGTAATAATATGAAATAAGGTACGTATAGGTAATTAATGCTGTTGGAATACTTCTATGACCCTGCTTCAGTACATCTGTGCAATGAATGCTCGTATTATTAGTTTACAAGAAATATATAAAGAAAACATAATCCCATAACTTTTGGATTTCAACTAGTTTCCTTATTTCTTGGGATTCTGTCCCACTATGGAAATGGATCGCGCGGCGGTCTCCGCTAGACTCACAAGGGGACCTTCAGGACTGGCAAACTCAGAAATTGTTTATACTTCGTATACATGAAGGTCTTCAGTCGGACTTTCTTTTCCCGAAGCAGTAAGGCGCGCTTCACATCCAAATTCGAGAAAATCGACTTTGAAAAATGTGGAGTTACCTTATATATATTTGATAAAAATTGATGACCAAGGAACAGCGTGGGTCAGTGCGTAGCGGTCCCGAGTAGCAAGCATAAGGTCGTCAGTTCAAATCTCTCACTATTGGCACTATTTTTTTTTTATTCATTTGCATACCTACACCTTTCACATGCAAAGTTTATAAAATTCATGCTAATTAACAGATATGTAAACATCTGTTATATGTATGGGTGTACGTAAATATTCCTATTTATAAATTAATATGTGCAATAAAAAGTACGATTTTTCAAGCAAGAGACAATTTTAAATAAGATGTGTGTTTGTAATTGAAAGTGATGTCCATCTCCTGGGAGGTGGAGCACCGGTATACACCGTACACCCATACATATAACAGATGTTTACATATCTGTTAATTAGCATGAATTTTATAAACTTTGCATGTGAAAGGTGTAGGTATGCAAATGAATAAAAAAAAAATAGTGCCAATAGTGAGATTTGAACTGACGACCTCAGACTTATTAGTCGGGAGCGCTACGCACTGACCCACGCTGCTCCTTGGTCATCAATTTTTATCAAATATATATAAGTTAACTCCACATTTTTCAAAGTCGAGTTTCTCGAATTTGGATGGGAAGCGCGCCTTACTGCTTCGGGAAATGAAAGTCCGAGTGAAGACCTTCATGTATACTAAGTATAAACAATTTCTGAGTTTGCCAGTCTTGAAGGTCCCCTTGTCAGTTTGGAGCAGTCAAGGTTTTGGCCGCCGCGATTCGCCGCCCGCCAGGAGATTCCGCCATAAATGGCGGAAAACAGACACTCATCGCATTCTGTTGCGTCTCGAGTAGCCTAGGTAGCTGTCGGGACAGACACACTGACAGAGCGGTTGGAAAACGCGCCTAGGAAAACGGATTCACGCTTCTCCATAAGAGCGGTGCTTAGGATTCGCCGCCGAGTCTAGGAAATCCTACCTTAACGCGCGTGACTACCACTGTCGGCTCCGTGCGTTTTGCCAAACTATTTCGTTTCTTTATTTAAAACAAAACGAGACTTACCACTTCTGAAATACGCTTTCTGAAGGAAAACTGTCTGCTGCATCGCGTGGGATGGTCAGATTTTCTCCCAGACCCTTAATTTGGGAAATAAATTGAAAGATATCTGGAAAAATGGGTGCATTTCGGGTGTGCTTTTCCCTTTGATCGTTATTATAACATTTTTAAATGGTCTGAATCATGCTTTATGCGTTCTTTTTTTTTAACTTCACGCCCTACCTTTCTGCTATAGAAGAAGCCTCGAAATTATTAACCAATTACCTGTATTTTATTAATAGCAATGAACGTTATAGTGAGCGTATGGTAATTTTTTTTGTTAAAAAAAAGGTACAAAAAGAACGCCAAGTACAGAGTCATCGTTTAATCCTGCAACCCGTGCGCGCGCGAACTTGTAAAATGGCAACACCGCCTCACGGACGCATTCCACTACAACCATGCACCGGCCCAGCGCAGAGCTGCCTGCGACCGCTGGACAAGAGTGATGCCCGAGCTTCGAAAATTTTAGCGTCGCAAAGAGCTAGGTATTGGGAATTTCCCGGCCCAGGTAATCGAGCCGCGCGCTCCACTTTTATGATCGGTTTACTACGCGCACCTCCGATTACTGTAATGAGGTTTGAAAGTAATGTCAACTGATCTCGTACCCGTCTCAATTTTAAAAATTTTCGCCACCTGCTTGTAACAGCCACAGTAATGGCACATCGTTCCAAAAAATGACATTAACGGAAGCCGGTATAGGCGTGGCGTTGAGTAGCTAAAACATTCAAACACAAAAATTCTAGAAAAAAAATTCAAACACCGCTACAATCAAAGACACGTCACATTAGTTACCCCTTACGTCTGATCTAGGTATGTACCGCATTAAGGATAAAGTCATAAAAAAATAAAACCAGAATAATAGATTCTGAGGTCTGCGGAACTAACACATAGGGTAGAAGCCCCAATTACTGACACATTAAGGACTGACTCTAATATTATTGCATAGTATCTGTATTTATTGACTAAAAGTATAAGTTTTTTATTTTATTTATTATGGTTTAATATGTTTACTTCATGAAAAACATTTTGTGGGTCTTAGAATTTTTATTTTTATATATAAGTTCATTAATCTAAAAAACATATTTCGAGATCTATTACTGACACCTCTAAAACGTGTGTGACTGACTTACTGACACCCCAATTACTGCCAGTTAACCAAATACTGACACCCCCAATTACTGGCAACTAACCAAATACTGACACCCCTATTACTACCAGTTACCTAAATACTGCCATCACATTTACTATCACTTTCCAAAATTCACTTTTTGGCTTTAATTAAATTTCAGAATACATTTGCATTATATATTCTCATAAAGCATTACATATATTTTTGAAAGCATTGTAAATGTATAGGGAATATAGTTTGCACAGGCAGTCAGAATCGGAACACTAGAATAGGTTAGGTTGAACGCAACTGTAGACGTTATGGGTGTCAGTAATGGCGTCATGCTTTATTTACCCGACTAACTACTGCCATGGCAGTAATTAAAAACTGATTAAAATGCTTGTGCCAATCACTGTCATCCAAATATTAATTCAAAAGGCTTAATTAAAAGGCTTTAATTAATCGTTAAATTACGATCGTTGTGACTTTCTATGATACTTATATTGGCTAAAAAATGATTGATTATTATGTAAATAATTTAAATATTCTAATTATAGCCCTTTCTTTAGTGCCCTGTTTTTTCTTTCACTATTAAGGAAGTTGCCATTTCCATTGTTGTCATCAACTTAAAATTTTGTATCGTTTTATAGAAATTAATTAAAAAAAAAATTAAGTGGTGCCTTTTCTAGCGTATAGATTATAGGTTGAATTACATAATTCGTTTTCTGTATGGCTTTACAACGTTTATTTATTTGGTATTTTAAGTATAATTGCTTAAGGTGTGAGTAATTGGGGGTTCAACCCTAATTGAATAAAAATTTAATTTCTCAATTTATGAATGTAATGATACAGAAACAACTCGCCTACTGTTTATCAACACCACGAATTTTAAAAACAGCGTTAAATACATTATCAAATAAACAGTTTCCAACAGCTTTTTAAACAATTATGGTTAAAAAATTGATAAAAGAAAAATTAAGTAAACGTAAAATATGTTCAATTATCCATCATTAAGAGGGAATAATTTTTCCTCATTTTTCGGCGCAAATTGCATTCCGATATCTCATACAGTTCAAAAGTTATACTAAAAAGTCCACAAAGGGTATAGTCGGTTAAGATGGTCAAATGTGCCCCTGAACCGAATTCAAATCGCGATGAGTCATTCGAAAGCTTATAAAAAATGAATGATTTCTGCCAAGTTTCAACTTTGTATCTCGACCCGGGGGGTAGTAAAGGGTAAAAATAGAAAATCAGGTTTTTGCCGAATTTCTCCTATACCAGCGGATGAAAAATTTTGAAAAAATTCAGAGGCATGTCTGTTATCGGTGCACATATTAGGGAATCGTGTCAGATTTTTAAATTCAAAAACCAAGCTGTGAAAAATAAAAAACCCCAATAAATGCTGAAAAATGCCGGTTTTGTTTCGAAGCAGTCTTGATACTATAATTATATTTTTACTGTAAGTCCGCATCATTGTTACTATTGTCTTGAATTTTTTTCAGATTTTTCAATTTGGTGCGCCGCAGTTAAAAAAATTAAAAACCGATTTTTTCGCCGTTTTGTCCGTGTCAGAGTAACTAATAGGTCGAACTTTCGTACATACTTTATGGAATAAGTCTTTCATGCAATCTTCAATGTCTTCACATGCAGCAAAACAGCGTAGGAATCAAACGAACTAAACATGCTGTAACATTACAGTCTAAAATGTCTATCGTATTTTCAACGGCGTCAATAGCGCAGCGGTAAAGTGTTCGACCGTTGAATCGCTGCGAGCTTTTTGAACGTAGGTTCGAGCCTCGGAACTTTCTAAGTCTCCTCTCCCCCCACAGGGTCATATTTTTTCACATTAATTATGTATTTTTTCGATTTCTAGCTATATGACAATGATCGATATTTATATACAAATGTTTTAAAAACATATTAAAATTATTTTAAAACTTGAAAACTATTGTTAGGTATCCTGCCAATTACAGCATTGTTTAACTTCTGAATTTTGGAAACGAGAGAGGGTTGTATGATCTACAAGAAGAGGCGAAATAATTAGAAAACAACACACAATTGTTGCTGCAATCCATCCACAATTGTTAAAGGTAAGAGATTAGAAAATCAATTTCATATAATATTAATTTAGTGCAGGGAATGTTATAACAATACTGTAATTGACGGCATACTTGTCCAGAGAAACGGTGGCATCAAATTCTTCTCAAGTAATTTTTATGTATATTTCAATTATTAAAATATTTTTAGTATGTTTTTAAAACATTTGTATATAAATATCGATCATTGTCATATAGCTAGAAATCGAAAAAATACATAATTAATGTGAAAAAATATGACCCTGTGGGGGGAGGAGACTTAGAAAGTTCCGAGGCTCGAACCTACGTTCAAAAAGCTCGCAGCGATTCAACGGTCGAACACTTTACCGCTGCGCTATTGACGCCGTTGAAAATACGATAGACATTTTAGACTGTAATGTTACAGCATGTTTAGTTCGTTTGATTCCTACGCTGTTTTGCTGCATGTGAAGACATTGAAGATTGCATAAAAGACTTATTCTATAAAGTATGTACGAAAGTTCGACCTGTTAGTTACTCTGACACGGAAAAAACGGCGAAAAAATCGGTTTTTAATTTTTTTAACTGCGGCGCACCAAATTGAAAAATCTGAAAAAAATTCAAGACAATAGTGTCACGTCCCGGGTGGAGGGCTTTAGGGACGATGACACGTGGGGTAATTGTCAGGCGAGAATGCAAGTTTTCCGCACGCTGAGGATTAGAAGGAACTCAGGCGAGAATGCACGTTTTCCGCACGCTGAGGTTTTAGAAGGAACTCAGGCGAGAATGCAAGTTTTCCGCACGCTGAGGGTTAGAAGGAACTCAGGCGAGAATGCACGTTTTCCGCACGCTGAGGTTTTAGAAGGAACTCAGGCGAGAATGCAAGTTTTCCGCACGCTGATCGACCAGGGAAGGCTTAAATGGCGAATATACACCCGGGGGACACCCGTTAGAGCACTTTGTATTTGTTTTGACTAGGTAATTGCATTTACCGTTGCATTCACATAAGAAGTTACTCGTAATACTTCCGCGAAATCCGTCTAGTTATACGGCTGTACGCGGCCTATGCAAAAGAACGTTAGTAAACACTGTAGGCTCTTTCGCGTTCGGGAACCGAGATCAGCTGTTGCTGCAGCTAGTTTTGGTTTTGGAATCCTCGCGATCGCAGAATAGACACAATAATTCAAAGCGTGATTTAAATAGGAATTGTTTATTCAATCCGAAGCACTCTGACACGCTATGTACTATTATCGTGATGGTGATTAAGTTTTATAATTATGCGTTGGACATTAAGCATTAGCACATAACATTTATATAAATGGTAAGCAATAGCAATATATGTATGAACATGAAATACAATATATGATAATAAAGTAGAATAATATAAGCAATAGGCGTTAATAAGACGAAAATAATATATATAAAGCAATAAGCGTTGATAAGACAAAATAATATGAAAGCAATAAGAATGATGAGACAAATAATATAGAAAGCATTGAGATTAATAATACAAAGTAATATATGATCGCAATAAGCGTTAATAAGACAAAATAATGTAGGAATAATAACACCGTATAGCCGATGATGGTGATATTCAATGGTGTAAATGGTAATAATAAAAGCTTACAATGATTAGCGAGGTGATAATCGTTATACACTGGTTAAATAAAACTTCGTAGCTTATGGTCCTTTCGCTGATTGATTTCGTCGAAAGAGGACTTCTGTCTCGGTACCCTCGTATTTATATAATTGTCGCGGGGGGTACGCGCGGTAAATGCCTTGACCCATTTAATAAATAAGTCGCAGTAGGATTTCCGGGGTTTTTACAAAGGTGCGTCTATTATTAGACGCGTTTCTGTCACGTACACCAAATATTCTTCGCAAATACATTTCCGGGGTTTTTATGACTAGGGAATAATATGCTCAACCCATCGGATAGATTATGGGAGTTTTATTGGGAAAGGGGTGATCGTGGTCTTGACCTGTAGGGTCTTAGAGAAGGGGTGAGACGTGGTCTTGATTTAAGAGGTTTTTGGGGCGAGGGACTTGTTTAGAATTAGTAAGAGGGGGGGGGGGGGGGGAGTTTGTGCCTCGTAGGGCGAATAAGTGAAGGAGGTTTCGTACTGACCATCTCGAGATGGGGATCGCTAAGGTACATCATCGAGGTGATCAGCGATTGGGGAAAAGGGGTATTTGTTGAGTTGGAAGGACTTTGGTGGAGTAACTTGGAGGTTTATGCGAAGGTGTTTAAATAGTACCGCGAGAAAAATAGTGGGATATCACAATAGTAACAATGATGCGGACTTACAGTAAAAATATAATTATAGTATCAAGACTGCTTCGAAACAAAACCGGCATTTTTCAGCATTTATTGGGGTTTTTTATTTTTCACAGCTTGGTTTTTGAATTTAAAAATCTGACACGATTCCCTAATATGTGCACCGATAACAGACATGCCTCTGAATTTTTTCAAAATTTTTCATCCGCTGGTATAGGAGAAATTCGGCAAAAACCTGATTTTCTATTTTTACCCTTTACTACCCCCCGGGTCGAGATACAAAGTTGAAACTTGGCAGAAATCATTCTTTTTTTATAAGCTTTCGAATGACTCATCGCGATTTGAATTCGGTTCAGGGGCACATTTGACCATCTTAACCGGCTATACTCTTTTTCAACCGGGGCCGGTGTGATGTCCTGGCCCCACCACGGTATCGCAACTTAGTGTCGATGAGCGCCACCAGAGGTTTCTAATCTTTCCCGCTAGTCCTATCTCTCAATATCATTCGTATATATACAAGTTCCAAATCACATCCTCTGTGTCCCCGTGTGTGTCTAGGGCAGGGGCCGTCAGCTATAACTCTACTGATGAGTCTGGCTGGCGGTCCCGAGACGAAACACCTCTTCTTTTCCTCCTCGATCCTCCAACGCCATGGTGGCGTTGCCGGGCCGGCCTTAGGGTTTACGGTGCGTCGGAGGCGACGAGGCAAGAACTCCCTTCTCGTCCTGAACGTTCCGGCAATTCAGGACGTGACACCGGGAAATTCTGAATAGTTCTTTGCAACGTTAATTTGAAAGAGACCAGCCCAAAATTATCGAAGCTCGGGCATCACTGCTGTCCAGCGGTCGCTAGCAGCTCTCCGAACGCCGGGACGGTGCATGGTTGTAATGGAATGCGTCCGTGAGGCGGTGTTGCCATTTTACAAGTTCGCGCGCGCGCGGGTTGCAGGATTAAACGATGACCCTGTATATAATCCCATCAAAAAGGATCCCATGTAAGAACATTGTCGTAAATTAATATTAACCCAGTAAAAAGTATCCCATTTAAAAACATTGTCGTAAATTAATAGCTTTACAAAACTAATTATATGCAAAAATTGCACCAATTACTACAATGGCTATGGGGGAACCACGTGACGTGCGCGAGAGAATAACGTGTGTAAGCAGACAGGCGAAAGAAATAGACGAAAAGTGTGGCAAAAGTGCGCAGAAAATAACGAGGTCGGGTGAAAAACACGGGGAGAAGACAACGTTCCGGTGGACAGTATAATCCACAGTTAAGGCTGCCGTCTCAAGTTTGTTATGGTCCGAATCGATCGAAGCGTCCTCAGTAAACAGACGGACCCTAATGAAACTAGTCCGGTCGATAAAACGAACATATACAGAGGTGACATCTCCAGGTACTCTGTGTAGACGAATTTTTTACGCATAGTTACCACATTTTCACTCTGTCTCTGCCGCGCTGTTGCCACAGTTCCTTCTATCGAGAAGCTCGAAGGAACACGGCACGAGAGCTGCGTCTAGCATCAGAGCCTCGCTGAACGTAAAAGATGATAGCAATAATAAAAGATAGAGAGGTTGGGTAGTGAAGTTAGGAAACATGTCAATGAAACAATACTAATTTGCGTATTAATAGTTTTTATTTATACGTAAAACGATGTAAGATTTTGTATAATCAATGTGTAATTTCAAAGCATAGAATTTGAATAAGGTACATCACTGAAGTGTAACACGCCGATCGCAATGAAATCTATAAATGCTATAGTTCTTTTAAAAACATATGACGCTTTCTTTTTTATCTAACTATATATCAAATTATCTTTTTTATCAACAAGAATTGTCTGTTGTCTAAATACAAATTGAATAACGCAATCATTTTTTTTAAAACATCTATTTGGACAAAAGTATATTTCAATTTAATACTTTTGTACATGCTTTTCTTCGGAATTGTCATTCCACGATTGTAAAAATTTATCAACATAAACTAGAGATCAGTACTAACAATACGTATATTTTGGAATGTCTCATTAAACGATTTTATTCAGCTACGATCCCCTGTTTGTTTGTATGTTTGATTCAAATCTGGAAACTCAATTTTAATCCACTTCCAACTATCCAATTGTCTGAAACCTTTGCAGGGGTGCGTAGTTTGGATGACAATACAAAATTATGAAAAAAACTCCAAGGGGGTGAAAAAATTACCCAGTCACCAATAAATTAGAACCCATAACCACAAATCCAATCAACTTAAAATCAACCACTCGTGTTCTTTACGAACTTTTAGCACTGTAGGGTTCAAGCAAATTGTTAAACTGCATATCTAGTGCATACAACAATAAAAGATATTTGTAAAGAAGTTTGAGCTATGAAATGTAAATCCACGAACACTAAAAACTAGAAAATAAAAAATTTATAATAAAAGATTTTATTAAAAATGCATTGAACTAAAAAATAATTATTTTCTTATACTACAATTTCGATGGTGTATTTTCAATATAAATAAAATCGTAGAGCAGGATATCTCGCAATAAATTTATTTCGACATGTTAGAAAAATTACCCTTGAAGGTAGAAAAGATGCTAAGGAAGCACGCTCCAGGACAGTTCTGGGGTAAGTGCCGTGTGGTTCATCATAGTCCTCTTACCAGAAGGCAAAACCTTCCCCACTCCGTGGCCAGATCCTCCAGGAACAGAGTCCCTATTCTTTGGTAATACGGTGTCGGGCCGATTGCCATTCGCATAGTCTTTATCTTACTCTAAACAACCAATCCTTCGACACCCGATGGCTACGAGACCCAACGCGGTCAACAGCCATCGCCCGTCGCCAGGTCTGTTTAGTCTCACGTACTCTCCAACAATACCGCGCGCAGGCTAAGTCCCTGCCATAAATCCTTAAAGGCAAGCCAGCATGGGGCTATCCGCCTTTGACCTCACCCTTAAATTTGGTGACGCTAACACGGCCAACCTGGCATGCTTCGCGCTCTCGAGAAGCATCCATTCACACAATAGCCACATTTAAAATTAAGAGGACTAATCCACTCGGTCATTCCTGACACCATTATGTGCCATACACGGGCACACATGCCAAAAGCAATCAAATGCACCTTGCAGCAGCTCAGCGGCCAAGACACGCACAAACGTGTTCCGCGACAGATCAAAGGTCAAAACGCACACAGCGTGTTCCACAACAGACCATAGGTCAAGACACGCACAATTGTGTCCCGCCACAACAGCTCAAAGGCCAAAATACGTACAGTCCTGTTCCAAAACGGATCAAAGGTCAAGACACGCACAATCGTGTCCCGCCACAACAGCTCAAAGGCCAAAATACGTACAGTCCTGTTCCAAAACGGATCAAAGGTCAAGACACGCACAATCGTGTCCCGCCACAACAGCTCAAAGGCCAAAATACGTACAGTCCTGTTCCAAAACGGATCAAAGGTCAAGACACGCACAATCGTGTCCCGCCACAACAGCTCAAAGGCCAAAATACGTACAAAACGTGTTCCGCAGCAAATCAAGGGTCAAGACACATACACACGTGTCCTGTCACAACAGCTCAAAGGCCAAAACACGTAAATGTGCTTCATAAAACGTTGACAACCAGGTGTCATCCTGGGATTCAAAGCAACACTCGTTTGACATCGACTCAGGTCGAACAGTAACAACACATGGTTCAACTAAGTTACTATTTATTTTATGCCAAAGATTAAATTCTCACTCACATTACAACAGAACCGTTAATACAGACACAAACTATCGCGCTAACACGGTTCATCCGACGAGTCAATATCGTCATCTCCTGACCATTCCCCTTTCCAAGGCCGTAAACGATCTTTCGGTACTACCTGGGGTTTACCGCTTTCGCCAAGGATCTCATAACGATCATTAGCAAGAACTTTTACAATTCTAAAAGGCCCTACAAATTTAGGCTCCAACTTTGCTCTACGCGTATCACTCGGACGTATAAACACGGTATCACCCTCTTTGTAATTAAGATTAATTCTACGCTTCTTATTGAATCTTACATTTTGCTGATCAGCATTCTTCTTTAATCGGTCGAACGCAACATGTCTATCGCGATTTACATCAATTTCGTCATCCGAAGTCGGTAATTGCGATTCTGCTATAGCTGCCGGGCCCGCACTGCGCTCAACGCCAAAGAGCAAACGAGCTGGTGTAAAACCCGTGGACTTTTGTACCGTCGTATTTAATGACAATTGAATCTTTGCCAAATTGTTTGGCCATTCCGATGTTTTTGATACTTCAACTGTAAGTAAATTTATCACCGTTGAAACATACCTTTCGGCTTGTCCGTTGGCTCGCGGCGCCCCCGTCGCGATGAGATGCAACTCTACATCGTGTTTAGTTAAAAATTGACCTAGTGGTTTATAAGTGAAATTAGTGCCACGATCACACACTACAACACGTGGTATTCCGAACAACGTAAGACGATCTCGAAATGTTCGAAGCATTTCAGGGCCACTCAGAGACTGCAATGGAACCAATTGAACATACTTCGTAAACGCGTCAACTATAACCAGAATGTGTTTATACCCATCCTTTGATTCCTCAAAAGGCCCAACACAGTCGCAATGTATTACATCAAAAGGAATTGGTTTCTTTTCTATCGAATGTAAGAGGCCTTGTTTCGGGCCTGCATGCCTCTTAGCTACCGTGCTCTACATATTTCCTAACAAAATTTCGCATACGCGGATACCAATACCTCTGAGCAACTTTGTCGAATGTCTTTTCGCAACCAACATGAGAGTTTTCGTCATGATACATTCTCAATAAACCAATTCTATATCCTTTCGGAATATAACTTCGATATATTATCCGACCGTTATCCTTACGTATCTTTCTACATAAAATATTGTTTCTCAACTCAAAATCGCTGCATATCGCGTCTTTAGCGGCAATTCTATCACACATTACCTTTGTCTCATCGTCATTTCTTTGGGCAACCTCGAGCCACGAACCCTCGTGAACTACGTTTACTCGATAATCGCGACATGGGTTACGACTCAAGTAATCCACGTGTTCCACACATTTACCCTTGCGGTATTCGAGCTCAAACGAAAAATCTTGCAAGAAGATCCACCACCTTGCAACACGCGGCAGCAGATCTTTTTTACTACTCGTTGCCTTTACCGCATTACAATCCGTTATAATTTTAAACGTAATCCCTAACAGATATACGCGGAAATGCTTTAGTGCGTTCACTATCGCCAAAGTTTCCAGCTCATAAGAATGATACCTGGATTCCTCAGGGGTCGTGCGCCGACTGTAATAAGCTACTACACGAAAATCGCCCTCTACTTTTTGGAAAAGAATCGCACCGTAACCAATCGAACTGGCATCAGTATGAAGTTCAGACTCCCGTTCTGGATCAAAAATTATTAGCAACGGATGACTACTTAATTGATCTAAAACATATTGCCTCGCGTCGTTTTGATCTTTACCCCACTCCCAGGGTTGATTATTTTTCGTCAATTTCGTCACGCACGCGGTACGAACCGAGAATTCCGGTATAAATTTACGGAAATAAGACGCTAATCCCATAAATTGCCGAACTTGCTTCACATTTGTAGGAGGCGACGACTGGAGCAATGCATTTACTTTCTGTTTGGACGGACGAATTCCCTCCGCCGATACTTCTCGCCCGAGGTAATCGACTGTTGTTTGAAAGAATTTACATTTTTTAATGTTTAACGTAAATCCTGCTTGAGACAGAGCTTGTAACACACGATCAAGTCTCTCTAGACCTTCTTCGATAGTTAGTGAGGGGATTAATATATCGTCTAGATATACCAACGCTATTTTATTTCTTAAAGACCCCAAGGCAGCATTAATGGCTCGTTGAAACACAGCAGGGGCATTCGTCAAACCGAAAGGCATGCGCAAATATTCGAAATGCCCATCCGGCGTCACAAAAGCAGTCTTATGAATTGAATCCGCAGCAATTGGTATCTGGTGGAAACCGGATACCATGTCTAATGTTGTAAAATACTTCCCCTTCCCTAACCGATCGAGTTGGTCATCGATTAAAGGCAACGGGTAGCGATCTCGTAAAGTTATCTTATTCAGTGCTTGAAAGTCCACGACCAACCTATCAGTACCATCTTTCTTTTTTACAAGTAAACTAGGACTCGCGAACGATGAAATGCTTTCACGTATTATTTTATTATGTAGCAAGTCGTCAATAATTACCCGTACTCTTTCGCGTTCAGCATATGACAAACGATAAGGATGGTAGTGTATTACCTTGTCCTCCTTGGTTACTATTTTCATTTCGGTCGTCGTGACTTGTCTCGTGTTGTTACCTGTAGCGATCATGTGTTGATACCGTTTCAGTACATCCTCCAGGGGTCCCCGTGTTGCCTCCTCGACAGTAAGCACAAAGTAACAATGCGATCCGTCCTGCGCTGTATCTTCTACTTCTTTCAGCAACCCTGGAACCCGCTTCAATCTCGTTCCCGTCACATCAGTCACCATTTGCAGGTCGTTATGCTCCAAAATGTTTCTTCCAATGATAGCATCTGGCATCATGACCGAATCTGGCACAACGAAGAGATCCAACTCCACAGAAGCGTGTTCAAATTGAACGATCATTGTAGCACAGCCGATCGTTTTGATGGGTACATTTCCTAACCCATGCATCGTCGTGATCTGCGGGAGTATTTTGCCGTTAATCCGTTTGAACACCCCTTCCTTGATCAACGAACAGTCAGCTCCACTGTCCAATAAACAGTGAATCATGGTTCCACGCAGGAGAATTGGTGTCAGCTTGTGCCTTTCCGTTGTACAAACGTTCACCTCATTTTTTTTATTTCCCTTGATGCGAACAGCCCGCTGCTTAACCCAACATTGGGACTCCTCATGTCCCCTTTTTGCACAGTAGCTGCAGGTAGACACAGTTTTCCGGGTTGAAGACTCTCTTCCGGATCGACGGGAAAGCCCTTCCGCGCTCGTGCTAGGTTTACGCCTTTTGGGGCAATCGCTTAACAGATGCCCATACTCGTCGCACGCATAGCAACGCCGTTTGAATGACCTTTCTGCTACCATTTTCGAATTTCGGTCCCTATATCTACTGTCCCTATTTTTTTCTGTCGATGGCTTTATAAGTTGTGCCATACCAGCAATCAAAGCCGTCGTTGTTTCAAATTGTCCGTTGGTAATGGATTGTCTTACATTCTGATCCGCTATACCACCGACCACAAGTTCTATATACTCTTCCGGCTTAAATGACACACGCGTTTCTTCAAAATAAGTCAATTTTTTCCTCGCATATTGAGCATACGTAGTAGCTTCGTCACTCGTATATGACAAAGCGCGTTGCAACCGTTCGTGCAGCTCTTTTCGGAAACGAACACGGCACAAAAGTCATCGCGAAATTTATCCCAATTTCGCGGATTGCCTTTCCATTTCTGATACCATCTTTTAGCCGCACCTTTCAGAGCATGTGTAGCCAGAGACAGTCTCTGTTGATTCGTAACGTCCTTAGTAATGTCTTCGACCAAATCGCACCACACAGCGGCATCATCACCATCTTCTCCAACACTTGTCGCAAAATGTCTTCCACACTAAGCGGCGCACCCGCGTTTTCCATAATAGGTGTCGCACTGGTGTTTTCCGGATTAGACATTGCACTTGTGTCTTCACTATTAGGTGGCACACTGGGGTTTTCCGGATTAGCCGTCGCACTCGCGTTCTTCGTGTTTTTTTTTTCATAATTTGGGACCACAAGAACACGATTACACGACTCGCAAATAGATTAGACTACCGGGTCTCTTAAGTAAGCCTGAATTAACGTATCCCACTTCTGATGTTAGAAAAATTACCCTTGAAGGTAGAAAAGATGCTAAGGAAGCACGCTCCAGGACAGTTCTGGGGTAAGTGCCGTGTGGTTCATCACAGTCCTCTTACCAGAAGGCAAAACCTTCCCCACTCCGTGGCCAGATCCTCCAGGAACAGAGTCCCTATTCTTTGGTAATACGGCGTCGGGCCGATTGCCATTCGCATAGTCTTTATCTTACTCTAAACAACCAATCCTTCGACACCCGATGGCTACGAGACCCAACGCGGTCAACAGCCATCGCCCGTCGCCAGGTCTGTTTAGTCTCACGTACTCTCCAACAATACCGCGCGCAGGCTAAGTCCCTGCCATAAATCCTTAAAGGCAAGCCAGCATGGGGCTATCCGCCTTTGACCTCACCCTTAAATTTGGTGACGCTAACAGACACTTGATGCTGTACTAAATTGATTCATATTCTGTTACGAAATATCCTGCTCCACGTTTTTATTTAAAGTTAAAAAACACCATCGAAATTGTAGTACAAGAATAGAAGTATTTTTTAGTTGTCAGTGCCTTTTTGACAAAATTGTTTAACAGAACATTTTTTTATATATTTTTTTGTCTCTAATCAAGTTACAGTCATCACAATAAATCAATCCAACTTCATTGGAGAATTGAAATTCGACATTCAAGCTTTCGCCCCCTTGAAATGGACAATTACAGATAAAAAAGTGTATATTTTTCCAAGAATAGAGTATTGTCTCGTTAGCGGCTAGGTTTGGTGTACACGATGTGGACTTTTCGTTATCCCCATTAGGGAATCTGTTCTCGATACGGGCTAAACGCCGCACAGTGGGACGGATCGACATTTAGGTAGGCATTCGCTTCATTTCTTACATATTTCATCATTTATTGATTATAATCTAAGATTACAGGTAATATATTGTATAATAAATACAATAATCATTTTTTTCTCGTCGCTCTTTTTAATAATGGGACTTCAAGTGTCCCTTCATGTTGATTTCCATATATATACATCCATATATATGGATCGGGGCTTATTAATAAATTATTTGGAACATCTTGATTTGTCTTTTTTCGGCTACTCTTTTTGCGTATAATTCGCAGTAGTTTTTAAAATCATTATTTCGGGCGTTCTGGACTTCCTCAGTTAAATATTCTAAAAAAATTTTATATTTCCATTTTTAGAAAATGATCAGCTTTTACACATTGGAATAGTTTTAGTTAGTCTTTTTCTGGTAATGAAAAATATAAACGCTTATATTCTATTGCCAAATTAAGATTTTTTGTTACCATTTTCGTATTTTTCTAAATTAAAAGAATTGTTCGTATTTGTCCGTAAATTCAAGCACACCTCATAATTCTGGATAGATTCAATTTCACAAAATTCCCTTACTCATATCCGACCACATCCGACCCTTTGAAAAATTGATATTTTTTGCACAAACGCAGGTGCAAGTCAGGAGAAATATACTATTTTGCTCCAATTTTTTATTTGCAATAATAATTGTGCAAATTGAATGTTTTTAACTTTAAATTACACTAATTGAGTAATGTTCAAATATAATAATAATGAGTAATATATGTTGGAAGTGAGGCACGCAGAGGTGTGCAACGTGCAAAAGTATGAATGAAACGCTAGATAAATAAGAATGAATCATGTATGTAATCAGAGAGTGATTGGAATCGAATTTTGTACAATTCGACAAGGACGGGAAGTGCAGGGAGTATGGATAAGGGCAATCGGTGACCTTCTGTGTGAGTTTGACGGTAACGACAATACTTTCTGGAAATGGGAACAGCAAGTGGATCTTTTGCGTACGTCATACCAGTTGGACGAGAGTGCATCGCGGGTGCTGATTAGCTCAAAACTGAAGGGCCGCGCCGCGAGTTGGTTTCATTCGAAAGCGGAACACCTCACCCTGAGAATTGACGACTTGCTGAGGGAAATGAAAATTATGTTTGATCATCGACCCAGTCAAATGGCGCTTCGCCAGGAATTTCAAGATAGGAAGTGGAAATCGGGGGGAAAATTCACGGATTATTACCACGACAAGTTAATTCTGGCGAACCGAGTACCAATACCGAGCGCCGAGATAGTTGACTACTTAATAGACGGAGTGCCAGACATTTCGCTGCGTGATCATGCTCGTATGATGTGTTTCAAGACAGCGGGGGAGCTGTTGGGAGCGTTTGAGAAAGTTTCGCTGGAAGCGCGAAAATCGGCCGATCGGGATACGAGGGAGAAGAAAGAGGTGAAGGGCAGTAGCGGCAAGGAGAAGGAAACAGTTTCTTCGCTGCCGCCGAAGAAACCGGTGAGATGTTTCAACTGCCAGGAAGCCGGACACATTTCTACAAAATGTCCAAAACCGAAGAGGCAACGAGGAGCCTGTTTCGAGTGTGGGTCAACATCGCATCGCATAGCTGATTGTCCACAACGAACATCGAGTCAGCGAGGGGGAAGCAGCACGGCGAGGGAGCCCAGCGCAACGGCGTCGGCGAACGTGGTGCAATCAGAAGTCCTCAGTGTGCCGTACATGGTTTCGTTGAGTTACACTGTTTTTGATAAAAACGGACATAGTTGTAAGTATACAATAAGCGCAATGTTGGACTCCGGATCGCCGATTAGTTTAATTAAAAATAGTTTTGTACCACTGGATGCGCAAACACCGGTAACAGGGACCGAACAAGATTTTTGCGGAATCAACGGGTCGCGGTTACAAATTCTGGGAAATTTTTATCGCGAGGTTGAAATTGAGGGTATTCCAGTTAAATTGAAATTTTATATTGTACCAGATGATACGATGGCATTTATGGCTATACTGGCAAGAGATTTTTCGTCCCATCCGTCGGTTGAAGTCACGTTGAATGAGAACCGCGTAGTTACAAAGAGAGTGCAAAAAACACCGGCGACCGAATTGGATTGTGCGATAAAGCAAATAATGAGTATTGAGTGCATTAATGATCCGAATACGGCATTGGAAAATTTACAGATAAATCCGGAACTCGATGCCGGAGTAATTGAAAAGATTAAAAACCTGTATGAGGAGGACTATCTTAAAGTTAAGGAAAAGAGTGTGTTTGAAACTGATTTTGAAATGAAAATTATATTGCAGCATGAGCAACCGATTAGCTTTCGACCGAGGCGACTTTCTTTTGCGGATAAAGAAAAATTGCAGATGATTTTAGATGATTTGCTAGAGCGAAAGATTATTAGGGCGAGTGACTCACCTTATGCTAGTCGGATAGTTTTAGTAGACAAAAAGAACGGAGAGAGACGACTTTGTATAGACTATCGCGATTTGAACAAGATAACGATAAAAGACAACTTTCCGAGTCAGCTAATAGATGATAATATTGATCGGTTGAAAAACAAAAAATTCTACACGACGCTTGATCTGAAAGACGGATACTATAACGTGAAAATGGCTCAGGATCAGTGATGCCAGAATCGTGGGACGTGGGACAGAACGCTTACCCCCACTATGACCTACCGTCGTCTCCCACTATGGCCTACCGTCGCCCCCCACTTTCTTTCCATCGCACTGCACACAAGCATATCCCTACCCCTGTCCGTGTGCACGACAGCCCAACAAGCAGCTCACACGGACATGAGTAAAAATATGCTTGTGTGCAGTGCGGTGGGAAGAAAGTGGGGGACGCCGGTAGGGCATAGTGGGAGATGACGGTAGGTCATAGTGGGGGTAAGCGTTTGGTCCCACGTCCCACGATTCTGGCATCACTGCTCAGGATTCAATCAAGTATACGTCATTCGTAACTCCTCTGGGGCAATTTGAATTTTTATATTGTCCTTTTGGTCTAACTAATGCACCAAAAGTATTTCATAGGTTTGTTCAGAAAGTTTTTACAGTTTCCATTAAGGAGGGAAAAATGTTGCCATTCTTTGACGATTTTTTCATAGGAACGGAGACTTTGGAGGAACATTTAGAAATTTTGCGCGAAGTTTTCCGGGTAGCGGGGCAATATCGTTTGACCTTCCGACTGGACAAATATTTTTTCGCTCAGACCGAGGTTGATTATTTGGGGTATCACGTTAGTATGGAGGGGATTCGGCCTAGCGACAATAATATTGCGGCGGTAATCAATTATCCGGTTCCGCGTAACGCGAAGGAGGTATTACGGTTTGTGTCTCTCGCGAGTTATTTTCGTCGCTTTGTCCAAGGGTTTTCAATAATTGCAAAAGCGTTATATAGCTTAGTTAAGAAGGATGTTAAATTCACATTTGGGAAGATTGCAAACGAAGCATTTGAGACTTTGAAAAGGCACTTGTCGGAGAAACCCATTTTGGCGATTTATTCACCTACACTAGAGACCGAATTGCATTGTGATGCAAGCGCGTCAGGTTTTGGGGCTATTCTTTTACAGAAGCAAGTAGATGGTCTTTTTAAGCCAATTTCATATTTTAGTCAGCGTACGTCACCCGCGGAATCGAAATATCATAGTTTTGAGCTTGAGTGCCTCGCGGTGGTAAACGCAATAAAACGTTTTCATGTTTACTTAGGCGGGATACCATTCAAAGTAATCACTGATTGTGACAGTTTTCGTTTGACATTAAGTAAAAAAGACGTAAATCCTCGAATTTCGCGTTGAGCGATGTTTCTGCAAGATTATGATTACGAGATACAACATCGGCCAGGGAAAAGAATGAGCCATGTCGATGCGCTCAGTAGATGTCATGGGGTATTAGTGATTGAGGGTAATAATTTCGAACAAACTCTTTCGATATGCCAGGATCGGGATGAAGAGATCTGTAAGATACGCGAGAAATTAGAGAGGACGGAGATGAAGTTTTTTGAATTACGCGACGGTTTGGTGTATCGGAAGGATAAAATGAAAAAGTTGTTGTTTTATGTACCATGTTCAATGGAGGATAATGTGATTCGTACATGTCACGACGATTTAGGTCATGTTGGTCTGGATAAGGTTATTAATAATGTGACAAAAGTTTACTAGTTTCCGAAATTGCGAGAAAAAGTGAAGGAATATATTGCAAATTGTTTGCGTTGCATTGAGTTTTCTCCACTTAATGGAAAGCAGGAAGGCTATTTACACAGCATCCCAAAAGAAGGGTTACCATTTCATACTGTCCATATAGATCATCTGGGACCTCTTGAAAAAACGGGAAAAGGATATAAGCATTTGTTGGCTGTAATTGACGCGTTCACGAAATTTTTGAGATTGTTTCCGTGTAAATCGACTAAGTCCGAGGAATCGGTTAAACATTTGAAGGAATATTTTAGAGCTTATAGTAAACCAAAGCGGATGATTATGGATCGAGGAACTGCGTTTACTTCTAATACATTTAAAGATTTTTTGGAAGAGGGAAAAATTGAACAAATTTTAATTGCTGTTGGTACTCCTCGCGCTAACGGGCAGGTCGAACGTTACAATCGGACAATAACACCCATGATTGCAAAACTATGCGAAACTCCACAAAAATGTGATCGAGTGCTCGAACAAGTGGAATTTGCTCTTAATAATACAGTTTGCCGAACGACTAAGGAAACTCCGAGTCGATTGTTGTTTGGGGTAACTCAGTTCGGGGAAGTGAAAGATTGTATGCGACTATGGTTGGAACGTGAGTCGGATAATGAAAGGAATTTAGAAGCACTACGGGAAAATGCGTTAAGGAACGTTGAGAAGAATCAGTTAGCTAATGAAAGACAATATAACGAAAAGCGAAGAGATGCATCTGTGTATAGCGAAGGTGATTATGTAATGATTCGAAACATAGATACATCCGCAGGGGTAAATAAGAAATTCTTGCCTAAATTTAAAGGTCCGTATCGAGTTAAAAAAGTTCTTGATTGCGATCGGTATGTACTATTGCCCGGCCGAAAGAAGATCCCCAGCAGGCGGTCTCGGGCTGTGCCGTCCGTCGCCGTGACGATTGGTCGAAACATCTATTTGCGCACACTTCTAATGACTGGGCACACGTATTTTGGTTATTGGCTGAAGTAGGCACAAACATTGTCGCACCGCGCGACGAAGAGAGCGAACAAAACACATCGAGATCGAGTGGGATAGAGCGATCTGACCGACGAACGCCAAAGCAATAGCGTAGGCATCTTTAACGGTTAACCATTAATATATAATAACATAAAAAATTTCCTTATTTTTCACAATATGTTCAGGAAAGTATTATCATTGGTTTGATGAGATTTTTCTGATTAAAATGAGTCCAAACGCAATCTCCCACAGATTATTTTTAATTGACACCATGATAAAAAAAATTAAGTTTAACATCGTATTATTAAAAACATTTAATATTTTATCATATTTCATTGAGGCTCATTTATATCAGCATAAACTCTGAGTACATAATTACAGTTCATTATAACAAGTATAATTTAAAAATTAAAAATGAATATAATTTTCATGCTTTCTTACCCTATAAATCTTCTGAGCTATTGCTGTTACTGCTGCTGCTGCTGCTGCTGCTGCTACTGCCGTCGCAGTCATCCGACTCGCTGTTTTCAAAATTAAATTCTGTTTCTTCAATTATACGGTCGTTTCTCCAATATTCCTCTTCTATTTTCTCAACATGAGTGCAAAAGTTCTTCCACTGACTCGGTGTAATTTCGCTCAGAGCCTCGCGAGTAAATGATTCTAAATCATCCTTCGAAACTAATTTTTCTCTTTAGTTGCGCCCAGGCCAATTCGATTGGGTTTAGGTCACACATGTATGGAGGCAGTCTGAGTACATTATGGCCACGTGATTTTATTAACACGTCTATTTTGTATGTTTTTTCAGCATTTTTATTTTAACTCAAATTTACATTAACTCAAATTTAGTCATTTTCTCAGTACATTGAATTTGGTTTCTTTTTAGCCACTCAATTATATCGCTCTTTCGATTGCTTTTTGTGGGTGCTTTATTTTCTTGCACGGAATGGTATGGTGCATTGTCCATAACAATTACCGAATTATTAGGAATATTGGGTAATAATTTTTGTTCTATCCATTTGTCGAAATTTTCTGCGTTCATTTGGCCATGGTAGTCACCTGTAGTGGTACCGGATTTGAAGATGAGATCCGCACCATTTACGAAACCAGTTTTCCCACCGGCATGGACAATAGATTGTCTTTATAAATTATTAAAGTCTATGGGATTTAAATGGAGCAAGAGCAATAGTGTTCGAAAGGTTCTAATTGAAAGACCGAATATAGTGATGTGGAGGGAAAAATATTTAAAAGCAATACGACATTATAGACGTCTAAACAGAAACATTGTATATATGGACGAAACATGGGTCGACAACACCTTGTGTTTTAGCAAGTGTTGGCACAGCGACGATATGTTAGGCGTATTAAAAAGTAATAGTTCTTCACATCGACTAATAATTGTCCATGCCGGTGGGAAAACTGGTTTCGTAAATGGTGCGGATCTCATCTTCAAATCCGGTACCACTACAGGTGACTACCATGGCCAAATGAACGCAGAAAATTTCGACAAATGGATAGAACAAAAATTATTACCCAATATTCCTAATAATTCGGTAATTGTTATGGACAATGCACCATACCACTCCGTGCAAGAAAATAAAGCACCCACAAAAAGCAATCGAAAGAGCGATATAATTGAGTGGCTAAAAAGAAACAAATTCAATGTACTGAGAAAATGACTAAATTTGAGTTAATGCATTTGGTGCAATCGAATAAAAATGCTGAAAAAACATACAAAATGGACGTGTTAATAAAATCACGTGGCCATAATGTACTCAGACTGCCTCCATACATGTGTGACATAAACCCAATCGAATTGGCCTGGGCGCAACTAAAGAGAAAAATTAGAGAAAGGAATCCGTCGTCGACGATTTCGAAGGATGATTTAGAATCATTTACTCGGGAGGCTCTGAGCGAAATTACACCGAGTCAATGGAAGAACTTTTGCACTCATGTTGAGAATATAGAAGAGGAATATTGGAGAAACGACCGTATAATTGAAGAAACAGAATTTAATTTTGAAAACAGCGAGTCGGATGACTGCGACGGCAGTAGCAGCAGCAGCAGCAGCAGTAGCAGCAGTAGCTCAGAAGATTTATAGGGTAAGAAAGCATGAAAATTATATTCATTTTTAATTTTTAAATTATACTTGTTATAATGAACTGTAATTATGTACTCAGAGTTTATGCTGATATAAATGAGCCTCAATGAAATATGATAAAATATTAAATGTTTTTAATAATACGATGTTAAACTTAATTTTTTTTATCATGGTGTCAATTAAAAATAATCTGTGGGAGATTGCGTTTGGACTCATTTTAATCAGAAAAATCTCATCAAACCAATGATAATACTTTCCTGAACATATTGTGAAAAATAAGGAAATTTTTTATGTTATTATATATTAATGGTTAACCGTTAAAGATGCCTACGCTATTGCTTTGGCGTTCGTCGGTCAGATCGCTCTATCCCACTCGATCTCGATGTGTTTTGTTCGCTCTCTTCGTCGCGCGGTGCGACAATGTTTGTGCCTACTTCAGCCAATAACCAAAATACGTGTGCCCAGTCATTAGAAGTGTGCGCAAATAGATGTTTCGACCAATCGTCACGGCGACGGACGGCACAGCCCGAGACCGCCTGCTGGGGATCTTCTTTCGGCCGGGCAATAGTAGTTGGTGATATCGACGGATTTCAGGTAACTCAAATACCTTATAATGGAGTTGTAGCGCCTGATAATATGAAACCTTATATTGTATCGTAATTTAAGTTATTAGAAGTTAACTAAAGGAATTTGCTATATTTAATTATAAGATATATTTTAATATCAGTAATAATTTTATGTGTGTAGTAATAAGCCACATTTGTGTGTTGCGTCATATATTGTGAATCTTTTATTATATTGTATGGTTGTGTGTTAGTATTTTATTGTGTGTATTATTTAGTTGTGTCAAAGTTTAGCCGGGACGGCTAAAATGTCAGGATGGACGAACTGTAGGCATTTTGAGAAGGATGGTGTCAACTGACAGTATAGCGTGAGATAGACATTAGCCGGGCGGTCGGCCGATCGTCGCCCGACTGCCGCGGACGATTGTTGGTTTTGGGGTACGGTTACAGGCCATGCCATAAACAAGTGACCGTCGCCGGCGATGGCGTGTTGGCGACGAAATGAGGAGAGGTTCGACTGTCTTTTGTCAGTTCTCTGTTGGCGACCGACGTAAGACGTTGGTTGAAGAAACCGTCCGTGCTTGATTATATTTATAATAAAGTTACGTTAATCTTATTCTCGTCAAATTATTGAGAGCCAACCTGACCACGCTCTATCCAAGGTTTTTCCTTTCTATAAACTAAAACTATTCCAATGTGTAAAAGCTGATCATTTTCTAAAAATGGAAATATAAAATTTTTTTAGAATATTTAACTGAGGAAGCCCAGAACGCCCGAAATAATGATTTTAAAAACTACTGCGAATTATACGCAAAAAGAGCAGCCGAAAAAAGACAAATCAAGATGTTCTAAATGATTTATTAATAAGCCCCGATCCATATATATGGATGTATATATATGGAAATCAACATGAAGGGACACTTGAAGTCCCATTATTAAAAAGAGCGACGAGAAAAAAAATGATTATTGTATTTATTATACAATATATTACCTGTAATCTTAGATTATAATCAATAAATGATGAAATATGTAAGAAATGAAGCGAATGCCTACCTAAACGTCGATCCGTCCCACTGTGCGCCGATCCCGACCAGCGATCCGCTAACGAGACAATATTGCAATATTATCTTCTCTCATTCTGTGTAATTCCTCTTCTCCATTGACGGTCTTCCTACAATTTTCCCAGGTCGCTCATAATGAAAGATGACGTAGGCAGTGTGGATCTGTAACACATTATGATACACATTAGGAAATAGGGTTGTTTTATAAGCGTACAAAATTTTAATGTAGATTTATAAGCTGTTAAACTTTACCTGGAATATGGTACTTATTCCATTTGTCCTGGCATTACTGTCCCATATACCATGTTTGCAGTAATTTGGTAAAAGGTCCGCCTGTAACAAATAATCGCAGACATTTCGGTAAGTTTGGTATAACAGTAAAAATTTGTTTCAATAATTCGTCGAACATCATGCATACCTGCGACGCCCGTACATATATATCAGCTTTTTTTTTCAGAGGGGGAAAATGCTTTATGCATACCCCGGCTACAGTATTGCCGGGGTTATGTGGGACTCCCCGGTCTCCGGTATACCCACTAAAAACCCCCTCTAGGTGCCGCCTTCTCATTCCGGTCCCCTTGAATTCTGTCTACCTGCTCCTGTAAACTTAGAAATATGTCTGAAAAAATTAAAGGGTGAATTAAATTTAATACTTCCTTCGTCATTTTCTTAGGAATGTGACGGCGGCGTCGATCGACTCGCGTGATCGTATGATCAGCGAGTAAAAGTGCCATTGCTGGCACTTATGACCACTGACGGAGTCAGTGGTCCCGCGCTTTACAACGCGGTGCGACGCCGGACCGTTACAACAGTTTCACTATTTTCAACTGGAGACCTTTTTCGCTTTTTCAAGCTTTTAGGTTTTTCTTTCGCTCTCTCCTCCAGTATAAATTCTGGCTCCCGAATACGCATGCACCTATTGCGCCGACTATCTATTAATTCGGGTAGCATGCATTCTAAATAAAATTGAACCAGTTTTGGCTCCATTTCTGTTTCCCAAAACGCATCATCTCTCTCTACTTTTATAGATTTCAGCCCCTTCGGGGTCCAAAGGCAAAATATACAGTACTTTCTGTCAGTAATATGTAACTGACCTTGTACTTGATAATAATAGTGATGCGTTTTGCTCATTGAAATACCTGTTTTACGTGTGAACATGCGCCGGACAGCGGGAACTTGTTCAATAGCTTCTTCCGGCGTAAAGTTCTCCGCTGATTTGGGGCATTTAATTTCCAAAATACCCTCTTGACCGATGATTCCATCCGGTGAAGCTCCTAAGAAGGGGATGGAACAGTCGATGAAAATTCCACATTCTGCAATATCCGTGTATTGCTTCTTCAATTCTTCGCGAGCAATATTCTCGCATTCTTTTCCGTATTCCACGGCGGGTGCACTAATTATCCGCGGATACAGAAATGACTTTACGGCATTTGCGCAAGGCGTGTCACGTCGGCGACGGCACACTTGTCCAAAATTGGATGCTGTCAACAATTTGGACCTGTACTGCAACCATCTGCGGTTCTTTGCTTGTCCAATGGTTTCGTCTTCGATAGCGTGTCTTTTCTCTTGCCAGTCTTTGAGCATTTGCATATGCTTTTCCCGCTCCAGTGCATACATTTCGGACGGCATGTCTGGCTTCTGCGCATTTTGTCCATAATCGGAATCTTTCTGCGAGGGCAATTGCTTGCGTACATATCGCGCAGTCTTCGGTTCCTTCTGTTTTGCAGCTCTCTTTTCCGTTTCTTTCTTTTTCTTTTCTTCCATTTGGAGAACAACCTCGGGCGTTTTCTTCTTCATTACCGCATTCAATCGCGAGTGCACTTGGTTACTGTTGTACTCCACGACAGCAGCTGCACATTTTCCTGTATAGGATCCTCTTTAGGCGAAATTTAATCTTTTTCCGCCAATGTACTTGGCAATTATTGCGTTCAAGCTTTCCACAGCGTTATTATTCGTGTTATAGAGTAAGCTCTCCGCATGAGCTAACACTGGACGAAGTGCTTCTTTTATGTCCTGGTACACTCCAATTTTCGTCAATTCTGGAACGATGTTTCTTTCATTCTCTTTATTCTTTCCATCGCAGAAATATTTTAGTTGTGCACACTCTTTGTGTTCACCAAACACGTGGCTCGGAACATTCTGTATATCGCCATGCAAATTCTTTGTTTTTTCTTCGATTGATACATTCTGATTGTATCTAAACTTTGCGGCTTTTACGATGTCCGTGCGCATCCGGCGAATGCTACTTTCCACAGATTGCCGCAATGGTCCAGGTGTAGTCTTCTTCACAATCGCTTTCATTTTTGTACAGAAGTTTCGCAACAAATGATTCGTGCATTCAATTTTTTTTACACGAATCTGTCTCTTGTATGGATCAGCATCAATAATCTTCTTATACACGCTGCTGTCCCCATCGGCAATCAAAGTAGAATAAACGAGTCCACGTTTTTCTACGCTGGTCTTGAATCCTTCTACTATAGCATCGCTTTCCATAGCAGTCGATGCTCGAGATGCGTTCCAGTTTTTGAAGCATGTGTGCTTTCGGGGTTCTTTCTTGTTTTTCGCAGCAATCCGACAAATTCTGCAAACTTTATTTCGAACGCCGTAAAATAAAACTTTTTTCGTGTGATAGCCAACTATCACGCCGACTCCAGTCGCAGAATCGTAACAACTACTGCGGTAGGATCTCTTCATCCAGCTTCCGTCAGCCACAACGGGGATGTGAGGGATCCCTGATCCGGAAAGAACGTCGCCTCTTTCAATCGCCAAACGTTTTTCTTCTTCAGCCGCTGCTAAAATCTCTTCTTCTGCAGCGGCAATTGCGGACTTGACGAATTCATCTTGATCCTTCACGAAGTCTCTCTTCGACATGCAACGTATGTTCACTCCTGCAAAAGTGTGTTGCAACTGGGCATAACTGCCTCCACATAAAATTGTTGCATTAACGGCGCCCTGATTGCAATCCAGTTCTTCGGCTTCGTCCGATTGATTGCAGATTTCAGTTTTGTAATGGCATAAAGTGCACATTACGCTGAAGATGCTCTTGAAGCCACGCCGTTTCACACCAGTTATTCTTAGGTGTTCAATGCCACAGTCTTCCCTACATTTTGCATGCTTACCTATTTTTTGCAATTGAGCAAGCACATTTGGGAAATTCATTATATCGTTGCTATTTAGGAGACTCGATTGCTCTTGTGGCTCGTCCTTCCCAACTTTTTCTATAACGAAGTTTTCCTCTTCGTTACTTTGTATATCAAATTCTTCAAGTGCCTCTTCAGTTTCTCCGGAACTGACCGTATCAGTATCTTCATCGGATGGCGAGTACATTATCTCTTGTCGCGTATGATGTCGTCCGTCGGAGGTTGATGGTTCCTCTACCAGACGTTCCCCGGCCACTTCTTCTAGATATTGTTCTACGGCAGTGTCGTCTGCCGTTTTTGCGCCTTCTTTTTTCTTCTTCTGAGGGGCTAAAGACATTCTCTTTACGCGATATACTTTCCGTTTCGAAAATCTCCTTGCGGACGGACGTAATTTTCGCGGACGAAACGGAGAATTATTGTCCATATCTTCTTCCACATCCTGCATATTCACATTTAGAGTGCCACTCATTCTACACTAAACCAACAAACACAACACAAACACAACGCAACACAACTCAAAATCCTACTGCCCGTTACAAAAAACGTAAACGCGAACCGTGAACGTGAAACGTGAATCCGAAGATTCGTCTGTGGTGCGTTCTAAAACAAATGACACTTTACAGACCACGTGCAACGGCACAGTCAGTCAGGAATCGGCGGGCTCCATCTACCGCTGACGAAGGCAGAAACACCTGCAGGAGCGGTGGTCGTGTGTGCGTGAACTGCGACTGCATCAGTCACGCACACATAACCACCGTTCCTGTAGGTGTTTCCCCTTCTAGCAGCGGTAGCTAGGGCCCGGGGATCCTTGCCACTCAGTCAGTTCCAAGCAAGCGACAGTGGTGAGCAGCATGTCTAGTTCGAAAAATGTAAGTATTATATTGTATATTATTATACTGATTGTGAGTGACTCTCTAGCTAGAGTATTCAAAGGCGATGCCGCCAATAAGCCGCGCCTCGCTGAGTTTTGTGAATTTCGATGCTCGTGACGAGATTTACTATGACGTATTGAAAAATTCTTTATTCTGTACCCGCCGTATCGGCGGAGAGTGGAGGAGAGGGGGAGAAGGAGAAGCAGGAGGAGAGGAAAGAGGAGAAGAAGGAGGATAAGGAGAAGAAGGCGGAGGAGAGGGCGGCCAAACTAGAGCAAACTGTTGCAAAAGTAAGTTATGTTGAATCTGTGTGTATAGTATTGTCTCCGTATGTGGTCGCTGATCGGAACCGACGTGGGGCTCCTGTTGTGAACAGATCCCTAATTCCGAGTGTTCGTTTCTCGCTTCTTTCTGGCCGAAGGGGGGAGCGATATGGAAAGCTTTGCCTGCGCGACGGCCGCGAACACAAAGGACGAAGTGTCAGGCGTCCGAAAGACGGAGCGAGACAAAACATCAACGCGTCGTCTGTCTCGTACCGTCCTCGCTCGCTTCCAGTGCCTTTGTTTGCTCTCGTTCCATCTCGCTCTCGCCTTCGCCGGACAAGAGTGAGACAGAAATGATGGGAATAACGAAAAGTCCACATCGTGTACACCAAACTGGGCCCGTAATGAGACAATACTGTATTATTATTGAAAGTGGTATAACTCGGGCTATACTTCCGAATGGCCCCAGTGGCCGATCGACACGACGTTTCGGGGGTAGAGTGGGATGAGGTGTGGACCCTAAATCTAAAATTGTTGCTTCGGGATTTTTTTAGTTTCCGAGATATTAATAAAATACTTTTAGTATGTCTGTGATTTATTCCGACATAACGCATTCCACTTTCCGCTTTGTCCCGGGAATTAGTATTGGTTTGGGCTAGATTAGGGGGGAGGGAGGTGCGCGCCCGCTTGCGGGCGCGAAAAGCATGGTAGCGAACCGATGTGAGTTTGGAGATTTGAACCAGCAACTTGCGAGTGCGACCCATTCTAGTATATAGGGTATATAGTGTACATATACATTCTACTGACAGTGAATATTCTAGGGGGTGATTCTAGAGGCCAAAATAAGACGAAAATATAGAATACAATTTTTTAATATTGCGCTTCGTTATGGAGAAAATTGACTTTGAATTTCAGCTAAATACGCGTGTCTTTCCGGCGCCTGGGGAGCACGCGGAGGTAAGGGGAACGCGTCCAGCAGTTCGTAAAACAGTTTGAGGGGACGGGGAGGGTCGCCGAGTAAGGGTGCCTACACCTACGTCCAAAAAAATTTAAAAATAAAATTAACAATAATTTTTTATTAATATTTTGGAAACTAATAAATACCCGAAGCTAAAATTTTAGATTTAGGGTCCACACTCCCTCCCCACTCCTCCCTCCAAACCTCATCTCGATTGGCCACTGGGGGCATTCGGAAGAATATCCATAACTCGATCTGTAGCTAAAAAATCGTTTATTTTCTTTAAAATTTTTATTGATTATTATTCCATAATAAAATTGGATATTCTTAATATATAAATCTCGTGCGCCACCAACAGTCAACGGGAGTGCTAGAACTGCTAAGTAGCGCATTATATACGGCTGCTCAGAGGAGAAGGGAAAAAACTTGGCTATTCTATGGGAGATAATAGAGAGAAGGAAAAGATGGGAAGAACAGGAAAGTGATAAAAGAATATTATGCAACATAAAATAGATTAGGAAACACTTGTAAAATAGAAAAAAATTGTTATGACACAGCCGGATACATTAGAAGGGTAGGAGTTACACTGACACAATCACGGGATTGAAATGGAAAGAGTATATGATCGTTAAATTGTAACACTGTCACGTCCCGGGTGGAGGGGTTTAGGGACGATGACACGAGGGGTAATTGTCAGGCGAGAATGCAAGTTTTCCGCACGCTGATCGTTTTTGGAGGGACTCAGGCGAGAATGCAAGTTTTCCGCACGCTGAGGGTTTGGAGGGACTCAGGCGAGAATGCAAGTTTTCCGCACGCTGAGGATTTGAAGGAACTCAGGCTAGAATGCACGTTTTCCGCACGCTGAGGTTTTTTGAAGGATTTCAGGCGAGAATGCAAGTTTTCCGCACGCTGAGGGTTTGAAGGAATTCAGGCGAGAATGCACGTTTTCCGCACGCTGAGGGTTTTAGAAGGAACACAGGCGAGAATGCACGTTTTCCGCACGCTGATCGACCAGGGAAGGCTTAAATGGCGAATATACACCCGGGAGACACCCGTTAGAGCACTTTGTATTTGTTTTGACTAAGAAATTGCATTTACCGTTGCATTCACGTAGGAAGTTACTCGTAATACTTCCGCGAAATCCGTCTAATTATACGACTGTACGCGGGCTATGCAAAAGAACGTTGGTAAACACTGTAGGCTCTTTCGCGTTCGGGAATCGAGATCAGCTGTTGCGGCAGCTAGGTTTGGATATGGAATCCTCGCGATCGCGGAATACACACAATAATTCAAAGCGTGATTTAAACAGGAATCGTTTATTCAAATTGAAGCACTTTTAACACGTTATGTACTATTATCGTGATTTTTGGTAAGTTTTATAATTATGTGATAGACATTTAGCATTAGCACATGACATTTATATAAATGGTGAACAATAGCAAAATATGTATGGACATGAAATACAATATACGATAAAGTAGAATGACATAAAGCAATAAGCGTTAATAATTCAAAAGGTATGAACGCAATAGGCGTTAATAGTACAAAAATATATATATAAAGCAATAAGCGTTAATAATTCAAAAGGTATATGAAAGCAACAAGAATAATGATACAAAATATGGATGATGGTGATATGCCGTAGTAATAAATGGTAATAATAAAGGCTTACAATGATTGGTGAGATGATGGGTTTGAACACTAATAAAAGTAAACTTTCGTTCTGAAGTCCTTTCGCGCGTTGATTTCGTCGAAAGAGGACTTCTGTCTCGGTCCCCTCGTATTTATATAATTGTCGCGGGGGTACGCGCGGTATAGGCCTTGACATATTTAATAAATAAGTCGCAGTAGGACTTCCGGGGTTTTTACAATGGTGCGTCTATTATTAGACGCGTTTCTGTCACGTACACCAAATATTCTTCGCAATTACATTTCCGGGGTTTTTATGAATAGGGAATTATATGCTCAACCCATTGGATGGATTTCTGGAGTTTTAATGGGAAAGGGGTGATCGTGGTCTTGACTTGTAGGGTCTTAGAGAAGGGGTGAGACGTGGTCTCGATTTAAGGGGTTTTTGGGGCGAGGGACTTGTTTAAAATTAGCAAGAGGGGGAGTTTGTGCCTCGTATGGCGAATAATCGAAGGAGGTTTTGTACTGACCATCTCGAGATGGGGACCGCTAAGGTACATCATCGAGGTGATCAGCGATTGGGGAAAAGGGGTATTTGTTGATTTGGAAGGACTTTGGTGGAGTGACTTGGAGGTTTATACGAAGATGTTTAAATAGTACCGCGCGAAAAATAGTGGGATATCACAACACAAAGGTGGACAATAAATTAAATTATTATATCTTTTATTATTATATTGTATTTTTATATTTTTATTTTTTATTTGTATACTGAATTTTTATATTCTATTATTTTTATATTCTATTTATATTCTATTTTTATATATTTTCTTTTTTATATTATATTCTTTTATAATGAATTTTTATATTTTTTTATTTTATATTTGTATATTCTTTTTATATTCTTTTTTTATTTTTTCTTTTTATATTATATTTATTATTTTATTGTATTTTCTTTTATTTTATTTTCTATTTTAATTGTATTTTTATATTTTTATTGGAAGAGAAATGTGGATAAAAAAATTAAGTAGATAAGTAAAAGACATCCAAGAACAAGAAAGACAGATGAAAGTAAAAGAGTCAAAGTTCCTAAGAGAATTAAAAGCGGTGGCAAGGAAACCAGGAGATAAGCCGAAATGCTTATGGGAGAAAAATGATAAAAGGAGAGGAGAATTAGAAAGGATTGGAAGATTCATACAGGGTAGTGAAACAAGGGCATGCAAATATTGGCTAATGAAAGAAGAAAGGGTATGTAAGAAAGAGGAAGAAACAGTGAAACACGCGATTGAAACGATATATATATCGTCATATCTTCTACAATTATTTATTAATCAATGTGAAAACTGGTGAAAATCTTCCTTGTATATTAAGGAAAAATTTTGTCGCAACATGTTATATGTACCTCAAAACTGCCTCGATACTTTTTAACGGCGAACATTGAAAAACATGGGTTATATCCAGTATTACTTTTTAATTAAATATTATTACATTTTTTAACATAAGGGTTTTGTGCATACATTTTACGGCTTCGCCAGAGTTTTCTGAAGTTATGTTTTAAATCTCATAACGATCTGTTAATATTTATTCAAGTTATCGCAATTTATGTTTAAAGAAATAATGAATTTGGACGATGAAAACTGTTTGGTTTATAATTTTTAACTCGAATAGTAATGATTGGATAAACAAACTGTAAATAGAAAAAATGTGTGTCGTGACAAGCTTTACAACACTATATTTTTTAAAATACTATTTAACAACATTTAATTTTCCAATCTTTCTTAGCGTTTGGACAATAATTATTTCCATTTTGGAGCGCTAGTCCTTTAATTGCATCCGGTACTTCAATTGTGCTTAATAAAAATGGAACTTATCTTTTGATGAGTGGTGAAGAAGCCATAATGCCCATATCACGGTCGCCGCTTGAAATCCTTCACGTGCAGGGCCGCTGTTCCTCTTCCGTTTCGATCCAATGGGGAGGTGATTGCAGTTGTCCGTAGTCGATATCCGCCGTCGAAGTCCCTCGATGACGATGTTGTTCCTTGTTGTTGTGATTGTACTTATTATATTCACTACACTACACTACAATGCACTGCACCGTACTGCACTACACTGCACTACATTACACTGAAGCACACTACACGGCACTGCATTGCACTACACAGCCACTCACGCTTACACTAATTAATAATATTACGACTTAAATAATGTATTACATCTAACAACCATTATGTCATCGATGACATGCATTTGTAAATTGTATCGCAGATTCGAAACTACGTGCTTTACACCTGAAAACAATCTCTCCACGCTGACTTGTGTAGCAGGCGCACTCTGAACTACACTCGCTAATTTATACAATTCTGGTTCCAGGGTTTTCATGGATTCCCAATATAACAACAAATCGGTATCTTTGGAAACACGCTTCCACGAAAGATACGAACATAACATATTCTTTATACTTATTGCGGTTTGGGCGGGGGATGAATTTATTTCAGTTTCTGATTTTAACAACAACTGCTCGATATCGTCACATTCATTCTCGCACTCATTCATACTGCTCGCTGCCACATTCTTGCTATTCTCTCCTGTAAGTTCATGCAATCTTTTCCATAATGATACTAATTGTTCTTTCGCCGCTGTTTTATCTGACTCGCTCAATAATACATTATATCGTGGATCCATAAAAATGGCCGCACGAAACACATCATTCTTAAATAACTCACGCTCGCAGTTTTCCATACTAATTACTAATGCTTTTGACGCGACAGTATCGAGCTTCTTAACACTAATTTTACATATGAGCTATGCTCGGAAAAAATCGCCCATTACGAGTTGCTCCTCTTGCAACTGTTTCGTCGCAATTTTCGCGGGTCCTAAAGCGTCTACAATTTCTTCTATTTGCTTCCAGGTCGCTGCGGTAAATTCATCGGAATTCGAAGCAACTTCGCGGCACACATCTCGCTTATCATACACATACTCACACATATCGTAGGTCGAATTCCAACGCGTTGTACAGTCTATCGGCGGTTTTAGTAGACCCAGGGCCTTTAGGGTCACCGACATTAAGGGGAGGCGCAATTGTTTGCAAAGTTCTCTAACCTTTTCGATGATCCCTACGTATGGATCCTTCTTAATTACTGCGAGTTGCAGTGTGTATGCAGAGCATCTCACACCTTTAATTTCTAAATCCTCTTCCAAATCCCATAACGACAAGTTCTCCGTGGTATCCTCTTCGTCGCATTCCTCTTCCAATTCACCGGGTTGTTCCTCTTGAATTTCCTCAGCCATAAGTTGCACGCACTTCACCATGTTACTTGCATTGTCTATTGTAACTGAATATACATTACGCAAAGTTAGTCCGTATATCGATAATACACGCTTAATTTCGAATTTCAAATTTGCCGCTGTGTGAGACCCAAGTATCTCTTTAGCGCATAATGTTCGCAACACTACTTTACCGTCCTTAATATACTGCATATTTAACCCGAGGAAGGATAGTCCAAGACGCGACGCGGTGTCATCTTTTAAACACACCAAGCGGCCTATAATTTCGCTCTGAATGTCGCGCCGAATACACTGTGCCCGCACCGTTATTTCAGACCGAATGTTCTCCGCGTTTATAACAGTTTTATTTCCCAATTCTGCGAGGATTGGATTTAATAGCTTTTTAAAACCACTGTCTTCCATTAAGGTAAATGGACGAGCGTTGACAGTTACTAATTCTACACAAGCGTCCATTATATCACTATCACTTAATTGCACTACACACATATTTTGGTTTTTATTTTTTTTTGGCGCCGCACAGTGGTCGAAAATCGAGAAAACCTGGCCAAAACCCTAATTTATAAAGTCACCAGTTATGGTTTTAGTTTCCACCACCGTTTTCATCACCTATCTGGCTACTAATTACCAAAAGTTAGAGGAAAGTAAGTTTGTCATTATTCGCTACAGCTCATTCCAAAGTTGAGTATTGTCGGAGTGTTACTCTCTCAGTGAAATTGTTGGTGCTCTTTGTGACTCATAAAAGTGCACTTGAAACTAGTAGAATAATCATGGTTCAGTAGGTAGTAATAAGTACAAACCTATACTATATTTTGGTACCGATGTGAGGCGCGTAGCAATGGAGGGGTGAAATTTCAACTAAAAAATTGCACACCCTGTCATGGCCACTGGTGAAATTATATTTAGCTAGAGAAAAAGTTTACTTCGGCGCTCTATTGCGCAAAGTTTCTTCTTCTGTCATTAAGAACAATACTTCAGCTGCTATGGCCCACACAAAACTTTTGCTCATATTTGCCCCTTTTTAAGAAAATCCATTTTATGTAGTATGGTGCAGTGGTCCTAAATCCCCAAAACGTGACCAAAAGATACAAATGACCGTTGATTTGTACAAAAATGAGTACATTAAGGTTTTCGAGGTCGTTGATTACGAATCTGAGGTCAAAATCGCAAAAGAACAAAATGGCGGATCCAAAATGGCGGAAGCGCATATCAAAAAGACACCAGATTTGGTCTAAACTTGGTATCCCGGAGTTTTCGAGGTCGCTGATTACGAATCTGAGCTCAAAATGGCAAAAAACAAAATGGCGGACCCAATATGGGAGAGAGACGCATATCAGAAAAACATGAGATTTTCAATCTGGGAGCCTAAAATATTAGTTAAATATATGTATTTTCAGTTGGTAATAAAGATTTCGACCGTCACAGTGGCTTCCCCCTTAATTTCGTTTTTGTTTTAGTCGTATCATAGTAACCAAACCATGTTTGGTGGCCAACTGATTCTGCTTGTAGCGAAATAGTATTTTTGGAAGTGCGGTCTAATTATATATTATATTTTATAATTATGGAACGCAATGTAAAGTCGGGATCTATTACTTTAAGTAGAAGACAGTTAGTCGAAGTGATGCTGTCGTCTGGTTCACGTTTTGAAGACAAATTTAAAATTCTTCTGAACCACGTTACGGAATTGATAAATTGTCCAGAGGACTTATTATATAGAGTGAAACAGAAGCTCTATTGTGCTATCATCAAGTTTAAACTGAAATGGCAAAGTGCTAAACGTATCAAGGAGAGATTTCTAAAACAAAACAAAAATTGGTTGGATACAGTCATAACTCTTCCTTTTTATCCTCAACTGTCCTCATCTCCAGCTACTTCAGGTGGACGTCCTGCTGTCATTTTTTCCAAGTGCAGTGAAAGGTCGAAACGCAGGAAAGTTGACTCGCTAAGATCTACAAGTACTGCAGAACTGGTGTACGCTGCACAAATGAATCTCCGTGCAGAAGGAAATGTAGATGCTGCAGCAGTTGTAAAGGACTCAATATTTACAACGCCAACACGAGCGCGGAAGATTAGGATGGCATACCAGAGAAGCAATAATGAAGTAGTTCGACTTTCTGGAGATGAAGCGTTGTCTGTATTGGTGGAGGCGCAACTTACCAAGCATCAATACAAAATCATTCAAGAGCAGGATAAGAAACGCTTTCCTCCCTATGGCAAAGTGTTAGAAGCTAAGAAACGTTGCGATCCTAAACCTGAATTTATAACAGTAACCGGTAGAAGTGCGTGGAAGTGAAATTACAAGCCATATTAGACCACACAGTTGATTGTATTAGAAATATGCAAAATGATGTCATTCTATCACTGACTACCGAACAACTGAATAGTTTACTATTAATATCGAAGTGGGGATGTGATGGTAGCTCAGGACACAGCCAATATAAGCAGGCATTTGAGAATGACGGAGACTCAGACTCCAGTATCTTCGTTACATTTTTCGTGCCACTTCAATTAATATCTGATGAACCTAATTCATCTAAAAAAATTATTGTGTGGCAAAATCCACGTCCAGCATCACCTCGCTTTTGCCGTCCAATTAGATTACAATTCATACAAGAAACATCTGAGGTTATTACTCAAAAGAAACTGTACATAGAAACACAAATAAACGAACTTCGCCCTTCTTGCATAAATATAAACAATACCGAAATTTCCATTAAACACCATTTAAAATTTACAATGATTGATGGTAAAATATGTAACGCTGTATCATTTAACAGATCAACACAAACATGTTATATTTGTGGATTCACATCCAAATTTTTAAATAATATAGACGGTTGCTTAAAACGAAAAGTTGATTCAACAAAATTTGAATTCGGTTTGTCCACTTTACACGCGTGGATACGTTTCTTCGAGTGCTTATTGCACGTGGCCTACAAGATACCTATCCGTAGTTGGCAAGCTCGAGGAGAAGCACAAAAAAAAATAGTGGCAGAGACAAAAAAAGGATTCAAACTGATTTTATATCCAAAATGGGCCTTCTTGTTGATCGACCCAAGCCTGGTTTCGGCAATACGAATGATGGGAATACGGCCCGTAAATTTTTTCAAAATCCGCAAATGTCTGCTGAAATTACTGGCATCGACATAGAAGTAATTACACGATTCAAGATTATTCTGCAAGCCTTATCCAGTGGTTATGACGTGAATGTTGCTAAATTTGAAGAATACACCATAACAACAGCAAGGGCGGTATTCACAGTCGCGTCTTGAGATCAAGACCATCTCAAGCATTTGCTTAAGATGCCGCCTAGATTCATAGTTGCGTCTTGAGGTCGTGTCTTGAGCATTTGCTTGAGGAAAATCTTGTTCAAATAAGTAAATCCTTGTATGACGTCACATGTGTCAAAATAGACGGTAAAGCGAGGTTATATTTTCAAGACGACGTTTTACATGTCTTGAGACCGTCTTGAGATTCCACCAGAAGAATGTCCGGAGTAGAGGGGGAACATCTACGGCAGTGGCCGTATGTGTGCGTGATGATTCCATCACCCATGTACCGTCACGTGATAGTCCCCCTCCACTCCAGAGATTCTATGCCTCGGCAACGCGTTGAAAGTTTAAACTATCAAATACTTCCGCCATTACCTGCATAAAGGACGCGAAAAATGGATTTTGTAGACCAGGCATGGAACTAAAGTGAACACAGCGGCCGTTTTTCGGAGGCAACGCCTCCTTTCTCCCGCCGCGCGTCTTGGCCCCCGCGGCGGGCCCAGGAGCTTCGAGCGCCTCAGACCCGTACCATATGAACCGCGCGTGGCGTATTAGGATGACATTGTATCAATAGGTTTCCACATCGTCCCAGAGAGCACGATTGTCGATGCGTTTTTTTTTGTCAACGCGCCACGCGCGGTTCATATGGTACGGGCCTGAGGCGCTCCAAGCTCCATGGCCGCCGCGGGGGCCAAGACGTGCGGCAGGAGAAAGGAGGCGTTGCCTCTGAAAATCGGCCGCTGCGTTCACTTTAGTTCCATGCCTGTTGTAGACTATATCGACATTAATATTGATATTAGCGATATTGACGAAGATGATTATATAGCGGACAATAGAGTCGTTAGAAGGTATATTCGGGACGTGCAAAATGCATTTGAATATTACGATGAAGATGAATTTAAAAGGCGATTTCGATTTAATAAGGACTCTGCATTATATGGTATTTTACCGAGAATTATTGAAGGAGTGGCGAAAATAAATAATCGTGGCCTGCCGATTGCCCCGCAATTGCAACTACTTGCATGCTTACGCATGGTATATGGGCCATCACGCATGTAACAGGGTGATCCTGGAGCAACTGGACTTTTGAGAAAAAATTGCGAAATTCCAAAACTGATCTTTGTTAAGTTTATACTAAAAATGGGAACATTTTTCAATTTCGGTTTTAAATTTTTAATTAAATTGGTACTACAAAACGTTAAAAAGCGAGAAGGGTATATATTTTTCTTTACCACCATCCCAAAATTGCCCCCCTTGATACCTGTTACATAAAAACAACATTCTTTATTCTATCGTATCGAAGTCCTGGAAGTCATCGTGAGGCACCACGGGGGGTATCCTCGCCATTCCGGAGACTCTCTGCTAAACTGTTCCCCCGGCATTGCTATAATTTAACCTCGACGCTCACACGCATTACAGTTTAGTGGTTGGGTTTATATATTAGTTCATTATATAAATCAATATAAATCAATTTTACATCTAATTTCCTTGATTATGCTCCGAATTACGTTGTTCCTGAAATCATTATAAAGCACCGCGAGGGGTTATCCTCGCCATTCCGGAGACTCTCCGATAAACTGTCCACCCGGCATCGCTATAATATAATCTCGACGGTCATAAGCATCACTCACTCACGATCGAGTATCCTACTCCGTCGTCCACCAAGGAACGAACGGAATATCCTTCATCATTGGTTGTTCTAACAGAATTATTCCGAAAGTTTCCGAACGTGAATGAGCAAATGCTTGAGTAAATGCTTTATAAAGTAAATGGATACGTCATATAAGAAATCGCTTATTCCAAGCAAATGCTTAAGATCATCTTGAGCAACGACTATGAATACCTGATGTCTTCAGGCAAACAAGATCGTCTTCTAGAAGATGATCTCAAGCATTCGCTCAAGACGCGACTGTGAATACCGCCCCAAGACTATTTGTTAGCAAGTATCCGTGGTTTTACATGCCACCAACAGTTCATAAAATTCTTATCCACGGTCCTGCCGTAATAGCGTCCGCGATTCTTCCTATTGGACAATTATCGGAGGAATCCCAAGAAGCTATGAATAAATTGATTAAAAAGTATCGCGAACAGTTCGCCCGAAAATGTTCACGTGAAAAAACATTACAAGATGTATTTAACAGACTTCTGCTGTCTTCTGCCCCGCATATTTCAACTCTGCGGAAACTTCCGAAGCGCAATTCAAAATCCCTGAGTCCGGAAGTTATAAACTTATTATTACCACCAGAAGTGAATACAGTAAACTCAGATGATTTTGAAAGCGACAACAGTAGTGTTGATGAATGCGATTCCAGCGAAGATTCGGAATAAAGGTAATGCAATCGTTTTTCAAATAACTTGCACAATTATTTTCCATTAATAGGTACTATACATACCCATGTATTATTACTTCATTTCATAAAAAATTGTTACTTTCTAGCGACAAACGATTAATCCCAAACCGCATCGTACAGCATAAAATGGATTTTCTTAGAAAGGGGCAAATATCACCAAAAGATGTGATGACAAAATATTGAGTTTAAAAAACAATAAATGTTGAAATAAAAATATTTTAACATTAAAATAGTTTTTTCTTTGAAGATTACAAATATTTTTTGCAATTTTGACTTAACATTCGTAATCAGCGACCTCGAAAACTCCGCGATACCAAGTTTAGACCAAATCTGATGTTTTTCTGATAAGCGCATCCGCCATATTGGGTCCGTCATTTTGTTTTTTGCAATTCTGACCTCAAATTCGAAATCAGCGACCACGAAAACTTCGGGATACCAAGTTTAGACCAAATCTGACGATTTTCTGATGTGCGTGTCCGCCATATTAGGTCCGCCATTTTGTTTTTTGCAATTCTGACCTCAAATTCGAAATCAGCGACCTCGAAAACCTTAGTACACTCATTTTTTTTTAAGAATCAAAGGTCACCTTCATGTTTTGGCCAGGTTTTCTCGATTTTCGACCACTGTGCGCCGCCGTCCACCGTGTCACTGTTGCTCCTTCTTCTTTTATCACACACTTTTAAACTACTTAGTTCACAGTATTCATTTGGATGCTTTAGTCAAATATGCCGCTCCAAGTTTGTGGCATGGTCGCCCTTACATTTATACCCGCAAATCTGACTACCGACTTTGATAACACTGTCCAACACGATTTTTGGTCTGCAATATCCGCTGGGTGAATCTTGCAGAGTTTTTCGACCTGAACACAAATCCGCAAGCAGAATTGCTCTATCACCTTCAGTTTTTGAGAAAATCGATTTTGAAAAAAACTGCAAATTTTCAACTTTGTACGTCTTTTGTATCGAAATGGTAATAGTTATTCGGTTGCTCCTTGCGTTAAATTATTCTATGAACCCTCCCGAATACAACGGTATAAGTTATTATTGCATTATGAACATTTAAATATGTTTAAACAACAATCAAAGGGAAAATGACACCCGAAATGTACCCATTTTTGAAGATACCTTTCAATTTATTTCCAAAACTAAGGGTCTAGGAGAAAATCTGACAATTCCACGCGATGCAGCAGACATTTTTCCTTCGGAAATCATCAACAAAAGTGGTAAGTCACGTTTTGTTTTCAATACAGAGGCGAAATAGTTTGGCAAAACTCGCGGTGCCGACAGTGGTAGTCATGCGCGTTAAGCGATTGTGTTACGCTGAGCGGCAGTGAGTCGCGCGCCGCCGTTGACTACCACTGTCGACACCGCGAGTTTTGCCAAACTATTTCGCTTCTGTATGGCAAACAAAACGTGACTTACCACTTCTGTTGATGATTTCCAAAGGAAAAATGTCTGCTGCATCGCGTGGAATGGCCAGATTTTCTCCTACACCCTTGGTTTTGGAAATAAATTGAAAAGTATCTTCAAAAATGGGTACATTTCGGGTGACATTTTCCCTTTGACCGCTGTTTAAACATATTTAAATGTTCATAATGCAATAATAACTTATACCGTTGTATTCGGGAGGGTTCATAGAATAATTTAACACAAAGAGCAACCGAATAACTATTACCGTTTCGACACAAAAGATGTTCAAAGTTGAAAATTTGCAGGTTTTTTCAAAGTCGTAGTTTTCAAAAACTGAGGGTGATGGCGACAAACGGTTTGCAGATTCGTGTTCAGGGCGAAAAACTCTACCAGAATCACCCAGTGGATATTGCGGAACAGAAAACAGGTTTCATTTTGTTGGACTGTGTAATACATTCCGATGTATCATTTTCCTCGCTATGCGAAAAATACGCGCGAACCGGATGACATTGCTTTCTACCACGAAATGCCATATTGTAATCACAATTAAAAAACTTACGAAACTTACGAAATTACTCTAAACTCGGAGCTCTAAAATAACTAAAATTAAGTTGGGCTTGAAAAAGTCCGATTGAATATTCAAACACGATACGATCGTATCCAAGAGATTTCGGGTGTTCACTTTAGCGTTGCCAAAGTGACTCTGCCCTTCTCGCACTAATTTCCTTAATATATAGGTAAACTCAGAACGTTCCTTATTGGTTATTGAAAAGTTGTGGAGGACAAGTAGGGGTATCCCACCCTTTGAAAGAAGGAAGTAAGATCGGTGATAGTTTTATTACATGTACGGCTCCATGGCCCGCGGTTAATTAACCCGCCGGTAGACGCTCCACTTCGGATCATATAACTTGTCATCGTTTGAACTTCGACAGGGAAAACCATAGCGAAGGAAATGTTAATTCTGAAGTGCACTTTCTTCCCTCGTTTTGGTAGAGGGAATTCCACGCCAATTTGATCACTTTTTGCACTCGATGTCAGGGATTTTTTTTTAAGGGGACACATACACCGATAGCTGTGAAAAGAGAGGACATTTTATGAATATTTTTACGAGTTTGGCAAATTCATTAGGTTTTCAGTTATTAAAACCAAACTGTGGCTATTGCAAAAAAATCCATATAAGGACTAGATATTGATGTGAGAAATAATCGTGCCAAGTTTCAATCCAATCGGTTGAGTAGTTTTTGATATATCATTGGCACCGATTTGAAGAACGTAGTTTCGAGAAAAAAGCATTTTTTCGACATCTGCATGAAAATGGGTGCTTTTTACGCCTGCCGAGCGGGAGCAAAATGGCCAATTTCAGACGTTTCGCAATTTCAACTTTTCTCGCAAGGGAAAAAACTTTGCACGAATGCGTAAGTATTCGCATTTTTTACTTTACTCCCAAGAAAACTTGGGTTTGCGAGCTGAGTGAACATGGCGTTACCCTGTGGTATGAAGGTGAGATCAGACGACGCGTGAATTGGCGAGCCATGACCGATCAGACGGCGCGTGGATCGGCGATTCACGCGCAAAGATCGTCGAACCACACGCCGTCTGATCTCACCTTGAAGAAGCAATTGGTCGACTAATCGATATCGATCTTGTGTGTTTATGTTTACATTATAATTGTCACAGCACCTCTTTTCATTAAAAGATATAATTAGTGATAATCCGAGTGATAATGATACGGGATACCACACGCCCCCCGATACACAGTGGTCCGAGTCGCCGAAAACGTGATAAAAAATCCTTATATTCAAATTTCACCATTTATCATTATGAAGATGGTCATTCCCGTGGGTTTTGGGGTCGCAGACTTTGATTCCGAAGTCAAAATTGTTATTAGATTAAAAGTAAGCACTGTAGGGGTGGGGCCGTCAAAGTTTATAATTTTTACATATTATCGTGAAACCGAGCAGTGCTTAAGAATTTTTATCTTCGAAACTGATTTATCGTATTGAGTTCATGATTCTCTTATTATTGTCATCTAGAAGGTTTGGCCCATTTGATTAATATTTTTTCAAACTGAAAAAAATAGTTTTGTAACATAATAAATTACAAAACAAATTTTTATTTTGCAAAATTCTCTTCGAAGGTTGGGAATCTAAAATTTGGAAAAAATATTTCCAAATACCTTGAAATTCTACCTACAAAATAATCACCTTCTAAAGAGGGATTTTTTAAAATTAACTTCGTAAGACGCTAAAAAATTTAAAATTAGCCACCGAAGGCAGAGGTGCGCCCCGTTTCAGGTAAGCGAGCCGCGCGCTGCATTATTGCGGACGGTTTACAATACCACTCGCACCCCGTATTACTTGAATCAGGGCGAAACATAAAATCGACTGGTCTCGTATCCGCCCTAATAGTGTCATTTATGCCCGCGAAAGAGTTTCTTTAACTGCTTTTGTTTGAATTTCAATAGGGGTTATACCCAAAAGTCCCTGTTCCATATAATGTTATGGTTCAACGCAAATACAGGGTGTTTTGTCCTCGTCTTAGAGAAACTTAAGCCTTGAAGTGATCCATGGACAAAATCTCGCGATGCATCCTTTCGTTAGCGAATGAGGGTCTATAGGTATAACAATAAAGTGCAATTTACGAGTGGCTAAATCACGACCATGAAGCCCTGAGTAAAATAGCAATTACTAAACACAATTGGAAACCTTTAACAAGCTGGCACTACATTTTCCATGTTAAGAATGATGTGGTAAACTACGAAGAGTTACTTTTATTGTGGGATTGGGCGTTCTCGACAGCTTTTCCTCCCTCTGACAGCTCAAGCGTCGTCGAATAAAAACCGTTCTGAACATCTTACATAAACGCACCGTCTACTGCCTTTAAAAAGCGAAATTGGTTCCTGAGTTACAGATAATTCCTAACTTGGACAGGGATTCTTTTCTACGGGTAATTGCACGGCACCTCGGTTACTTTTTGCACTCGATGTCAGGGATTTTGTTTACAGAGAAATATGATGCAGTCCAGAGAAGAAGAATTTCAATCTACTAGAAAGATAGCTCGATATATTTATTTCATTACTAACCATGCGTAGCCTTGAAGATCATAGTATACCATATGGTTAAATTTGTCTTGACAATCGCTTTCATATTGGATAATCAAATATATAGCATTCTATTTAAAAAACTGAGGGTCTTCTTCTTCTCAAGAAAAATATTGCGAACACCAAAAATTGAGTTACCGTATTATGTTGTGTATAAAATAACAGTAAAAGTTTTCCTTCTTCAGTTTTTTACAAATACTTACCATATTCGCGAACACTGTATAAGAATAACAGATTTAGCCGCTTGGCCGCTGCGAGTACCGCACAGCTCAGCCTGTCGAGCCGGTGTGATTTGACGCAGCGTCAACTTTCGGCAATTTTTACAGGGCCAATTTTAAAATGTCCATATTTTTGAAAATTTATTCAACAAGGGGAAGGATAGAACTAGATTCTCTTTTTTTCAGATTTTTAAAATCGCGCCCGATGTTAAAAACCTGCATTTGTTTAAAATAATTGCACAAGAATGGTTCAAATTTTATCTTTTTTAAACTGAAATAATTTTTTCATTAAATTTCAATGTCTTCTCTATAAGCACCGTAAAGCTGATCTACATCCGTTTAGTACTTCCATAGCTATAATTTACTGAAAAAAAGTTAGCACTTACCTTTAAACAGCTGTAAAATCGGCATTTTTCAAAATTTTGAAAAATCCTTTGAGGTACGTTTAAATATCACCAAAGACTACGACATATTCAAGTTTCAGCAACATCCGAAATGTTACTCCGAAAAGTGTCCGATTTCGCGTGGAATGTCCCCTAGGACAGTCGGTGCGCCCTCGAGCTCGACCGCGGTATGCTCACTTCCCACTCTTCGGTATAAGGCCTCGTGGTGGAGAACTCTAATGACTGCTGAAGACCGTATGCCCACTTTGTTTTCTCCAAGGAAAATATGGCATTGTCTCGAGCTTCCCATTGTTGTCCCAACACGATCAACGGAAAGGCCCAGTTTATGCTTTTATGACACCCCCGACAGCTAAATGATCGCTTGGCCGCGACTGACATAATACACAGCTCCGTCGCTGTGTGCGTTAACGATCTCAAACGGTGATTAAAACTCACTCAGGCACAGGATACGAAGGGTTAATTGAGATTAGAAAAATGTTTAAATTTTTGTATGCAATAATAATAATTTCGTTCAAAATTATAATGATAGCAGTAAGAAGGGTTTAAAGAAGTTTGTCGCTGGCGAAGATGATGCTGACTGTCGTAGTCACCGGAAACAGAAAGCGCAAAATTTTTCTTAATCTATATGAGTGTGGTTATCGCGTGAACTAGAATAAAGTAATTATTTGCAAAAATCGAATTTTGCAACACAGGAAAGTAACAAACGCTTTTGCAAAAAATTAATGTTTTTATTTGAAATACAACCATTTTTGCGCTTTTCAATATTATTCATTCAACATGAACTAAAGTTCATACGATAACCACACTCATAGATTAAGAAAAATCGTACGTTTTTTGTTTCAGCTGATTACGACAGCCAAAATCATGCTCGCCAGCAACGAACTTATTTCAAACCCATCTTACTACTACCATTATAACTTTGAAGCAAATTACTATTAATGCATACAAAAATTTGAATACATGTTTCAAATTTCAATTAATAAAAGTAGAGAGATTGGAATTATATTACTCAATACTTTTCTTTTAAAGATTCCCTAAAGGTGAGATCAGACGGCGCGTGAATCGGCGAGCTTGCTCGGCTCGTCTAACTCGGCAAGTCGGCTCACAGTGGGACAAACTGCTCCTTTTTGTGTCAAAATCGTAGAACTCTTGATAGGAATAAGGTAGAGGGATGGCACTTTTTGGAGGTTAAAGCTAAGATGTTGCAGATTAAGGAAAAAATGTTTAGAATGTATAAAAAAAATTTTGACCTTGAAAATCTAAGTCAAAGTTGACATTTTCGACGAAAATTTCGGTTTTTCATTATAAGTTTTTTCATTACTTGTTATGCATCATTTCCTATAGATTTTGACGCGGTGAATTCAAATATGACCGCGAAAGTGGTCTAGCCCTTCAGGATTCGAAGAAAAATGCGTTTTAAGTTGAAAAATCGACAAAAACCGTGTTTTTTTCTGGTTTGCGTGCTTTGATGACAATATTTTAGATTTATTTATTGTATTTATTCATATGGAGTAGAAAAAGATAATAGAATACTTGAATACTAATAATTGTGCTATATAAAGGGTTTACATGTCGTATCCTGTTGCGTACTATATGCTCGCAACTCGATTGCCGAACCGTATACGCATTTCACACGCCAAATTAACTTGGTAGGATATAGTTAAGAAAGGAAAATGAATATACTCGTGGATAACGTAACAATCACTATATAATTAAATAAGAAAAGTCTAAAAACTGTTATACATGTGTATATTTCTATCTTTTAAAACTCTTTCGTAACCCCTTAATACATGAATGTTGCATTCTACTTAGAGCATGATTACAGTAAAAGTAGATACGTAGGATTAGTAAAAGATTCTCGATCGAGGAACTGTGCAATTTATCCGGCCTAGCAATTTGTCAGAGAAGCTATGACTGAATGTCAACCACAAAATTATAGAATATCGGAAACACAAGTTATCTTGCCATTACAACATATACTCAATAAAACAGCTGAGCGTTTGTGTAGTTCAGTGGCTGTAAATTGGGATCAGCAATTATTCAAGAGTACAATAAATTAAGATGCCGTTTTCAAACTGGTCGACACCTAACCGCTTAATAAATCGCTGTCACTCCCGTTTTCTTCGGTCATTTCACTGAAAAGTATTTTAATGTAAATATAAATTTTTTCATAATTACCCATTCATTTTTGCAGCAAATAACGTAAGTAAATATTAATTTACTTTTAAATTTTACTCTTTTAAATTTTCTTACCTCTCCTCAACAAATCTTTTAATGTCTGGTTGCATATGGTTGATTTTTACAGACCTCTTGCGATCTTCTATTAATATTTATGATATTGCTGGATCGGTTAAATAGACCGCTCGATTAAATACATCTATCATCCTATTTTTCCTGCTATTTTGACGAGAATGTGCTGTCATATTTTTTCTATATAATTTGTGCCACGCTTCATTAGCATCCTCTGAATAATATGCAATCGGCAATGGGAATTCCCTTGCTATGTCGCACTCATGTTTCAATCATTTATGTACTGTAGGGCACATTCGAGCCCACGGAAACAGTGTGTAATGGAGGCAATACATCTTCCAGCAGAACTTCTCTAATTCGTTTAACTTTAAATGTTTTTTGAGGATTTGTTGAGGAGAGGTAAGAAAATTTAAAAGAGTAAAATTTAAAAGTAAATTAATATTTACTTACGTTATTTGCTGCAAAAATGAATGTGTAATTATGAAAAAATTTATATTTACATTAAAATACTTTTCAGTGAGATAACCGAAGAAAACAGGAGTGACAGCGATTTATTAAGCGGTTAGGTGTCGACCAGTTTGAAAACGGCATCTTAATTTATTGTACTCTTGAATAATTGCTGATCCCAATTTACAGCCACTACACTACACAAACGCTCAGCTGTTTTATTGAGTATATGTTGTAATGGCAAGATAACTTGTGTTTCCGATATTCTATAATTTTGTGGTTGACATTCAGTCATAGCTTCTCTGACAAATTGGTAGGCCGGATAAATTGCACAGTTCCTCGATCGAGAATCTTTTACTAATCCTACATATCTACTTTTACTGTAATCATCCTCTATGTAGAATGCAACATTCATGTATTAAGCGGTTACGAAAGAGTTTTAAAAGATAGAAATATACACATGTATAACAGTTTTTAGATTTTTCTTATTTAATTATATAGTGATTGTGAATGTGACGTTATCCACGAGTATATTCATTTTCCTTTCTTAACTATCTACTACCAACTTAATTTGGCGTGTGAGATGCGTATACGGTTCGGCAATCGAGTTGCGAGCATATAGTACGCAACAGGATACGACATGTAAACCCTTTATATAGCACAATTATTAGTATTCAAGTATTCTATTATCTTTTTCTACTCCATATGAATAAATACAATAAATAAATCTAAAATATTGTCATCAAAGCACGCAAACCAGAAAAAACACGGTTTTTGTCGATTTTTCAACTTAAAACGCATTTTTCTTCGAATCCTGAAGGGCTAGACCACTTTCGCGGTCATATTTGAATTCACCGCGTCAAAATCTATAGGAAATGATGTATAACAAGTAATGAAAAAACTTCGACCACGAATTATAACGGAAAAACCGAAATTTTCGTTGAAAATGTCAACTTTGACTTAGATTTTCAAGGTTAAATTTTTTTTATACATTCTAAACATTTTTCCCTTAATCTGCAACATCTTAGCTTTAACCTCAAAAAGTGCCATCCCTCTACCTTATTCCTATCAAGAGTTCTACGATTTTTACACAAAAAGGAGCAGTTTGTCCCACTGTGCGGGGTACCAGGCCGCATTTCCTTGACGGGCGTTGCTCCAGAATTACCTTGTATCTGTTTAAGAAATAATATATTTCTTTATTCTTTATCGTATGGATATGGAAGTGTCGCCGATGGATTCCTCAGTGATTTCCGACCACAATCATGCCAAATGTTGTGTAAATGGGACAACTTTTACATAAGGAATACAAATAGCTTGTGTCAAAATAGTCTGATTTACATGAAATTTGGTATGATTTTAATCGATGGAACGCCAGGAATCCATTGGCATCACTTTCCCCTTCGATACGATGAAGAAAAGAAGCAAACATTTGAAATCCTGAACATTTCTCACTTCTTCATGGTATTCCAAACCCTTCAAGGGTCGAAAGTCATAAAATTCGGTGAGGCTCAGCTGAGATGGCCCTCGCCACGGGGTGACGGTCCGCATTCTATGGCGGCCGTAGCTCCAGAATCAGCCTGTACCTACCTTTTTAAGAAATAAAATAATTCTTTATTCCTTATCGTATGGATATGGAAGTGCCGCCGATGGATTCCTTGGAGTTTTCCGATGAAAATCGTGCCAAATGTCGTGGAAATCGGGCAACTTTTACATAAGGAATACAAATTGCTTGTGTGAAAGTTGTCCGATTTACATGACATTTGGTATGATTTTCATCAGGAAAACATAAGGAATCCATTTGTGTCACTTCCATATCGATACGATAAAGAATAAAGAATTTCTTACTACGCTGAAATGGATATTTCACATTTTCACCCCTTAACTGCGGGGCGCCGACCCCAATTCGCTACGGTCGGCCGAGGATTCAGAAAAAAATAATTCTTTAGTCTTTATCGTATCGATATGGAAGTAATGTCGATGGATTCCTTATGTTTTTCGATGGTAATCATACCAAATTTCATGTAAATCGGACTATTGTTAACGAAATTAGCCTCAGATTATGGAAATGAATTTTGCATGGAATTTTTTTCATTATTTTCCGAATTACGTCGTTCTTGGTGTTAGTTTCATCGGCGAAAGATCTGATGAGAAATGCGGAAGTCGAGGATTTCTCCCTTCTTAATAGGCACTCCAAACCCTGTATTATCCCAATATTATTGTAACCGCATTAACCCGGTTAACCCGGTTAGTCGGGTTACAGAGGAATTCTGTTACCCGGTTAGACGGGTTAGTCGGCGGTACGGCGTACCGAACCGGGTACGGGTTAGGGTTCGGTTCCCTGCTTGGAACGCACTATCAACTGAGGTCTTAAAAAAATAGTTCCATTTAAAAAACCGAACTTGACCATCGTATCTTTTATAATAATAATCGAAAAAATTCGTTCGCGCTAATAAATTGGCCCCCTCGAATCATGCAATTCCATATTTTTTTTTATATTTTTACCTCCAATAGTTTATGAGGTATCCCGCTGTTCACTCTTCTCACGCACACCCTGTATAACTCTCCACCTTTTTGAAGTCGGTTAATGGACATACATAAAATATATATACGGATCGCATTGAGTAACCTCCTCCACTTTGAAATCGTTTAATAAAAATTTTGTCGAATAAAATGCAGTTATGAAATGAAATCCCGGTTTAAATACTATGTATCTGACGAATCGGTCTAATTTTAAGTAGTGAAGTTGCTGAGAAACCAACAGAAGTTAAACAAACAATGCTGTTTATATACTAATTTTAACCGAGAAACATAATCCATTAACATTGAATGCTAATATAGAAAAAATGTTTATAGTCTATTTATTACAACTTATGCACGTATTATGACATATTTCTGAATATGTATTTTATCTTCATATTTCGTATATTATATTTTCACATTTTGACATATTTTTAATGCAAGAACGTTCGCACTCGAGTCATAATAAAATTCATGTTATATTTATTGTTACAGATTGCAAAATGGGTTGCTTTGGGAGCAAAGACAAGTTGAGCAAAGAGGATATGGATTTCTTGAAGTCGCACACAAGATACGATGAAGCGACTATAAAGGAATGGTATAAGGGATTCAAAGTGAGTATCATGATAGGCTATGCTACTTCAAGTCCTTTTTTTCATATTTTTATGTAACAGTTGATAAAAATCTTTTGAATCAGAATATAAAAACCTTAAAAAATATGTATACTGCAGTGTACTCTTTTTGCTACGACTATGGTTACAGTAGATGTGTGTTCTGACGAACATGCCCCCATTGTTCTTCAGAAATATGTCGTACATATTAAGCCGGGTCCAGACCTGAATACGTATACGCTGCGCAGGCTGAGCGCACACGAATGACGCATGTGGAGGGGTCGAAAGTGCCATTGTGTCTTTCTTTACCAACTTCTGTGCTTAGATTAGCCCACTCCGCAATCGTAAAGACGGTGTGATAGTCAGTTAAATAAACATACAGCTCAACCCTCCGAGTCATCCTGTTTACCAATACAGGGTGATCTTCCAGCGACGCCTGTCAAAGAGGTGCCACCTGGTACCTCGAAGCGACGACAACACCCCGCAGTGCCTTACCAAATTTTATGGGTTTTGACGCTCGAAACTGTTGGAATACCATTAAAAAGTCAGAAATATCCAGGAGTTCGGCATTTCTCATCAGATCTTTGCGAAAACGACGTCAATTGACTCCTTAACACCAAGAACAACGTAATTCGGACCATAATGAAAGAAAGGATCTAGATTATATTGGTCTGTATTGACTCCCCTAGGGGTTACAATCTCTTTACACCTACGCCTCTCGCAACCACTTCTTCCCTTATATTTACCTTATATCTACCTTAACCTATCTTAACCTAACTTAGCCTATCTTAACCGACTTCCTCTTTCCGCCTCTCCCCCCTCACCGCTCGCTCGCCCTCTACCTTCCTCTCCGCCGCTCGTACACGCAAGAACGCCAAAAAACGCCTCCCCCTCTCTCCCGGACCTCCGCTTCCGCTCGACTCCCCGTCCACTCTCATCTCCTCAGCCATGCTCCATTCCCTCTCTCCTCTCCTCAATTCTTCTCATCCATACCTCCCCCTCCCCCCCATCATCTAGAACCTCTCCTGCCATCTCCTGCCACCCCCTCTCTTCTCCCCCCCATACAAACCTCCCATACGTGCTCCCACGTCTCTTCCCCCCCCCCCTCTACACAGCCTGCACATCATTTTTTCCTCCTCCCAGTACATCCCCCCCTCATTTCATTGCCCAACCTAAACCTCGCAACCCTTCTCCATCTACTTTCCCCTCACCCCTTCTTCAGATACTCCGGCAACCCTTCCCCCTTCACCCTACCATACCATCCGTTATATTGTGATTCCCCTATCCTTCTCCACCTCTCCTCTTCCTGCAGTTTCCTTTCCCTGTTCACTAACTCCTTTCCTCTTATTCCGCCCCTTTCCCTTATCCCTTCCATCTCCTCCAAAGTCCACCCCCTTTCCTCGTAAAACACTTTCCGGAAAGGATCTAGATAATATGTTGAATATTTTAGAAGATGTACGGGTTTAAAGTTTTGAGTGTAGTTTACACCTTAATAAATTAATACATATTAATAGTTTTATGATATTGTTATTTTCCTTATAATAGTCGACGTTCAAAACGTTCTCAGCATTCATGAGCTCGGCCAGGTAGCGTTCCTACTGTTTGTGGCTCATGTTTTCATTATATTTTTTATTTCCCTATTGGTCATGCGGCCGGTCTATTTAGTACAATCTGCCAAGAGGTTTTATAAACGTTTTATTTTTTTTTAAAATGTTCCAACAATCCGACCTCTCTGCACCTTATACATATAGATAATACGTAAATAGTGACGCTTTACTCCTGATCTTTTCCGTAGGTGTCACACACACTTGTTGTTTGCAAAAACACCCCCCCCCCCCGGCCCCAAAAGTAATTCATTTATTTCCACCCTTAAAAAATTTATCTGCAATTTCGAAAAAAATATATGTGGTAGACCTAAGAAGTACCTACTAAGTACATTTTGAAACATTCAAATATCTTAAGTAGTTGCTGAGGAGAAAAAAAGGTAAAGATTAGCGTTGTTATCCCCATAGCACCCTAACGAAAGGGGGTAGATATCTGAAATTTCTCTCAGTGGTTTTTTAGGCAAAGAGCATTATTTCGTGCACATAAATACTAAAATTGGTGCTGTGGCCGTTTTCCCTATGTTTATCCGGCTAGACCCTTTAATGAAAAATTGATTTATATCATTTCAAGCTGATCATTTTGTTTTGATATTGTAGCGCGTGTTTATACTGAAGAGATAAGGGATACATCTGCAATTCGAAGGGAAGAAGTCGCAGGCGGGACCACGTGCAGTCTGCGAAAAACCCCTTTTCTTCTTGTGTCCCTCCACAAGGCGTATTGCTGCTCCCCGCGAGTAATGTCGTGTGATTATTTAACACAACAGCGAGTCGGTCAGGCTGTATGAATTAAGAACAATGCAGGGTGTAGTGAAGAAAAGAAAGACAAATTATTCAGTAAAATAGAGCTTTAAAGTCTATCATATGGTAATTACATTATATTGTGGAAAATGTAATTTTTAGATTTTTGATTAACTGTTTATTCCAATATTATCAGTGGATTAAATTACATCTATCTTTTATGATTAAAAAAAAAAGACGCAAGTCCATACCTTCAGTAATTTAGGTCATTAAAATTAATTTCTGTGGGCGGATTTCGTAAAAATCACCGAAAGCAGGGAACTTTGAAGATTTGTATCTTTTAAACAATTTCGTATCTGCAAAAATTAGGACTTGACTCTCCCTAATTTCGTATGGACTACTGTATATTTCAATATCATGAAAATCTGAGACATCGAGGATTTTAGAAAAGTATCACATCTGCTTCTATCTTCCACGCTGAACGCAATGCACTCCAAACTCCGTTTGATGTGTGGAAGAAAACCGACAATGATCGGCTCAGGCCATGTGTCTTTGCCGGCATTCACGAGTTGGGTCTCATGTGTCGAGTCACCACGAATGACACGTCCACACTAGCATATGCGTTCACGCTCACCCTTTCTGAGGAAGGAGCCTGCGGGTGTAGCTACTGTTTCACCCGTTCACATTAGAATATTCGGGCGCGTTCAGCCTGCTCAGCGTATACTCATTCAGGTATGGGCCCGACTGTAGGTGTACCCATAAGTCATCAATCTTTTTTCATAAGTAAATTAGCTTCAGTTTCACTTAAATCTCTGACATGTAAGGACGTGTTTTGTTGCCATTTATTGTGAACCAAATGGTGGATTTATTGTTCTGAACAAAAATTGTTCCTATTATTCCAAAACAAAATAGCAAAGTACCAACCTTCAGAAATAAGTGCCGACGGTGGTTCAGAATGTATTGCAGTGGTGATTTTGTCTTATCTGATAGTGTTCGAAGTGTGTGACCGGGGGAAACAATTACCGTTAATTAGAACGGTTACATAACGCATTATTGAAAAATGGCCAGTTCTAGTCAACAGAAAATGCGTTGTACTGTAAAATCATAATGCCAGATCTCGTGCAGCAAAAGCGACCCAAGGAAAAATAAAGCAGCTTGATTGGGAAGTTTTACCGCATGCATCATACGCACTCAACACAGCGTCATCGGATTATTATCTATTTAGATCTATGGAACATTCCCCCAAAAATAATCAGGTTCGAAATGTCAGTGATGTTCAAGTTCACCTCGAATCATTATTTTGGTAATTATTTGCAAAAGGATAGTCCTCGCCGATTTCGATGATCTTGAAATATGTTATCTGGGCCATTGTTCTGAAGGTATCGCAGGATAGGACGAATTTTAGAAGGTCCCGGAACAGAGGAGGTATTTGCACCGTAAAGGGCAGGCCTGCTCTACTTTAAGAGCCCCATTCCGCCTAACTTAGCTTTGCGCTCGGCCATCCCCATTTGAGCCACGTATGGCAAGTGTTAGGGTTGCCCATCGTATATAGTCAGAATTTCGGTTACTTATAACAATTCGGAATATCGGGTCTTCATAGCTGTTTGGTGAAGAACCGTTATAGAACAGTTTGAAAGAGTTGTTTATAGAACTGTTTCAACCCCTGGTGTGTAGTCAGCCGGTATAGTGTACATCACAAAAAAAAAGAAAATAATATAATCACACAAAAACAGAAAATAATATAATCACATAAAAAGAAAATAATATAATTACAATATAAAAAAGGATGTGAAATCAAAATGAGCTGCAAGTACATCACAAAAAAAGAAAATAATATAATCACACAAAAACAGAAAATAATATAATCACATAAAAAGAAAATAATATAATTACAATATAAAAAAGGATGTGAAATCAAAATGAGCAGCAAGTACATCACAAAAAAAAGAAAATAATATAATCACACAAAAAAAGAAAATAATATAATTACAATATAAAAAAAGATGTGAAATCAAAATGAGCTGCAAGTACATAAAGGTACTTTCCAACTGCGCTTAAGATGACACAACTACATATACACAGCTAAAATGCTGTGTTATTCCATTACTCATATCGCGGACATTTTAATTAACCCATCAAAAAGAATCCCATTTAAAAACATTGTCGTAAATTAATAGCTTTACAAAATTAATGATATACAAAAATTGCGCCAATTATAACAATGCCTATTTATACATAGAAAAAAATGTATTAAATAATACCCATCAAAAAGAATCTCATTTAAAAACATTGTCGTAAATTAATACCCATCAAAAAGAATCCCATTTAAAAACATTGTCGTAAATTAAAATCCCATCAAAAAGAATCCCATTTAAAAACATTGTCGTAAATTAATACCCATCAAAAAGAATCCCATTTAAAAACATTGTCGAAAATTAATATTAATTTATTAATGTTCTATATTTAACTTTACAAAAATAATGATATACAACAATTGCGCCAATTATCACAATGGCTAGTTATACAAAGAAAAAATCACAATGGTACAATGAAAAAATGTATTAAATAATATTAAGCAGATATATTTTTATACAAATAAATATTTTAATATGAATAAATATTTTATTCAAAATACTTGGCGCTGCAATCTAAAATACATAAACATATACATATACATACGAGTATTAGAAACGCTGTCAGATTTATTCTATATATATTTAATTCGAATACCATTCGTAGCATATGCACATACACACATCCAAGATCGCACGCACAAGAAAGGAAGAAAAAGATTATTGCAATTTATACATATTTATTCAGTTTAGCAAACCCAATTCGGAGAGCAGCGCCAAGTATTTTGAATAAAATATTTATTCATATTAAAATATTTATTTGTATAAAAATATATCTGCTTAATATTATTAATATTATCATCGGCGTCATATTTTTTTACTTTTTTGAAGTTTTTTTTTGGGATTCAGAATTTCAGCTTCTTCTTTTTTACAAATTTTTCCCTGTCACGGGTACTAAAAGTAAGGATAAAGTAAGGAAATCCCAATAAATTATAAATTCTGATCTATCTTCGTTACACGTCCACGCGTTTACGGCGCACTGCAGCCTATCAAGTGATGTTAGAAGATAAAGCTAGTTTGTAGCCAGTAAAGCTTACTCGGAATACTCGGAATAGCGCAAAGCAGCTCAACGAGTGTACTTTTATTATTTTTTGATTAAGGATAAATTCTACGTAAGTTTAACACCTTCCCCCAAAAAACATGTGCACTGCATTGCCGATCAATATGTATTATATGAATGTATAGTACTTTGTATGCAGTACATAGCGCGCGAAGCAGCTTATGGCGCTGAACGTATTTATCATTGAACTGTAAGGAACAACCACAATTAACATCTTTCGAAGAAAAATATGTATGCATTTTTAGCATTTCGTGGCCAAGCTTGTTTTTCTACTCGTAAATCATCAACGAATACCCACGTTGTGCCCTTACCCCTTACCATACTCGTGTAATGACCATCGGAAATACTTTTACCGTGGTGGAAAATCGCTGCCTTAAGTTTATAACAGTGATCTACCAATTGTATTTTAGTAGTAGGCATTGCTTTGATGTTGAAATTTTCAACTTTCGTTGTTCCACTAATATCGTGATCGAACAAATGTAATTTTGCAATAAGAATTTGTTTGGAAGCAGTTATATCGATTTTCTTCATTGTATTTGAATTTGAATTATCACAATTATTGCAAGGATCTTTCTGATTTTTCCATCCTGTGAAATTGTGTTTTATTATATCTTGAAATTCAAATGTTTTTTTTTAACATCTTGGGCAGTGCAAGATGTACCATACAATTTGTACTGATAGTAGTACTTGTGTAATTACACGCTAAACATCTTAATACTGTTGTTATTTCGTGTTGTACTGCATTCTTAATAAGAATCTCATGATCACAAAGAGAGGTAATAAACTCAGCTGCATCATGCAGCTGATTGTAAGCGTATTTTTCCCCTGCGAACTGCCGTAATGATATTATGTTTGGATTTTGATCCGATTTATATTGGTCCATAAAGACTTTTATAATTTCATCAGCTTTTTCCATCGAAAATAAGTTTTCTCTTATAGATGAACAATATAACATGCATTGGATTGAGGCATTCGCATAACAAGACACACCATCAGAATTCGGGAGACCTCTCACGTTGTATTGAGTGGTATCCGCGATGTGATCATTAGTATTCTGACATTCGGAAACATTATAATTAGGTACTGCCCAAACAGCATCACGAACTTTGCGAACGCGGTTTTTAGAAATTGAAATAGTCATAAGATCAGGTCTATATTTTTTTCGCAATCTATTGTACTCTATTATAGCCGATTCTTGTGCCTTTACGGAAGATGGATCATAATTTATAAGATGCAGCCCTTGTAATGTGGTCACCCGTGAAAGAGCAACGTAAATTTGTCTGCAAGTAAATATTGAATTACCTGCTTCTACGACAGCATTCTGCAAGCTTAGTCCTTGACTTTTGTGAATAGTTATACCATAGCTGAGGCAAATCGGAAATTGTTTTCTAATAACGAACGCTCTATCCATTACTTCAAATTTAACACACACGCGTTCTATTATATGTTCTTGCCCAGTGGGTAATATAATTTTCAATTTTTCAACGTCATTATCAACACCTCGTGTAACTGAAACAAGTTTAGCTATGGTACCGTTAACAAGACCTAGCGTAACATCAATTCGACAAAAAGCCGAAATAGTATTTTCATACTACATGAATACTACGACCCCCATATATACTGTTGTTACAAAAGCGATTTCCACATCCGCGGCGTCCCCTTATTAGCTTCACGGCTTAAAACTCAACAATTCAAAGAGCCCGCGGCAGAATGTATCCGCATCTATGCCAAAAGCGGGCTCCTTAAAAAACAAAAGAGCAGCGGAGGAGCTCGCCTCATCGTTGCACGTGGTGAGACAGCCCATTCTCGATCGTTTCTGCAAGCAACAAACAATGGCTGATAATGTAAGTAATAAAAAAGACCTGAGATTTTTTCGTCACTTAAATTCTGATTACAAGCAGCGTATGATAGAAGAAAGTCATACATCTAGCGCAAGGATACGTATTGTTCAATAGCAAATTGGAAATTGGAAATTCGAATTATATAAAAATTACATTACATTACAAAATATGTTTCTTCTCATTACTTCACGAGCCTTTCAATTATTCAATCATACAAAAAACTGTAACGTATTAAGATTAACATAATTTTGTGAACGATTCGCAGTTGTAACTAGTAAAACAAGAAGATATAGCACACGTTGAAGCATATTCTATCTATTGGGATTGGCTGCGCTGCGATACGCTATCTGGTGGTGAAAATCAGAACCTAACGAAGTAGGTCGCTGACTGTAGCAGCATATTGAAAGTGTGTAAATAAATGGAATAAAATTTACATTTTAACTTATTTGTGGTATCATTTTTGCGTGTAAATTGTTTTACTATAATCAATTTACTTTTAGTTATGGAGGCCGGAGTCAAATTTGATCCAAAAGCTTCGAAAAGCAAAATATTTTGCTGCGTTTTCGGCTGCAATAGCAAAGCCTGTAGGAATCTAGAAGTCAGCTTTCACCACTTCCCTAAAGCCGGCAAAGTGCAAATTAATCATATAAATAAACTAGGACAATCGGAAATGATTGACAGAAGAAAGTTGTGGGAAAGAAATTTAAAAATGGGGAAAAAAGTTACACAAAGTATGAGAGTTTGCTCACTTCATTTTGTTAAGGATGACTACACTGTAAACACAAGACCTGGTAAATTATTATTTTCATATTTTCTATTGAATTATTCAATTTTAGTATGCATATCAATTGTATTATAAATTTCAATCATTATTTAAATATTTAACTTCAAAATATAATCAGCTAATATATTTACATTTGATAAAAACAAAATTTATATTCTGATAGATAATAAATAATTAGTTAAGCGGTCAATTTTTTTACATTACTTTAATTTTTTAGAGTATTCAGCTGGAGCACGTGTTTTGAAAGAAACAGCTGTACCAACTGTGAATTTGCCACAGTCGAGCATACAAACCCATAAACCGTCGGATACAAAAGTTAACGAAAAAGAAATTCGGCTGGCAAATCGCATGAAACGTATCGAGTTAAATTCGAAGACAGAAGAAACTGAATGCAATTGCTATTGTGTTGAAGAGGACAATAGTCTTATTACTGCTCAAAATGATACACCCCTTGAAAACCTGAATGTAGGAGGAAAAACTTTGATTGATGTTGAAGTACAAGTTAAAAGTGGAGATTTGAACAGCACTGGATTTTTTAATTTTTTACAAACTGATGAGGAGTTAAGTACTGCTACTGGAATACAAAACTTTAAATTGTTTGACAGTATTGTAGCTGCTGTCCAAATAGCAGCACCACAATTGAGCAAACACACTGTTTTAATAAGTGTTCGGGAACGAGTTTTAATGACTTTTATAAAACTGAAACAGAATTTAAGTTACTCATTTCTATCCATTTTGTTCCCAACAGTTAGTCACAGATATTGCTCAGACATTATTTGTAATATGTTAGACATTTTATGCGAGGTTTTAAGACCCTATATTCATTTTCCATCAAGTGATGAAATTTTAAGAAATATGCCACTATGTTTTAATAAGTATACCAACACTCGAATAATATTAGACTGCACAGAGATAGAAATACAGAAACCAAAAAACTTATGCTGCCAAATAACTACCTACTCAAATTATAAAGGGAGATACACTATAAAATTTATGACTGGAGTAACACCAGGTGGGATAATATCTTTTGTAAGCAAACCGTACGGAGGCAAGGCATCAGATAAAGCAATATTTGAACAAAGTCTTTTACTGCAACAGCTAGAGGATGGTGTGTCAGTAATGGTGGACAGAGGTTTTTTAATAGATGATTTATGTTCCGAATATAATGTAAATTTGATTAGACCACCATTCCTTAAGGATCAAGTTCAATACTCTGCAAATGATGCTGTAGAGAATGCAGATATTGCAAGCGCAAGAGTGCACGTTGAAAGACTGAACCAGCGATTAAAAGTATTTGAAATACTGGGTAGTAAAATGGCCTCAGGTCTTGTACCAAAAAGTGAGAGGATTATAACCATTTTATGTGCAGTCGTAAATCTAAGCAATCCTATTTTCAAGGATGACAAATTTTTTCGTTAACATAACTTCATAGTAAAAATGTAAATTAAATTTTTAGAAACATGTATAACTTATGTTATAATATATATTGTATAAAATGGTTTTTGCATAAAAAATTTTTTTTACTGTGTCAAAAATGCATTTTAATTTAATCATAATTTATTTTATTAATCCCTCCTTAATACAAACGTGGTGCAACATTATATTGTAGTAAACATTTTTTAAAGATTTTAACATATTATTTGTAAATTCTGGATCAAATTGAACTGTTATAATAAGAAAACTATTATCAAAAGACGCGTATACAATAAAGTTAGTTGTTTGTACATTCAAGATTGCCATTCCAAGTTGAATCTGTGCAAAATAGTTGTGTTTTTTTTTCAATGTTAAATCTTTATTTAAATACGTAAGAGTTTGAGCAATGTCTGATATTGATTTCGTTTTGCCAGAGAATGGACACTTAATTTCTATTAATTTGTTAGGTTTGTTATTTACATCTAAAGTCACGCCGTCTGGGCTATATCCTAGCCAAGGATTTATTTCTGGTACAACTAAACCTATTTGTTGAACTGTAACACCAGTGCATTTTTCATAAGCACTCCTTGCTGATGATTCATATTTGATGCCGTGCTTTATGGGTTGTGTTTCTTTAAACGCCTTTGGATAAAAATACTGCTGTGATTTTTGTTCCCAATTTGGGGCCCTATTTTTTGTATGTGTGTACAGAGCATAACATCTTGAACCTGTCACACGAAACTGTCTTTCCTGTTTCCATGATATTTTATTTTTAAAAGTCTCTTTACAAAGTGACTTGGTATCTACGTTAAGTGTTTTTAAAAATTCTGTACAGCACTTTTTTTCTGGCTGATTTGGAGAAATTCTGGACAGATTTAACATTGAATCTGATGGCTGAATCTCTAAAATAGCTTCTATTATAGTATTATTTATGTCTACAACATTATTATTCACCTCTGAGGTCAGAGGTTCATGTCTCCCAGACCTAATAAATACATTTGAAAAATAATATAAGTATTCATGTAATAATTTGTCTTTTTCAAATATCAAAAGAATTATATATAAAAATAAATTAGTAAAAATCTTATAATTTTTTTGTACAGATCAATTGTAAAACACAAATACAGTGTTTAAGAATTAAGTGTAAAAAAAGTGTAAATATTCAAAAATCCATTAAAAAAATTCTGTACATAATATCTGTCTTAAAAATACATAAGATCAATACTTTCTATCAATTAATTCTTAAAGTAATTAATTCAATTTGATTCGTTAAACATTACTATATAAAATAGGTTAAATCAAAATGATTCATACATATGTTTGAACAAAGCTGAATCTTTGATTTCTGTAACAAGAATTTGATCTATTTCATGTCTTTGTCCATCTGATATTAATATAGAACACCCTTTTTTAAACTTTTCTGTCAAACATTCATGTTCTGATAATGGGCTTGGTGCATACTTTTCCAGTGACTTCGCATGAGGCATTTTCCATAAACACTTAGTATCGGTGCATGACACTAACTCCAAATTATTAACTTGAATTCTATTTAAGTGCAAGAAAACAGCCACACTATGTTTACATTTTTCACTCAATCCTGCTTTACAAGAGCATTTCGCATTTATAATCTTTCCAGTGGCAGAAATAGAACCCGTTATTTCGTGTGGATTATTTTTTAAATGAGAAGTTTGTAAACAAAATGCAATAAAGTTAATGTAATCATTGCTGACACTTGTCCTGCCGCAAAATATCACATGACCCGCATTTAAAATGCGTTCACCTTCCACAAAATTGGGGCATGACGGTGTAGAATTGGTAAAAACACATATCTCGTTTATGGTAGGCTTCATTATAATAAATTAAATAAGCAATAACTGCACTTTATGCGTAAATGGTACGTCAACGCCGTATTGTAGATTAGAATCTGTCAAAATCGACCTACTCTGTCCGCCATATTTGTTTGGTGACGTCACGAGTGCCAATCCCAATATAACTTATAACACCAACGATAAGAAATATATCAAACACATCTGAGTTGATTGTAAACGAATATGGAAAGTACAACATTTTGAAAATCTTTGGTAGGCACTTTGCCTATGTTAACTATCAATGGAAGTAGACTGTAACTGTATAGTAAGTAATACAACAAGATATTAGACACGTTGAAGCATATTCTAACTTGTAACGCCAGCGATTAGAAGTACTTGGCGTCGAGACGCTACCGCGTCTCTAGATATCAAACACATCCGAGTTAAAATATGCTTCTATGTATCCAGTATGTTCTTGTTGTATTACTTGCTATACAGTTACGGTCTACTTCCATTGATAGTTAACGTTAGGTAACGTGCCTATCAACGACTCAAAATGTTGTAGTTTACAGGTTCGTTTATGTTCAACTCAGATCAGATATGTTTGATATTTCTAATTCTTGACATTATAAGTTAGAATATAAGCTTAAACGTGTCCAATATCTTCTTATTTTACTACTAGTTACAACTGCGAATCGTTCATAAAATAAAGTTATAATATAATACGTTACAGTTTTTTGTATGATTGAATAATTGAAAGGCTCGTGAAGTAATGAGAAGAAACATATTTAGTAATGTAATGTAATGTAATTTTTATAATTTCGCATCATACACTATTTCAGTTTTCAAATTTTTATATTTCCTAATTTCCAATTTGCAATTGAACAATACTTACCCTTGCGCTACATGTATGACTTTCTTCTATCATACGCCGCTTTTATGAATTCTTGATCTTTTTTGCTAATTGTTTATTAATTTTTGCAGAATAAACTGGAGGGCTCCATCTTAGATGGTAAATAATAAAAATTTATTATATACATTTATTCAAATTTATTTTTTTTATTTTTCCAATCATTTGATGATGAAATTTGTAATTTATTTTAGACATTGAAGTAGAACTCGAGAGTTTTAATTTGATGGAGTCGCCGCGGCCACGATCGCCGCAACAACCGCCACCATCGCCACCACCACCACCACCACCACCACCAGCGAGGCCGGCCACTGCCGATGGTAAATACATACAGATTTAAAGAAGTTATATTATACTTTTAGAATGTTTGAAAATAGATCTAAATTTAAATAAAAAACATTTTACTAATAAATATTGTTTATTATTATTACTAATTACAGAACCGCGCGTAGCGCGCCATTCAAGGAGCGGGGGGAGGGTGAGGGCCCAACAAGAGGATTGGGCCATTATGCAGTCGGTAAGGGATCAAACCGCCCTCCTCCGGGCCATCGTTAGCGAGCGCTACCGTGGCCGTGGTCGTGGTCGTGGCGAGGACCGTGGCAAGGATCGTGGCCGTGGTTTTTAAATATCAATTTTAATGTTAAATAAATTAAAATAATTTATATTTTTTAATGTAAAATAAAAAATAACTTTATTTTTTATACATATTTCATTTGCTCCTACAGCAAGGTCACTTTCTCTTTCAGCTGTTAAAATAATTCTCTTTGTCTGCATCATTAACTGAAATAGGATACATATTTCATTTGCTCCTGCAGCAAGGTCACTTTCTCTTTCAGCTGTTAAAATAATTCTCTTCGTCTGCATCATTAACTGAAATAGGATTTACTAATTATTATTTATAATAATAAGTTATCACAAGTGCTCATATGTAAAGATCATTGAATGAATAATTGCGTATGCAAAACCCTACGTGAAAATTTGTGCGTACATAGTCCAACGTAGATCACACTGCATCATCTTCTGCTTTGATGATTATCTGTAAATATATATATATATATATATAAAGCCACATTTTAATAATTATATACAACTTAACGTAGAACTTATTAATTATTTATAGAAATAGAGTGGCCTTTTGCTATAGTGAGTGTAGAGACTACATAATGTATCCAAAGCAGGTGAGAGCGTATGGCAGAAAGTCTTGTTGCAGGAAATTTAAATGCTAATGGTAATAATTCATCGAAAATGAATGAGGAGATTCAATATTTTTAACGCACAATTTATTGGTGTTGGAATAAAACTAATAATAATTTAGTATGTTTATTGGTGAATTGAAATAATGGGAATCTAAAAAATTAATGAATAGCGTGACAACTACTGTGGATTTTATTAAAGTATTACGAATGTCTTTCACAAAAGATTGAAAAGCATCAAGGGAGATGTGTTTTCAGGGTACTTTCTTAACTAATGTGACTTGCTCTACATTGCAAGCAGTACATCATAATCTATTTTCTTAATAATTCTTAATGCTATGTCTTTTGATTGAGAAATTTTGTTGATTTACCTTATTTGACAAATTCCCAGAAACTTGTGCGAAACAAGATGCTCTGTCTATCTATATCTATCTATATATCTATTTAATCTTCTCCGGACAACCTCCAAGCCTGTGCATTCTCTTCATTTCTATCCATCCAAGCCTGTGCGTCCCCTTCAATTCTACTATCCAAGCCTGTGCGTCCCCTTCATTTTTATCCAAGACCTGTGCGTCCCCTTCATTTCTATAATATATAATAAACTTTACATAAAAACTCTAAATTGCTGGTATATACAAAAACAAGTATCTGGCAATTTAAATGCAATGTAATTTTTTACTACAATATATTATTTTGTACATGCATGATACAAATTTCCAGAAACTTGTGTGAAAGGAGATGCTTCGCAGTCTAACCATCTCCGAACAACTTCCAAGTCTGCGACTCTACATAAGAAATCTATTAAAAAAATTTTGGCGACTTACCTTATTAATTGAGACAATAATTCAGTCTCCTATGTAGTATAAAAACTCGTGACATTCCAAATTCGGACAACTTACTTTATTTGACACTTAACACTTGGTAGGTTATAAAATTCAAAATAGTATATATATATGTATGTACAATGACGGACGACGATCCCCGCCGAATAATCCCGAGAGTCGACGAACGAAGAACGAAACATGTGTTGGCTGAAGGTGTGTGTGTGTAACGCGTATACGTATTATGTTGACAAAAATTTGGCTTGAAGAATCAGAAGAAAATCTTACCGTTTCTGACAGATCCATGACATGATATTACGATATCTCTGTCATGCGTGGACCGATTTTATTGAAATTGGTCTTATTCGAAAGCTTATATGCGGTTTACATAAGAAAAATGCCTTTAAATTTAGAAAATATTGCAAGCGTGATGAGATATTAATGAAATAAGTTTCAGGTTAGGTTGGAATAGCTGTGCGTCGAGTAAAGATACACGGCAGCGACAGGCATATACAAGGTGTCTTTTCTTTCATGTACTTGGCGTCGAGACGCTACCGCGTCTCTAGATACAAAAAATTACCGTTTCCAATAATTGACCCTGATAACCAGATCTGGCAGCAGAATCTGACGTCAGATCCGTAGTCGTCTGTGTCCGCATTTGGCTGCGTTCTGAGGTACAGAATCTGATGTCAGATTCTGATGTCAGATCGGCAGCAGATGGACAGCAGATTCTGCCGTCTGCTAGGCACAGCCAACAGCGCCATCTGAGGTCCAGAATTAACATACAATTCCCTACGCGTGACGTCACATGGCCGCCCCTACGCGTGACGTCACACTAGGTGTATCCCCACCCTTTCTACTGCTCGTAGAGAAGTTTTGGAGCAGATTCTAAGATTCTGCTCGCAGGTTATATGAGCCGCAGTTTATTAAATAAGTTCTTTATTTTTTTTATAAAGGTATGTGTTTATTCTTTAATATTACAAGTACAAAATATATATAAGTGGCACATATATTAACATTTAATATTTACATTTGGAAATGGTGATTCTAGATGCAAACATAAGCCAATTTTCCCGAGAACGAACTTTTATTCTACATTACATTTTTATTTATATAGATTTTCGACTTATTGTTTTTGCATAGAATCACCATATCCCTGCTTCTGTTAACTCTGAAAAGAAATACAACATTAGTATAAAATTGAAACGATACTGGGAATGTACCGATGAATATTTTATTAAACGTTAAGTACTTTATTTCAGTGATGCTAAAGTAAAGTGAGCACTGAAAAGTACTGTTTGGTTTAGTACGTTTTAAAAGACTGGCGCTGAAAAGTGCCGATTATTGTTCCTTGTGAACGTCGAGAGGTTGTTCCCGTTGGACTCGATTAAAATGGGCACTGAAAAGTACCGTTTGGTCTCTTCGCCACTGTAAAAGGAGACACATCTCAACTTTTAATGGGCATATTTCGTGAAATAAAACATCTGCCACAGTTCTTCAGACGTCATCAGCTTCTTCTTCGGGCTGCTGGTCGCTCCAAAACTCGCGGCGCCTTTGCAAGGCACTTGGGGGGGCTGCTGTCGCCCGTGGACCACACCTCCTGCTGCGTACTCTTTCTTTCGCGGTCCGCAGTGCCCGCTGCATATATAGTTGAAAGTCCGATCGGAGGGGCTTGTTGAAATGCGGGTTCCCAGACACCGCTTCTGAAAAAGTAATGCACGCAAAGTACATTAGTATAATTATTTATAAAAACATGAATATGCTTATTGCTTCGTACCGTAAATCGCCATAGTAATACGGGCGTTGTACAACGGCCGTTGTCCCGTTCGGCCGAACCACGTGAAGGCCGTTGTCACGTCGTCGACAAGTGCCTCCTTCATACAAAAATCGACCGCGGCCTTCAGGCTGAACCCACCCACGTATTTTAAATATTGGACCTAAACAAAGTAAGTAAATATTGATGTAAGTATGTATTATATAAAAGTAAATAAAAGCATAATTTCGCTTTCACTTACAACATTGGAATATGTTTGGTCGTCGATGGTCTCGAAACAGTCCACCTCCTCCGGTGACGAGAGAGGAATGATCGCTGGTTTCCTTGGTGGACCGTTACGGGTGAGTTGCACACATTGGAGAACATTCTCCAATAAAGTATTCATTCTTCTGCAAGCAGAATGGATGGAGGCGTAACGTATTAATAAACACGATAACATGCAATACTTACCTTAGCTCCGTCTCGACGCTCGCCGTGCGGTCTTCCAGGCTCCTGCGAACATGAACATTTATAATAGAAAACGTCACACTATCAATATTTTTATAACAAAAAAAAGAAACATGTAAATTTACCTATTAGCAGGAGGTTGTATGTGCACTGTATGGTGCTGAAACGGCTCATTCTGAATGACCGTGGCGCGTGCAGAGGACGTCCCTGGATCGTGATGATCCCTTATTGTTGCGAGGACAGGAGCACTGGCAGCAGCAGGACTATTCTGCAACATAAGACCGTTACTCGGATTAGTCGTAGAAAAATCCTTTGACGTTGGTAGATAATTATTTGATTCCTGCAGGATTGTCCTCAAATCCTGGATATCCTGATCGATGCTTTGCTTCGGCATGGCTGACGTCTTCTTTCTTGGAGGTTCCTCCTCCGAAGAAGTCGTCTGATACCTCGCTGGTTTGGCGACCACACGCTTCTCTCGCTGCGACATGTTTGGTAAACCTGTGAGTAAAAGTACATATTACAATTCTTAGCAAAGGTGTGTTGGCTGTTTTTCCTATTTTACATGCATACATGCAATATTAACCGAACCCAGGTAATGTATTACTCAATAATTCGAGTGTAACTCGACAAAGGCTATAACAGTAGAAAATGTAAAAAAGTGACCCATGAAGAAATATTCGAACCAAACGATAAAATAACTCATCAACAGAGATTAACAAGGATACGTGTAAATATAATATTACTTATGAAGAGCAATACAAAAGGAAAGTATAATACAAAAGAAGAAAATGTAAATATTATAGAGCATGCCCCTCACCAGAAAATAGTCGTAACTTACCAAAAACAAGAGACGAGGCTAGAAATGGAAGATTTTTTTTTTTTTCTTTTACATGGTGGAAATCCCTAACGGATACCTCACCCCCATGGCAGGGGTGAGATTATGTGGGGCTTGCACCCACTAAAACCACCATGGTGACCGCCTGACGCGAGAAGCTACACGAGGGAGTGGGACTGACAGCGAGATACATCCAGCGAAAATAAAAGTGGAAGAATTTAAATACTATGGATCCTACGGCTTCTCGCTGTGCGTAATAACAGCAACGATATACCTACGGGGTTCTAAGAGGTTTGTGTCAGTGGACATACTACAGCGAAAAGGCATTCTATAACATTTGCCACGAACCTGATCGGGGGAGATATATAAAATTTCATGGCTCAATGTGGCGCATTTATATATGCCAAGAGCCGAAGACTCTATGCCGACATCATAAAAATTATCGACTTCTAAAAATTTTTTGATACCCAAACGATACGAGTCATTGTCCATGCCAATAGTGAAAATTATGCAGATCGAGCCATCGTCTGAGATGCAACAATTATCGCGTACATTTGTGCCTAGAGATATGTTATTAAATTCTATCTTACGGTACTGAGAACAATTGGTGTCATTCGTAAGGGGTCTAGATACACGAATAGAAAAATCGACATTACGATGAATGTTTGTGCCATGTGATTGTATCTCCCTCATCCTGTTGGAAAATTGTTGGAGAGGAAGAGATGGCTTATTAAGAAATTTTTTAAAAATGGACATGTTGTTTTCATAGGGAAAAGCAGAACATGAATCTAAATTACCAAAACGTCTGACATCGTTGGTTAAGTGAAGAAGACCATGGACGTTATAACTATTAAAAGTTGGGCCATATAGGTTTTCGGTACGAAGAACAAATTTCTGTAAAGCTGACTCTGCGAATCTCAAGTGGGGGCTCGATGGAGATTCTGCAACCAAAATTCTTATGGCCGCATGTAAAATTAAGAAGTGCTTGTATATTTCATCGTTGAGTACACCATACAGTACAACCGGCCCTGTATATAGAAGGAACTGACGAAACTCGGTCGCCTTATATTTACAATATTCCTCAATAGCTCTGGGACGTCTGGCAAAGTCCAAGGGACAATATCTTGCGAGATTGTTGAGTCTCGTAGATATCACAGAAATATTCAGTGCGGGCAATTTTGACAAAAATGTAAAGCTTCCAGATACCCACGCGGACAAAAGTTTCTTCATTACGCCCAAGCATACAAGGTGCATATACTCGAACGGAACTTGGGAAACCATTCCTATCGGTAGCGATGCCAATGGGCTTGGACCTTCTTTGTGATGGTTCTCGTGTAACCGTTTAGGGTATTCCTCATCGGTACGAGGAGAATCATCTATACCATCGAAGGCATAATGCTTACCGTTCAGGGTACCAGAAACCATACATTTGGAACAGGGATATTGAGACATATGCCCAAAATGATTCAACACAAATGCTCGAGCTGGTGCGTCAGCTATGAAACATCTCAGACGTATGGGCAACTTACTGCCATGAAAATTTATACCTCCGTTGGACATGATGGCTTTGACGTTTGCAATAAATTTCTCAAAAAAAATATTGGGATCGTGTGGTTTATGGCGACCTTTATAGATTCCTACCACTATTGGCTTTATACGGGGAATATTTGAAATCCTACATTGGATGGGCCAGAACTGAATGGAACCTTTGTCCACACGACATCCGTCGGTATGAAAATCTAATTCTAACTCTCTAACAAAAGATACGGACAAAGGGAGACTTTTAACAATTTCTGTTTCCAGATCGAAATGAATGTATTCTCCTGGTTCCACGACGAATGTAACAGCAGGATTACGTGGCGTATCGAGAAGTGTTCTAACATCCTGAGGCAACTGGGAAAAACAGGAATGCGTTCGAAGGAGAGATAATATATTATTTCCTTGAACGTATGTTAAATTGCTGTCTACGAAACAAGACGCTAAACGTTGGCGAAAAGATGGCTCGGAGAAAGTATCACAGGACAATGAAACTGTATCATGAATTGAAGAAACGCGTGACGTGGAAGTAGAAGGACCGGCGTCTTCTACATTGATATCGCGCCTAACACTGAATCTATCCGGGATAAAATTAATAGGAACGGACGAACTACAACCTGCAGATGTGCTAGCAGCATCTCGCACGTTAGAAGTATTATCCGCTACTCTACGAACGGTGTTAAATTCAGGACGGTATCGCGCGCGTAACTTTTCTCGCATCTCGCGTATAACCCTCCTTTTTTGCCTCGCCGACAATGCGTGTCCGGGTTTCCGCGACGTAGACAACTTGAAACGATTAAATTCCATAATTACTTACGTCTTGCGGATGTCTCGGGATGATATTCGTACTTTTTAATGCTCTGGAAATTCTTCGGATCTGCCGTCGATGACTGCCACCTCAGAATGAACGAGAATTCGAAACAAACGCGAACTGGGAAGTAGAGTCCCGACCAATCACGAATGACCGCAAGGCGGCGCAGCCAATCCGAGCGTAGTCCAGTGTACCGCCAAAATATTACCTCGTGGTACCCTTTATTCGACGTGGTACCCTTTGTGCTGGAAAAAAAGCGCTCGGATTGGCTGCGCCGCCTTGCGGTCATTCGTGATTGGTCGGGACTCTACTTCCCAGTTCGCGTTTGTTTCGAATTCTCGTTCATTCTGAGGTGGCAGTCATCGACGGCAGATCCGAAGAATTTCCAGAGCATTAAAAAGTACGAATATCATCCCGAGACATCCGCAAGACGTAAGTAATTATGGAATTTAATCGTTTCAAGTTGTCTACGTCGCGGAAACCCGGACACGCATTGTCGGCGAGGCAAAAAAGGAGGGTTATACGCGAGATGCGAGAAAAGTTACGCGCGCGATACCGTCCTGAATTTAACACCGTTCGTAGAGTAGCGGATAATACTTCTAACGTGCGAGATGCTGCTAGCACATCTGCAGGTTGTAGTTCGTCCGTTCCTATTAATTTTATCCCGGATAGATTCAGTGTTAGGCGCGATATCAATGTAGAAGACGCCGGTCCTTCTACTTCCACGTCACGCGTTTCTTCAATTCATGATACAGTTTCATTGTCCTGTGATACTTTCTCCGAGCCATCTTTTCGCCAACGTTTAGCGTCTTGTTTCGTAGACAGCAATTTAACACACGTTCAAGGAAATAATATATTATCTCTCCTTCGAACGCATTCCTGTTTTTCCCAGTTGCCTCAGGATGTTAGAACACTTCTCGATACGCCACGTAATCCTGCTGTTACATTCGTCGTGGAACCAGGAGAATACATTCATTTCGATCTGGAAACAGAAATTGTTAAAAGTCTCCCTTTGTCCGTATCTTTTGTTAGAGAGTTAGAATTAGATTTTCATACCGACGGATGTCGTGTGGACAAAGGTTCCATTCAGTTCTGGCCCATCCAATGTAGGATTTCAAATATTCCCCGTATAAAGCCAATAGTGGTAGGAATCTATAAAGGTCGCCATAAACCACACGATCCCAATATTTTTTTTGAGAAATTTATTGCAAACGTCAAAGCCATCATGTCCAACGGAGGTATAAATTTTCATGGCAGTAAGTTGCCCATACGTCTGAGATGTTTCATAGCTGACGCACCAGCTCGAGCATTTGTGTTGAATCATTTTGGGCATATGTCTCAATATCCCTGTTCCAAATGTATGGTTTCTGGTACCCTGAACGGTAAGCATTATGCCTTCGATGGTATAGATGATTCTCCTCGTACCGATGAGGAATACCCTAAACGGTTACACGAGAACCATCACAAAGAAGGTCCAAGCCCATTGGCATCGCTACCGATAGGAATGGTTTCCCAAGTTCCGTTCGAGTATATGCACCTTGTATGCTTGGGCGTAATGAAGAAACTTTTGTCCGCGTGGATATCTGGAAGCTTTACATTTTTGTCAAAATTGCCCGCACTGAATATTTCTGTGATATCTACGAGACTCAACAATCTCGCAAGATATTGTCCCTTGGACTTTGCCAGACGTCCCAGAGCTATTGAGGAATATTGTAAATATAAGGCGACCGAGTTTCGTCAGTTCCTTCTATATACAGGGCCGGTTGTACTGTATGGTGTACTCAACGATGAAATATACAAGCACTTCTTAATTTTACATGCGGCCATAAGAATTTTGGTTGCAGAATCTCCATCGAGCCCCCACTTGAGATTCGCAGAGTCAGCTTTACAGAAATTTGTTCTTCGTACCGAAAACCTATATGGCCCAACTTTTAATAGTTATAACGTCCATGGTCTCCTTCACTTAACCAACGATGTCAGACGTTTTGGTAATTTAGATTCATGTTCTGCTTTTCCCTATGAAAACAACATGTCCATTTTTAAAAAATTTCTTAATAAGCCATCTCTTCCTCTCCAACAATTTTCCAACAGGATGAGGGAGATATAATCACATGGCACAAACATTCATCGTAATGTCGATTTTTCTATTCGTGTATCTAGACCCCTTACGAATGACACCAATTGTTCTCAGTACCGTAAGATAGAATTTAATAACATATCTCTAGGCACAAATGTACGCGATAATTGTTGCATCTCAGACGATGGCTCGATCTGCATAATTTTCACTATTGGCATGGACAATGACTCGTATCGTTTGGGTATCAAAAAATTTTTAGAAGTCGATAATTTTTATGATGTCGGCATAGAGTCTTCGGCTCTTGGCATATATAAATGCGCCACATTGAGCCATGAAATTTTATATATCTCCCCCGATCAGGTTCGTGGCAAATGTTATAGAATGCCTTTTCGCTGTAGTATGTCCACTGACACAAACCTCTTAGAACCCCGTAGGTATATCGTTGCTGTTATTACGCACAGCGAGAAGCCGTAGGATCCATAGTATTTAAATTCTTCCACTTTTATTTTCGCTGGATGTATCTCGCTGTCAGTCCCACTCCCTCGTGTAGCTTCTCGCGTCAGGCGGTCACCATGGTGGTTTTAGTGGGTGCAAGCCCCACATAATCTCACCCCTGCCATGGGGGTGAGGTATCCGTTAGGGATTTCCACCATGTAAAAGAAAAAAAAAAAATCTTCCATTTCTAGCCTCGTCTCTTGTTTTTGGTAAGTTACGACTATTTTCTGGTGAGGGGCATGCTCTATAATATTTACATTTTCTTCTTTTGTATTATACTTTCCTTTTGTATTGCTCTTCATAAGTAATATTATATTTACACGTATCCTTGTTAATCTCTGTTGATGAGTTATTTTATCGTTTGGTTCGAATATTTCTTCATGGGTCACTTTTTTACATTTTCTACTGTTATAGCCTTTGTCGAGTTACACTCGAATTATTGAGTAATACATTACCTGGGTTCGGTTAATATTGCATGTATGCATGTAAAATAGGAAAAACAGCCAACACACCTTTGCTAAGAATTGTAATATGTACTTTTACTCACAGGTTTACCAAACATGTCGCAGCGAGAGAAGCGTGTGGTCGCCAAACCAGCGAGGTATCAGACGACTTCTTCGGAGGAGGAACCTCCAAGAAAGAAGACGTCAGCCATGCCGAAGCAAAGCATCGATCAGGATATCCAGGATTTGAGGACAATCCTGCAGGAATCAAATAATTATCTACCAACGTCAAAGGATTTTTCTACGACTAATCCGAGTAACGTTCTTATGTTGCAGAATAGTCCTGCTGCTGCCAGTGCTCCTGTCCTCGCAACAATAAGGGATCATCACGATCCAGGGACGTCCTCTGCACGCGCCACGGTCATTCAGAATGAGCCGTTTCAGCACCATACAGTGCACATACAACCTCCTGCTAATAGGTAAATTTACATGTTTCTTTTTTTTGTTATAAAAATATTGATAGTGTGACGTTTTCTATTATAAATGTTCATGTTCGCAGGAGCCTGGAAGACCGCACGGCGAGCGTCGAGACGGAGCTAAGGTAAGTATTGCATGTTATCGTGTTTATTAATACGTTACGCCTCCATCCATTCTGCTTGCAGAAGAATGAATACTTTATTGGAGAATGTTCTCCAATGTGTGCAACTCACCCGTAACGGTCCACCAAGGAAACCAGCGATCATTCCTCTCTCGTCACCGGAGGAGGTGGACTGTTTCGAGACCATCGACGACCAAACATATTCCAATGTTGTAAGTGAAAGCGAAATTATGCTTTTATTCACTTTTATATAATACATACTTACATCAATATTTACTTACTTTGTTTAGGTCCAATATTTAAAATACGTGGGTGGGTTCAGCCTGAAGGCCGCGGTCGATTTTTGTATGAAGGAGGCACTTGTCGACGACGTGACAACGGCCTTCACGTGGTTCGGCCGAACGGGACAACGGCCGTTGTACAACGCCCGTATTACTATGGCGATTTACGGTACGAAACAATAAGCATATTCATGTTTTTATAAATAATTATACTAATGTACTTTGCGTGCATTACTTTTTCAGAAGCGGTGTCTGGGAACCCGCATTTCAACAAGCCCCTCCGATCGGACTTTCAACTATATATGCAGCGGGCACTGCGGACCGCGAAAGAAAGAGTACGCAGCAGGAGGTGTGGTCCACGGGCGACAGCAGCCCCCCCAAGTGCCTTGCAAAGGCGCCGCGAGTTTTGGAGCGACCAGCAGCCCGAAGAAGAAGCTGATGACGTCTGAAGAACTGTGGCAGATGTTTTATTTCACGAAATATGCCCATTAAAAGTTGAGATGTGTCTCCTTTTACAGTGGCGAAGAGACCAAACGGTACTTTTCAGTGCCCATTTTAATCGAGTCCAACGGGAACAACCTCTCGACGTTCACAAGGAACAATAATCGGCACTTTTCAGCGCCAGTCTTTTAAAACGTACTAAACCAAACAGTACTTTTCAGTGCTCACTTTACTTTAGCATCACTGAAATAAAGTACTTAACGTTTAATAAAATATTCATCGGTACATTCCCAGTATCGTTTCAATTTTATACTAATGTTGTATTTCTTTTCAGAGTTAACAGAAGCAGGGATATGGTGATTCTATGCAAAAACAATAAGTCGAAAATCTATATAAATAAAAATGTAATGTAGAATAAAAGTTCGTTCTCGGGAAAATTGGCTTATGTTTGCATCTAGAATCACCATTTCCAAATGTAAATATTAAATGTTAATATATGTGCCACTTATATATATTTTGTACTTGTAATATTAAAGAATAAACACATACCTTTATAAAAAAAATAAAGAACTTATTTAATAAACTGCGGCTCATATAACCTGCGAGCAGAATCTTAGAATCTGCTCCAAAACTTCTGTACGAGCAGTAGAAAGGGTGGGGATACACCTAGTGTGACGTCACGCGTAGGGGCGGCCATGTGACGTCACGCGTAGGGAATTGTATGTTAATTCTGGACCTCAGATGGCGCTGTTGGCTGTGCCTAGCAGACGGCAGAATCTGCTGTCCATCTGCTGCCGATCTGACATCAGAATCTGACATCAGATTCTGTACCTCAGAACGCAGCCAAATGCGGACACAGACGACTACGGATCTGACGTCAGATTCTGCGCTCTCATGCCAGACTCTGCTACCAATCTGATGTCAGATTGGCGTCAGATGGTTATCAGGGGAAGCTGTAATAATAGCTGTAACAAGTGCCCATGTATTTCGCGTGTGATAAGTCGTAGAGAACACTGCACTTTCTCACATTAGAAATCCATTGGTGACACTTTTATGAAGATCAAATACGAAATATAGAAATTGGGATTTTCATTATTGAATGGTATGTTTTTGTTTTTATGACTCTAGGGGTTAGAATCCCTGAAGCGCGTGGTTCGAGAGTTTCGACTCGAGATCCAATCAGGGTCAGAAAAAAGGCCCTATTCAAGCGATTTTAAGATAGCATCAGGGGAAAAGCCAGGATATTGTAACGAACGAATTTTAGGTTGGAATACGGATACAGATTCGAACTGATCCATTGTAAAGCAAAGAATCGATATTTTTTAACATTGACACTGACGGCACAGAAGTGATGTGTATGAAGAGCCTCCGCAATGTCACTGTACGGATATGAAGCTGACAATTATGAACTGCTCCATTTCATAACAAGCAAACGATAACTTTTACTACTGATACTGACGGCACGTAACTAGCACGGAACTTATATGTGTACTGTTACATCCCTACTTCCTATTTGGGGCACGATTTTATGGAGGGTATATTTTGTGTTCGCTTTTGAGCTAGTCCAAAGATTTTACGCTCTGGGATAGTTGGACGTACATTATCGGGATATATTAAACATGCTTACTTTTTATTGGTCGATGGGTGTTACTTTCCAAACCACTGGCTCCTTGAGCGCCGCGTCGATTTCTCCCACTTGGGCAGGGCCCAATGGCCGGGTGCCATCACGTACCCTTGCTCGTTTGGTTTGATCGGTCGAACCTCATGGATCCAGGGAGTAGTGGTCGCCCCCAACAGAATGGACCTTTCGGCCGCTACAAGTCTTTACTTTAACGCCAAACGTCGTAATTGAGTTTTCCTCCCGGCGCGATGGTCTTTGGGCATTATAAGCTTCTAAAAAGGGGTTGAATTGAGTGCGGGGTGTTTTATTCCTCGGGATCAGGGTTTGCATCGATTACCCGGTGCACCGTGGGCGGTTGTCCTGCTTATAAATATCACCTTCGACCGATGCAAAACATGATCACTTATAAACCAATTTCGATCGGCTTATAACCGTTTTTAGGGGTTGATTGAACGCGCAAATCGCTTTTGCAACCACTTTTGGATGATAGCGTGGGCGGCTGCCCTGCTTATAAGTATTGTCGATGCGTCAATTGGTCACCCTTTGCCGGGACACCCTGTAACAGGGACAGGGCTGTAAAATTTATTACGGCAGGCAGTACTTGAAGTCTAGCCTGGTCGTCTGCGTTGCAGATCTTTACAGTTCAGGGTTAGGCTCGAATTTTTGTCGACTTAAATGGGACTTGATCTTGAGTATGGCCAGATGCACGTTTGGGGAAAGTCGAGTTGTCTTCGCCGCCGACGTTTTCCCACTACGGCTTTCGCCCACTGTTTTCAGGCGACCAATAGTAGTCGCGATTTTCTCACCCCGGTTTTTGTTAGCAGCCAATGATTGGGCTTCGTATTCTCTTGCCTAAGGGTGTACGCCTCGTAGGCAGATAGAAACTAGCTTTCAATATAAACGCAACACGTTCACTAGAGTTAAACTTGTTTACAATTATTTTTCCTTATCCAACAAAGGGATGCTCCTGTGCGTGAAGCTCTATAGTCGGCTCGAGCTCCAAGCTCGTTCAAGGAAAAGCAAGTCCGCCAACGGAGTGGGGAGCGGCTGGAGTAGTGGGAGCGGAGTGTCATAGGCTACCGCAAGGGTTTCCAGAGTTTGACGCTCCGAAAATAAGGCACATTTTGGGGAGTTTTTAAAAGAAAAGTATTGAGTATTATAATTCCAATTTCTGTACTTATATTAATTGAAATTTGAAAAATGTGTTCATATTTTTGCATGCAATAATAGTAATTTGGTTCAAAGTTATATTGGTAGTAGTGTTACGTCCTGAAGGGACTTTTGTGAATCACCCTGAGAGGTTAAGATGATTCACGGGGTTCTTGCTTAGTTAAGGTGCTAAAGCCCGCCTTGACTATACTTACCATGGAAGGATAGGGAGTAAGAGAGATTGAATCAATAGTTACACGGAATTTAAGGGGGAAAAACAATAAGTAAAATATATTCTTGGAGAAAAGATAGAAATAACGTTTAGAACAGGCATGGAACTAAAGTGAACACAGCGGCCGTTTTTCGGAAGCAACGCCTCCTTTCTCCCGCCGCGCGTCTTGGCCCCCGCAGCGGGCCTAGGAGCTTCGAGCGCCTCAGACCCGTACCATATGAACCGCGCGTGGCGTATTAAGGTGACATTGTATCAATAGGTTTCCACATCGTCCCAGAGAGCACGATTGTCGATGCGTTTTTTTTTGTCAACGCGCCACACGCGGTTCATATGGTACGGGCCTGAGGCGCTCCAAGCTCCATGGCCGCCGCGGGGGCCAAGACGTGCGGCGGGAGAAAGGAGGCGTTGCCTCTGAAAATCGGCCGCTGCGTTCACTTTAGTTCCATGCCTGGTTTAGAACATACCCTAGGGACGGCGCTCCGTCCCTGATATCGCTGTGCGCTCGGGTGACGCTCGAAGAGTTTCGGTGTGATAACGGGTGGCACGCTTGCCGTCTATCGTTCTGTGCGCCCGGTGTCACTCAACCTAGCGCAGGTCGTGGTTGCTGTGCTGTTCTCGGGTATCGCTCGAAGGTCGGTGGACTTGGAGTAAATCTGGTCGCTTGTTCTAAACGCCACACAAATTCGCGGTCGCGGAGGCTCGTATCTGCGCGTAAATGCACTCCCGGCGAGGCTGTTCACGGTGTATCGGACGGAGTTACACTTAGGCTGATTTGTACGGCCGTAATAATGTCTTATTCGAATAAAAATTTAGTCGACTCAATGGACGAATAAAATGATCACGTGATTTCGGCGATGTATCGTGACACCACTGACTGACACCCGTGAGACCCATTTTAGGTTAAGTAGGCTGTTACGGGCTGGGGCTGCGGCAGCGCGAGAGGCCGGCGAGAAGGGTATTTCCCAAGGAATACGGTTTATGAGTTTGTTAGTTAGGGGCGCGGACGAACCTGATGCGAAATCAGGGAACCGCTAGGATTATTGACGGCGAGGACGAACTTGATGCGAAATCAGGGAGCCTCTAGGAATGGAGTCACACGCGGACAAACCTGATGCGAAATCAGGGAGCCGCAGGAGGGTGAAACGTCGTGAACGAACCCGATGCGAAATCGGGGAGTCACTAGGATGAAGTTCACAGACGAACCTGGTGCGAAACCAGGGAGCTGTTCGTTAGTTGGTAGATTTACAGACGAACCTGATGCGAAATCAGGGAGCTGTAGGATACGGACGAACCTGATGCGAAATCAGGGAGCCGTAGGAAGGGTGAGTTTTCGTGGACGAACCGGATGCGAAATCAGGGAGTCGCGGGAAATGTTAGTAATGCCTCGTAACTCTTAATTAATATTTGATACAACTCGAGCGGTAAAGTTGTACCGGTGGGTGAGTGCTACTAGTATTATAAGGATCGCTGGGTAAAAGATGGATTTAACGTAATCAACTCGATTTACACGTGAACACCATAAGTATATTCAATAATTAGTTATTGTACAAATGTAAGTGTCGCGAGTAATAATTAAATAAAATGTATATGTTACCACTAATTGCATGGTGTTGACGCACTGGCGATGCGGGGCTTACGAGTGGCTATTTCAAAGTGCCAAATAGAATATAAACCGAACTCGCGGATTCTATGAGGTTAACTATGATTCCGATGGAGACTTTAGCCCGATCTTGCTGGATATAACCGACTCTGTACGAGCGTGACACGACGTGACTTTACGCGTGACTCTATAGCTTTTAACCAACGAGGGATGAATCCAAGGGGTTTATATAGTCCCGAAAATGAGTGGGGGTTCGTTAGAAGTTTCCATATAAGGAGATCTTTCGGGGTCGTCGTCGTGTCACTCCCGTTCCCATGGTCGTGATCCAGTTGGTCCAGATCATGACCCCCATTAGTGGTATGTGATAAACAAAAAGGATTTTAGGGCGTTTTCTCTTCGTAGACGCGAGCTCGAAAAACGGTTGAGAGCGGTGTATGGGAAAATTCCACATACGTAACAGTGTTCTGTACGTTTGGTTTCGTAGAGTCCACATACTAGGGATTGAAGTTAATATACATCCGCTGGCGGAAGGGGCCTCTGACCCATCAGCTGGCGTCCACTGGTTCAATAGGTGTGCGCGCGGTTGGCCAGCTGGTGTGCGGCTAGTTGATGTGCGGCTAGCTCCTTTGTGCTGGCTCTCCTACTCGCTGTTGCCGTTCGTCAAGTCTTGATTTGATGTCTTCTTATCGTAGATTACGGAATACAATGCCTTATTGGCAATACGTTGTATACGAGGTGGTTGTTAGTAGTATAACAAGGGGGATTCTAACTCAGGTCCTCTGAGGGGAGCGCGGGGGGGGGGGGAGTGAGGGCGCGCGGGGGAGCGCGGCGGAGGGAAACATGGGCGCGGGGCCTGCGGGGAGAGGAAGACCGGTTGCGCGCGCACGTGCCGCGGAGTGGGGGAAGCCACAATCGTGGAGGGGATCACTCCAGGCCGAGCCGCCGCGGAGACCGGGCCCACCGCCGAAAACTTTTTCCGAGGGAGTGAATGTATTGGACGTATAATGAACCACTTCGAACATGCATCGAACGTCAATCGTACCTCTTCGAACGTGTATTGGACATGTAATGAACCACTTCGAACATGTATCGAACGTGTATGATACCACTTCTAAATAATTACAACTATTGTCTTAATCTAGCGTACATCACATGTAGGAGATTAGGTTGGGGGAGGGTGAAGAAAAAAACATTTTCATATACATTAAAAAATTGATTATATTTTATGCATTTCTCTGGTGTTTTTTAGACCACCAGTTGAATATTTTAAATACATTTTGCATGGCACAGTGTTTCGCGTGTCTACCACATCGCAGAGTATTAACTACATTTAGCTTATTTAGAGATTTGATATCCTCGTAGTCAATGTCCAGCGTCTCAATGACCACGCCCGTTCTCGTATTTTCATCCAGGAAATCCGGAAGCCAGTCGCGTTTCTGCAGCCCTTTAACGTATACGATATGGGATGTGTCATCTTCTTCGTCGATCGCATCAGCTACAGCTTTCGAAATTAGCCGTTTAGCCATACTGTATGGAACGTCTCCATCGTCCCAACGTAGTCCATGATGTTTTGCAACCAACCATCGGATGCTTGATTTGTCGGATTTTGTAAGAAGATAATGCGGCATCGAACTCCCAAAAATATATTGCGAGAGAATTGTCTCCTTTCGTAGGGCAGCCACTTCCTTGACGACAAATCTTCCATCGACGATGAACCCTTGCAGGTCAACAAATGTTGGCACGACCATTATCGGTACAATTTAGAGGTCCGTTCGCTTTCAAGACAGACGGGAGAATGCAGTTTTTCTCGTAAAGCATCTCGATTTTCACGATGAAATTTTTTTGCGAATTTGACACATGAGAGGGCGGGCAAATAGCATGGCAATTTAATTTATTTTGCGCACCACGTTTGTCAACGGATTGTATTCAACCACTCGATCGTGCAGAATCAGACAGTAGGTCGTAGTATTTACCGGCACATTCTCTTTACACTGAAATTCTATGCGCACATCCACTGTACCATTCTTGATCGACTCATTTTGTCGCGAGCAATCAATTACCACGAGGGGACCAAATTGTAAAAATTCAGCCACGGTGAATAATGCCTCGTTGCAACTATGTCCATAATACGTTTTACCGAATTGCGTATACATATGATACAAGATGGCATGCTTATTCTTGTCAAAGTCCAAGTTCATGTCATCGTATGGGTAAAATTCTGAGTTGAGAAAAAGTTTTACATTGGTCAATTTACAGTTGTTGCACTTAGTAACGTCTTCGCTCATCACATTCCTTCGACCAGTCTGTAGAGCAAGGATCACGCAGCGCGGCTTCTCTAGCTGTGCAAATGCCTTCACGGCCCACGAATGCTTGGTCGTGCTCTGTAAGAGAGGATACTCGTACAGATCCCACGATTGAAAACAAATGCTCAGGTTTTGTCCACTTTCCAAAGTACGTAGCAACGATAGCTTATTAACGTCGTTCAGCGTCACATGAGGCATCCGCCATTGTAGTTTAAGTAATTCAATTTCTGGTTCGAACATCGGTGATCCTATCAGAGCATTGTTGTCGTTGCGCGAGCGTATTAAAATCAATTCATGGCGCGAATTAATAATCATGCGTTTGTAGTTCTCGCAAAATCCCAACAAATATTTGAGCGGGACGCAAAAATTGAAATGATTTGTCACTATTAGCCCATCGCGTCGTTTCAAACCCCATCCAGGATTCTCCATATTTTTGTCTTCGTCAGATGTCATCGATACATAGTTTTTAAGCGTGCTAGTTATTCCAACGTTTCTGTTGCGATCAATCTCCACGCCATTCAGCTCGTATCGAATCTCATCGAATAAGAACGCCACACAATTATTTCCCAACATCACCGTTAACGCATCATTTGGCTTATTTATCTTCAATTTCCCCTCCACATAGAGGAAACTTTCACACGGCAATGTGTATAAATCCCGCTGCTGTATCGGTATTCTTATCTCATCGCTGTGTGCAAACGTCGTGTTGACGTATGGGTTGTATGTGTGAGTCTCGAGCTTGACGATGCGATCATTAAACGTCGGCTTCCCTCCAATGCTTAGAATATCAGCCATTTTTTTTCGACTTAAATGCGCACAATGAATCCCAAAGTTTGCAAACATGCAATGTTCGCAGCACTGAGCCTCTTCTTTTTAGTGTAATCAGAGCTGTTGTTGTTGTAAACAATTTCACTTGGAAGAAACGGGTTTCTGGAGTCATTCAATACAAGCATTTCTTTCGCACCACACGTATTATCGTCGCCATCGTCGTCGTACGTGCAGTCTGATGGTAATCTCTTCACCTCGAAAATCAAGTAATCGTCCGTCTTGATCCACAACGCGTATCGTTAGATCCGTAATGACCCGTGCGATGATTGGAAGGTAAATGATCTGCGCGGGCGTTTCCGATATCTTATATCCTGGTGGGACTCTCGGAGAAAATTCATGTATCGTATGTTGTTGGGTATTGCGCAGCATCGCCAGAGGGCGCTGCGGCGCATGGTGGAGGCCCGCGGATATCCGGGGCCCGCCAGTCGCAACATGGCCGCCAGCCGTTTAGTACGGCTTGCTTTATTCCTGTACTGTTTCTCGTATATTCATTAAAGTTAGTGTTTTGTTATGCCTGAGTACACTACATACAATTGCACCTTCCTCGCCTCCTCGAAGAACCCAACAACTGGCGCTGCGGACTTAGGATACTTCTAAACCTGTGTCTTCGAGTGAGAATCGCGAAGCGTGTTCATCATGGCGGAAACCAACGAGCAAATTAAGGCCCTTACTGCTGCAATTCAGGGTCTATTACAATTACAGCTCAATCAGAGGGATGCAGGGCAGGCCAGTGGCTCATCTCAAGTAGCGACAGCACCTGATACGTACAATCAGTTAAGTGCTCGTATTGAGAAATACGCTTACGGTGTCGGTGATGAGGTGAAGCCGTTCAAAAAATGGCTGCTGCGCTACGAGTTTACCCTTCGCACGGAGGCGGCATCCTTACCGTCCGAAATGCAGACGCGCCTCGTGCTCGACAAACTCGGGCAGTCAGAATTCGATCGGCTAGTGGACCACGTCGCTCCCACGGATCCATTCAAGATGGCGCAGAGTGATCTTCTGGCCAAATTGGGTGAACTCTTCCGCGACAAAGTTCCGCTTACTCGTCGCCGGATCGAAATTTTGAATTATCGGTACGATAAGGCAATTCCGATCACGGAACACATAGATCGCATCAACCGCCATGCCGCCGAGTTTGAGCGATCCAAATTCACCGACGACAGCCTGCGTATACTCCTGCTCTTGCAATCATTCTGCTATGCAAGTGACAATGATGAGCTAAAGAAGATAGCCCTCCGTGTCGTGGAGAAAAATCCGGACGCCTCGCTCAAGGACGTTGTCGCAGAGCTCGAAGCATATCTCAACGTCTCTTCGAGCATGAAAATGCTCGAGAATCCGGTGAAGAATACGCCATCTTCGGTGCTGAAAGTGTCGCAACCGAAGCGCCAAAACGGCCAAAAGGCCAAAGTTTCGAAGCCTCCTACAAGCCAGTCCCAACCTCAAACTTATGGTAAGTGCTATAGTTGTGGTGGTGCTCACCATAGGTCAAGTTGCGGATTTCGGGACGCGGTGTGTCACAAGTGTTCTAGAAAGGGACACATCGCGGCGGTTTGCCGGTCTCAATCTCAACCCGAGAACACAAACCAGGTGAAACCCGTCGCAAAAAGTAAAAGTGTTGTGACGCAGTCTCTCTCCGCGCTCGGTAAACGTCGGCGACGTTACGTGTCAACGGGCATACTCGGCAAAGTGTTAAACTTACAGTATGACACCGGGTCTGACATCACCGTTATCGACAGGGACGCGTGGGCCCGGCTTGGGTCCCCGAAGCTTACCGACAGCGACACGGTCGAACACGCTGGCGGGAGTGAGCTCGGGATACTCGGGCGTTTCCGTAGCCCGATTCAAGCGTTCGGTCGCGAGGGTGAGATCGACGTCGACGTCGCTACCCGAAACGGGATAAACTTATTCGGTTTAAACGCCATCGACGGCCTCAATCTGTGGTCTGTGCCGCTGTCCGAATTGTTTTCATACAAGTGTGCCCTAAATGTGCGGTGCGCTTCTTCTTCCAGCCCGGTCATCGCGCCTTCGGACGTTAATACATCGGGTGATATTTCGTCGCCCGGAACCGTCGTGGTCAGGGGCGATCGGAATGCCGCGGCCGTGCCGCCGAACGACGTATTTTTGAATGACACTGTCAAGAGCTTCCCCAGTTTGTTCGCGAGTGAACTCGGCAGATGTCGTGATTTTAAAGTAAAATTTAATCTTATAGACAATGCGCGCGCGGTTCAAATTCGGTGCCGTCAAATTCCATTCGCCATGGAAAAGCTCCTCGAGGATGAGCTCCAGCGTCTCGAGGCAAACGATATCATCGAGCGCGTTGAATCGGCGGAATGGACCTCACCTATCGTTTTAGTCAGGAAGCATGACGGTAGGATACGTGTGTGTGCCGATTATTCGACGGGAGTGAACGCCGCGTTGACGGACAATAGACATCCTTTGCCCAGTGTGGAGTATATCATGACGAAGTTGAATGGTGGCTGTTTCTTTAGCTTAATCGATCTCAGTGATGCGTTCCTTCAGCTTGAGATCGACGAGGCCCATCGGGAGATAACGACCATTACAACGCCAAAAGGGTTATTTCGCTACAAACGCCTACCCTTTGGCATTAAAACGGCACCAGCGATATTCCAACAGGCAATGGACAACACGCTTTCCGGGCTCGTGGGAGTTCACGCCTACCTGGATGACGTCGTGGTTATGGGCTCTAATCGTCAAGAACATGACGAACGCCTGCATAAAACTCTTCAACGCCTGGAAGACAAGGGTTGGAGACTCAGCGCCGGGAAATGCGGTTTCGCCCTACGCGAAATTAAATACCTCGGCCTGATAGTAAACAGCCATGGCATATCAGCTGATCCAGAGGCAACACGTGCCATCGCAAATATGCCGAACCCAAAAAATGCGTCGGAAGTACAGAGTCTTCTAGGAATGGTAAACCATTACGGGAAATTCATTCCTCATTTGCATGAAATCAAGCAGCCTCTAGAAGACCTCACGCGTAAAAACCATCCATGGACATGGAATCGTCAGCATGACACTGCCGTATCACAAATAAAGAAGGTCATGCTTAGTCCACTTTTGCTGGAACATTACAATCCCTCTAAAACTTTGGTTGTAGCAGCGGACGCATGCTCCACTGGAATCGGACCGGTACTGCTTCAACGTGATTCGAACGGCCAAGAACGAGCCGTGTATCACATGAGTCGTAGTCTTACGGATTCGCAGCGGAATTATTCGCAGTTGGAGAAGGAGGCCCTCTCGCTCGTCACAGCTGTGGAGCGATTTCACAAATTCGTGTGGGGCAGAAGGTTTATTCTTCAAACTGACCACAAACCTCTTGTGGCCCTCCTCCAAACTGAAAACACCAGGGGTCTTAAGCCGACTACAGCAGCACGACTTAAGCGGTGGGCCCTGCGACTTCTCGGCTACGATTTCAAGATCGAGTACATCCGTACACAAGATTTTGGACAAGCAGACGCCCTATCACGTCTGATCGAAAGGTTTCGTCAGGACAATGCAGAGGAACTTCAGGTTGCCAGCATCAGGGGGGTGGAAACGGAACTCCTCCAGGTGAGGAACCTCTGCATCGATTCTTTTGGGGAGGAGGTCCGCAATAAGCTAAAAAAAGCAACCAGGGAAGATGCACTCCTGAACTCCGTGTTCCAAGCCATCAGGGAAGGTTGGAACACAACCGTGGACTCGGAGGCCATACGGCATTTTAAGAAGCAGTCGGAGCACCTCACCATCGTCGACGACACTTTGCTATTCGACGATAGAGTGGTCATTCCCGAGGGGCTGAAACCTACAATTTTAGCCACTCTCCACAAGGGGCACCCGGGAATCCGTCGTATGAAGCAGCTCGCACGTGAGTATACGTACTGGCCGAAGATGTCCGAGGACATAGAGCGCCTCGTCCGGCAGTGCGATTCCTGCGCCATGACGCAGAAGCTTCCACGGAAAGTTCCGCTAGATCCATGGCCCATCCCGTTACGTCCTTTGGAGCGGGTTCACATTGACTTTGCTGGGCCTACCAACGGTCAATACGTGCTGGTGTTCGTGGATGCCTATTCCAAATTCTTGGACGTGGCACTCACATCCACGATTTCAGCCAGTCGCACCGTTGAGTTGTGCCGCGAAATCTTCGCAAGGTACGGGGCCCCAGACATCGTCGTGACGGACCACGGTACGCAGTTCACTTCGGAGACATTTGCCACCTTCTGCAAGGAACTAAACTGCACACACCTCATGTCTGCTGTAAACCATCCTCAATCCAACGGCCAGGCTGAAAGGATGGTCGATACAATTAAGAGGGCCATAGCCAAGGATCCCACCAACTGGAGGAGGCAGCTGTTCGATTTTCTATATAGTTACAGGTACACGCCCTCCTCGGGGACTCCCGACGGGAAATCTCCGGCAGAAATTCTGTTTGGCAGGCGAATGAACTCCCCATTCACCAAACTGCTGCCGGGGCCCACAGTTGTCGAAGCTGCCACGCCTGACTCTGCCCTTGAGAAACTACGAACCATGGAGAAGCAGTTCGCCGAACACCATGGCGCGCGTCCACGGCGTCTCTCGGTGGGAGACCGGGTGGTGGTCTTGACCAAAAGAAACAAACGTGAACGTGGCAACGTTTACAAGGTTCTGGCCGAGACGCGTTATTCGGTGCGTCTTGACGATGGAAGAATCGTCGACCGCCACATTAATCACATCTGGAAGGGTGGTACGGACACCCCAAACCCTCCAAGGGAAGATGTGGATGACTGGTCAGTCCTCCAACCTCCCTCGGTCCAGGGTCCCGAGCCTCCGGTGGAACCACCAGTGGAACCACCAGTGGAACCACCAGCGGAACCTCCGGTGGAGCTTCCCGTAGGTCACAGCCCTCGGAGCCGGACCCCTGAGGAGATTGCTATCCAGCCAACCCCTGTGAGGCCTATTCGGAAACGGGTCCCAGTAAAGAGGCTGATCTTGGACCCAGCCTCTAAATCCTATACCGCATGGTAACTTTGGGAGGGAGATGTTGGGTATTGCGCAGCATCGCCAGAGGGCGCTGCGGCGCATGGTGGAGGCCCGCGGATATCCGGGGCCCGCCAGTCGCAACATGGCCGCCAGCCGTTTAGTACGGCTTGCTTTATTCCTGTACTGTTTCTCGTATATTCATTAAAGTTAGTGTTTTGTTATGCCTGAGTACACTACATACAATTGCACCTTCCTCGCCTCCTCGAAGAACCCAACATATGTACACGCCTTCCATTGTTGTACGCGCCAGCGGTCACGCTACATTCTATACGAATAATGTTCACGTTCATGATATTAATTGGATCGTCCGATTCGTACCACCGTCCTGGTTCTAATACCCGATTCGTCGAGAACCCTAATAGCGATCCAATGTTATTGGGCTTAGTAAAATCTACGGCGAACCGACAGTACAGTTCGCTTTTCATAGTGTTGTTGTTGGGGCGCAACACTATAGGATACGCATCGTTGTCACCATCATCGTTGTTGTTGTTGTTGTTGTTGTTGTTGTAGTTCTCATCGGTGCCGCTGAGATTTTGAGGATACCGCTCGAGTAATCGCTGCTTCAAATACTTGCCAATGGCGTCTAGTTCGTAGGAGCCGTGGGGAATCGTAATGTATTCATATGTGGTGTCGGTACCGTTGTTGTTTTTGTTGTTGATGTCATAGTTTGTGGCGAAGTAGAATTTATCGTTGCTCGAGTCGATGTTTGGTATCGTGTGATAAGTTTCAAAGGTTGTTAGACCAAGCTCGTAATCATCGTCGCTCAAATCTATGGGTGGAAAGTAACTCACCGCGAGGGTGCTACTCTTGCCGGTTAGAGTGAATGTTAACGACATATTCCGAGCTGTACGATTGGACTGGTACTGAATCAGAGTGGCGGGAAGTCAATCCTTAAATTTAGTGCCGATCGTTTGTAGAAAGCGTAGACATAGTTGTCCACAATTGCTCTGATCGCACTTCTGATAAGACGTACGATTGTATTCAATTTGCACAGAATCTTTATCCAAATATTTTACCAATTCCATAGGCGGCCGAAGATTCCCAAAGCTGTTGAAATATATTGCTCGACACCCTCTCTTCGCATACGCCACCCAATGAGTCCCAGGCCCCTCCACATTGTCCAAATTTACGATACCGCTCTCGTTTCGACGTACTCCTCCAGCTGGTAGCGCGTTACACATAAAAACACCTCTAAAGAATGGAATACGCATACGTTTTGCCAACTCCTCAAATTGTGCATCGGTAGTTACGCCCGCGGGCATTTTTATTTTTTTTTCGTTTCGATATTCCCTGTCCGCGCTTGTACGGTGCGAGATAAAGTCCCCGACCTTCCATGGAGCGATTATGACGTTGCATTTCCTGCAGCTGATGTTGCGCCGCCTTATTATCGTTTACCGCCTTGGCGATCCCCGCCGCTCCACCAGCCAATGATCCGAGAACACCTAGCAGCGGGAGAAGTGGTAATATACCACCCCGTTTTGCCACCTCCCGTCGGAGTCCTTTTGCGCAATTTTGCTTTCATCCCCATTCCGATTTTCATCTTGGCCTTCATAGCCGCCCAAACAGCCGTAGCAGCACCTCTTTCACCCAGAGTCGAGTCTCGCGCAACGATGCGTTTTCGCGCTTTGTCAGCGAGAACTTTATCTGCCGCGTGCCTTTCGCCGAGGTCGTTGCTGCGCGAATACGCAATATCGTGTTCGCGACACGCCGCGTCCAACGGATTGATGCCTTGATCCCCTCTAGCCAATCGTTTTGCCAGATGTGTTCCTGGACCGCAAAACTGGTATCCCGGAATATGTAATTCGATAGGTAGCGCGTTTATCGCTCGATTTAACAAACCACAGCCTTTCTTTACTCTCGTCGGCGACATTCGCTACAGTTTTTAATCAATGGTGCTGGACCGTCGATATGCGTTCGCTGCCAAGGACGATTATAATGCTCCAGACACCGACGATACTGCCGAACCTCAGAATCGGCTTTTATGTGCTCGGGGAGTCTGTCCCAGAACTGATCAATGTGTCTCCCAAACTCTCGGAGTAGAATAATCTTTGGTATATATTTCAACTGCTCAGAGGTTAGGTCTCGAATATCGCAATTATCCGACAGGATCAGAAGCATTTTGAATACTCAGCTGTTTTGAGTCAGTGCGGACCTATAAATAGGGCGCTTCGACGTATCAAAATCATTTTTCACAGTTCGCGGAGAGGATGCGATTCGTGCGACAACCTGTGACGATACGCGTGACAAATTTTGACGATAAATCACGAGTGATGTCTTCGAAAACAAGACGCAGACATGGTAGCATGCTACCAAACACTATACGCTGCGTCATTTGTGGCCCATCAAATTGTGGAAAGACCAACGTGCTGGTGAGCTTGTTGGAAAGTCCTCACGGCGTCCGCTTCGAGAACGTGTACGTGTACTCCAAGTCGTTGCAACAACCGAAATACCAGTATTTGGAGAATTTATTGACTTCGATAGATGAAATTGGCTACTTTATGTTTTCGAATAACAGTGACGTCATCCCACCGAGCGAATCGGTTCCGAATTCCATTTTTATCTTTGATGACGTGGGATGCGACTAGCAAGATACGATAAGGGAATACTTTGCAATGGGGCGCCACTCGAACGTTGACTGCTTCTATCTCTGTCAGACGTATGCAAAGATTCCCAAACATCTTATACGCGACAATGCCAATCTGTTGATTCTGTTTAAGCAGGATGGTACCAACTTGAAACATGTGTACAACGATCACGTAAACACTGACATGTCTTACGAGGATTTCTGCGCTTTGTGTCGTAATTGTTGGCAACGAGAGTATGGTTTCGTGGTAATAGACAAGGATAGCGCGATGTCCAATGGACGTTATAGAAAGGGATTTAACGAGTTTGCCATACCGTGAGGCGGTGAATTGTCGTCAACACGTCGGTGGGAAAGCAACGTCTGCAACAAAAATGATGACTGATATCGATACTCTGGAGATTAAGGATCGCGAGAGAATTGCGAAGGAAATTGCAAAAACCAGCGATTCCATTCGCCGGAAACGTCAGGCTTTGAAGACTGACAAGATGGAGGAAGATGTCGCGTTGGAGAGATACTTCAAACCTATCGTCGAACCTCTAAAACATATCGTGGAAAATACTGCAGCGGCAGAAGCTCATGAGCATCACGACACATCACCGCTGATGAGCACAGACGTTGAAGGGAATGAAACATTAACGCCTAAAACAAAAATCCATCCGAAGGGGAACATTTCGCGCAAGGCAAGGAGGAAACGATACATGTCACCGGAATATTCACCCATAACCTCAACACCAGTTCAATCGAAGCATAAACGACGGAATGTCACATCAAACGAGTCTCCCGTTCCTCCCACACCAATAAGTACATTTCCCAGTGTGCGATCGCTCTCAGCCATTGATGACGACGTTTTCGAAACTAGTCCCAATGAGTCGTTTGTAACATCTATTAGACAACAACTCCAAACACCCGAGGGACAAGAAACGTTTCGCAGTCATTTCGGTCCGCTGGGGCAAAAATACATGAGCACAATCATAAGTGGTGATAGGGATGGAGCAATGGACTATGTGTACGGCGTATACTTTAGCAATAGTAGAACGATGCTTGGGGATAAGACTTTCGATATAGACAAGGATGATAATAGCGAATCTCAATATTGGTCTTGCTGATGTGTTTGATGCCATTATGTCTCTAGACCCTAATAAGTCTGCGGGCGATGATGGTGTACCTCCTATTCTCGTTAAGTCGTGTGTTTTCGGGCTTTCCAGAGCTCTTTGGATTATATTCAATATGTCATTAAATTGTGGGGTCTTCCCTGTGCTCTGAAAGTCCAGCGTGGTGACCCCGATATTTAAATCGGGGGTGAAGAATGAGGTTAAGAACTATAGGCCTATTTCTCTTCTTAGTTGTTTCCCTAAAATTTTTGAAAAGATTGTCACTGGCAAAATTTCGGGGTTGATTAGGGGGAGTCTATCTGAGGCCCAACATGGTTTTTGTCCGGGTAGGTCTACAGTGACCAACCTTGCGGTCTTCTCGGCATTCGTGTCCTCGACTTTGGACTTGCGTCAGCAAGTTGATGTTGTGTACACGGATTTTAGGAAGGCTTTCGACACGGTTGATCATAGTATTCTGCTGAGCAAATTGAGTGCCTTTGGATTCCATGGTAGACTGTTATCATGGATACGTAGCTACCTGACTGATCGGTCCCAAGTAATAAAGATTCGCGGTTGCCGCTCTCAACCTATTTTTGCATCATCTGGTGTACCTCAGGGGTCACATTTGGGTCCAGTGCTTTTCTGTATTTTTATTAACGATCTTGCGGACTCCTTTCACTTTGCTACTCCATTGTTTTACGCAGATGATCTGAAACTATTCGCTCGTATTAATTCCTTTGATGATGCACGGGATCTACAATGTGACCTTGATCGATTAACGGATTGGTGCAGTGTTAATAGGCTTTCCCTGAATCTGGCAAAATGCCAGGTTATGAGGATCTCCCGATCATTCAGTAGGACCAGTTATGCGTATTCTCTAGATGGGATGCACTTGTCC
>OY979767.1:64114688-64122188 GCA_963855975.1 Andrena chrysosceles | reverse complement strand
AAGACGAAGACGAAGACGAAGACGAAGACGAAGACGAAGACGAAGACGAAGACGAAGACGAAGACGAAGACGAAGACGAAGACGAAGACGAAGACGAAGACGAAGACGAAGACGAAGACGAAGACGAAGACGAAGACGAAGACGAAGACGAAGACGAAGACGAAGACGAAGACGAAGACGAAGACGAAGACGAAGACGAAGACGAAGACGAAGACGAAGACGAAGACGAAGACGAAGACGAAGACGAAGACGAAGACGAAGACGAAGACGAAGACGAAGACGAAGACGAAGACGAAGACGAAGACGAAGACGAAGACGAAGACGAAGACGAAGACGAAGACGAAGACGAAGACGAAGACGAAGACGAAGACGAAGACGAAGACGAAGACGAAGACGAAGACGAAGACGAAGACGAAGACGAAGACGAAGACGAAGACGAAGACGAAGACGAAGACGAAGACGAAGACGAAGACGAAGACGAAGACGAAGACGAAGACGAAGACGAAGACGAAGACGAAGACGAAGACGAAGACGAAGACGAAGACGAAGACGAAGACGAAGACGAAGACGAAGACGAAGACGAAGACGAAGACGAAGACGAAGACGAAGACGAAGACGAAGACGAAGACGAAGACGAAGACGAAGACGAAGACGAAGACGAAGACGAAGACGAAGACGAAGACGAAGACGAGAAGACGAAGACGAAGACGAAGACGAAGACGAAGACGAAGACGAAGACGAAGACGAAGACGAAGACGAAGACGAAGACGAAGACGAAGACGAAGACGAAGACGAAGACGAAGACGAAGACGAAGACGAAGACGAAGACGAAGACGAAGACGAAGACGAAGACGAAGACGAAGACGAAGACGAAGACGAAGACGAAGACGAAGACGAAGACGAAGACGAAGACGAAGACGAAGACGAAGACGAAGACGAAGACGAAGACGAAGACGAAGACGAAGACGAGACGAAGACGAAGACGAAGACGAAGACGAAGACGAAGACGAAGACGAAGACGAAGACGAAGACGAAGACGAAGACGAAGACGAAGACGAAGACGAAGACGAAGACGAAGACGAAGACGAAGACGAAGACGAAGACGAAGACGAAGACGAAGACGAAGACGAAGACGAAGACGAAGACGAAGACGAAGACGAAGACGAAGACGAAGACGAAGACGAAGACGAAGACGAAGACGAAGACGAAGACGAAGACGAAGACGAAGACGAAGACGAAGACGAAGACGAAGACGAAGACGAAGACGAAGACGAAGACGAAGACGAAGACGAAGACGAAGACGAAGACGAAGACGAAGACGAAGACGAAGACGAAGACGAAGACGAAGACGAAGACGAAGACGAAGACGAAGACGAAGACGAAGACGAAGACGAAGACGAAGACGAAGACGAAGACGAAGACGAAGACGAAGACGAAGACGAAGACGAAGACGAAGACGAAGACGAAGACGAAGACGAAGACGAAGACGAAGACGAAGACGAAGACGAAGACGAAGACGAAGACGAAGACGAAGACGAAGACGAAGACGAAGACGAAGACGAAGACGAAGACGAAGACGAAGACGAAGACGAAGGCGAAGGCGAAGGCGAAGGCGAAGACGAAGGCGAAGGCGAAGGCGAAGGCGAAGGCGAAGACGAAGACGAAGACGAAGACGAAGACGAAGACGAAGGACGAAGGCGAAGCCGAAGGCGAAGGCGAAGGCGAAGGCGAAGGCGAAGGCGAAGGCGAAGGCGAAGGCGAAGGCGAAGGCGAAGGCGAAGGCGAAGGCGAAGGCGAAGGCGAAGGCGAAGGCGAAGGCGAAGGCGAAGGCGAAGGCGAAGGCGAAGGCGAAGGCGAAGGCGAAGGCGAAGGCGAAGGCGAAGGCGAAGGCGAAGGCGAAGGCGAAGGCGAAGGCGAAGGCGAAGGCGAAGGCGAAGGCGAAGGCGAAGGCGAAGGCGAAGGCGAAGGCGAAGGCGAAGGCGAAGGCGAAGGCGAAGGCGAAGGCGAAGGCGAAGGCGAAGGCGAAGGCGAAGGCGAAGGCGAAGGCGAAGGCGAAGGCGAAGGCGAAGGCGAAGGCGAAGGCGAAGGCGAAGGCGAAGGCGAAGGCGAAGGCGAAGGCGAAGGCGAAGGCGAAGGCGAAGGCGAAGGCGAAGGCGAAGGCGAAGGCGAAGGCGAAGGCGAAGGCGAAGGCGAAGGCGAAGGCGAAGGCGAAGGCGAAGGCGAAGGCGAAGGCGAAGGCGAAGGCGAAGGCGAAGGCGAAGGCGAAGGCGAAGGCGAAGGCGAAGGCGAAGGCGAAGGCGAAGGCGAAGGCGAAGGCGAAGGCGAAGGCGAAGGCGAAGGCGAAGGCGAAGGCGAAGGCGAAGGCGAAGGCGAAGGCGAAGGCGAAGGCGAAGGCGAAGGCGAAGGCGAAGGCGAAGGCGAAGGCGAAGGCGAAGGCGAAGGCGAAGGCGAAGGCGAAGGCGAAGGCGAAGGCGAAGGCGAAGGCGAAGGCGAAGGCGAAGGCGAAGGCGAAGGCGAAGGCGAAGGCGAAGGCGAAGGCGAAGGCGAAGGCGAAGGCGAAGGCGAAGGCGAAGGCGAAGGCGAAGGCGAAGGCGAAGGCGAAGGCGAAGGCGAAGGCGAAGGCGAAGGCGAAGGCGAAGGCGAAGGCGAAGGCGAAGGCGAAGGCGAAGGCGAAGGCGAAGGCGAAGGCGAAGGCGAAGGCGAAGGCGAAGGCGAAGGCGAAGGCGAAGGCGAAGGCGAAGGCGAAGGCGAAGGCGAAGGCGAAGGCGAAGGCGAAGGCGAAGGCGAAGGCGAAGGCGAAGGCGAAGGCGAAGGCGAAGGCGAAGGCGAAGGCGAAGGCGAAGGCGAAGGCGAAGGCGAAGGCGAAGGCGAAGGCGAAGGCGAAGGCGAAGGCGAAGGCGAAGGCGAAGGCGAAGGCGAAGGCGAAGGCGAAGGCGAAGGCGAAGGCGAAGGCGAAGGCGAAGGCGAAGGCGAAGGCGAAGGCGAAGGCGAAGGCGAAGGCGAAGGCGAAGGCGAAGGCGAAGGCGAAGGCGAAGGCGAAGGCGAAGGCGAAGGCGAAGGCGAAGGCGAAGGCGAAGGCGAAGGCGAAGGCGAAGGCGAAGGCGAAGGCGAAGGCGAAGGCGAAGGCGAAGGCGAAGGCGAAGGCGAAGGCGAAGGCGAAGGCGAAGGCGAAGGCGAAGGCGAAGGCGAAGGCGAAGGCGAAGGCGAAGGCGAAGGCGAAGGCGAAGGCGAAGGCGAAGGCGAAGGCGAAGGCGAAGGCGAAGGCGAAGGCGAAGGCGAAGGCGAAGGCGAAGGCGAAGGCGAAGGCGAAGGCGAAGGCGAAGGCGAAGGCGAAGGCGAAGGCGAAGGCGAAGGCGAAGGCGAAGGCGAAGGCGAAGGCGAAGGCGAAGGCGAAGGCGAAGGCGAAGGCGAAGGCGAAGGCGAAGGCGAAGGCGAAGGCGAAGGCGAAGGCGAAGGCGAAGGCGAAGGCGAAGGCGAAGGCGAAGGCGAAGGCGAAGGCGAAGGCGAAGGCGAAGGCGAAGGCGAAGGCGAAGGCGAAGGCGAAGGCGAAGGCGAAGGCGAAGGCGAAGGCGAAGGCGAAGGCGAAGGCGAAGGCGAAGGCGAAGGCGAAGGCGAAGGCGAAGGCGAAGGCGAAGGCGAAGGCGAAGGCGAAGGCGAAGGCGAAGGCGAAGGCGAAGGCGAAGGCGAAGGCGAAGGCGAAGGCGAAGGCGAAGGCGAAGGCGAAGGCGAAGGCGAAGGCGAAGGCGAAGGCGAAGGCGAAGGCGAAGGCGAAGGCGAAGGCGAAGGCGAAGGCGAAGGCGAAGGCGAAGGCGAAGGCGAAGGCGAAGGCGAAGGCGAAGGAAGGCGAAGGCGAAGGCGAAGGCGAAGGCGAAGGCGAAGGCGAAGGCGAAGGCGAAGGCGAAGGCGAAGGCGAAGGCGAAGGCGAAGGCGAAGGCGAAGGCGAAGGCGAAGGCGAAGGCGAAGGCGAAGGCGAAGGCGAAGGCGAAGGCGAAGGCGAAGGCGAAGGCGAAGGCGAAGGCGAAGGCGAAGGCGAAGGCGAAGGCGAAGGCGAAGGCGAAGGCGAAGGCGAAGGCGAAGGCGAAGGCGAAGGCGAAGGCGAAGGCGAAGGCGAAGGCGAAGGCGAAGGCGAAGGCGAAGGCGAAGGCGAAGGCGAAGGCGAAGGCGAAGGCGAAGGCGAAGGCGAAGGCGAAGGCGAAGGCGAAGGCGAAGGCGAAGGCGAAGGCGAAGGCGAAGGCGAAGGCGAAGGCGAAGGCGAAGGCGAAGGCGAAGGCGAAGGCGAAGGCGAAGGCGAAGGCGAAGGCGAAGGCGAAGGCGAAGGCGAAGGCGAAGGCGAAGGCGAAGGCGAAGGCGAAGGCGAAGGCGAAGGCGAAGGCGAAGGCGAAGGCGAAGGCGAAGGCGAAGGCGAAGGCGAAGGCGAAGGCGAAGGCGAAGGCGAAGGCGAAGGCGAAGGCGAAGGCGAAGGCGAAGGCGAAGGCGAAGGCGAAGGCGAAGGCGAAGGCGAAGGCGAAGGCGAAGGCGAAGGCGAAGGCGAAGGCGAAGGCGAAGGCGAAGGCGAAGGCGAAGGCGAAGGCGAAGGCGAAGGCGAAGGCGAAGGCGAAGGCGAAGGCGAAGGCGAAGGCGAAGGCGAAGGCGAAGGCGAAGGCGAAGGCGAAGGCGAAGGCGAAGGCGAAGGCGAAGGCGAAGGCGAAGGCGAAGGCGAAGGCGAAGGCGAAGGCGAAGGCGAAGGCGAAGGCGAAGGCGAAGGCGAAGGCGAAGGCGAAGGCGAAGGCGAAGGCGAAGGCGAAGGCGAAGGCGAAGGCGAAGGCGAAGGCGAAGGCGAAGGCGAAGGCGAAGGCGAAGGCGAAGGCGAAGGCGAAGGCGAAGGCGAAGGCGAAGGCGAAGGCGAAGGCGAAGGCGAAGGCGAAGGCGAAGGCGAAGGCGAAGGCGAAGGCGAAGGCGAAGGCGAAGGCGAAGGCGAAGGCGAAGGCGAAGGCGAAGGCGAAGGCGAAGGCGAAGGCGAAGGCGAAGGCGAAGGCGAAGGCGAAGGCGAAGGCGAAGGCGAAGGCGAAGGCGAAGGCGAAGGCGAAGGCGAAGGCGAAGGCGAAGGCGAAGGCGAAGGCGAAGGCGAAGGCGAAGGCGAAGGCGAAGGCGAAGGCGAAGGCGAAGGCGAAGGCGAAGGCGAAGGCGAAGGCGAAGGCGAAGGCGAAGGCGAAGGCGAAGGCGAAGGCGAAGGCGAAGGCGAAGGCGAAGGCGAAGGCGAAGGCGAAGGCGAAGGCGAAGGCGAAGGCGAAGGCGAAGGCGAAGGCGAAGGCGAAGGCGAAGGCGAAGGCGAAGGCGAAGGCGAAGGCGAAGGCGAAGGCGAAGGCGAAGGCGAAGGCGAAGGCGAAGGCGAAGGCGAAGGCGAAGGCGAAGGCGAAGGCGAAGGCGAAGGCGAAGGCGAAGGCGAAGGCGAAGGCGAAGGCGAAGGCGAAGGCGAAGGCGAAGGCGAAGGCGAAGGCGAAGGCGAAGGCGAAGGCGAAGGCGAAGGCGAAGGCGAAGGCGAAGGCGAAGGCGAAGGCGAAGGCGAAGGCGAAGGCGAAGGCGAAGGCGAAGGCGAAGGCGAAGGCGAAGGCGAAGGCGAAGGCGAAGGCGAAGGCGAAGGCGAAGGCGAAGGCGAAGGCGAAGGCGAAGGCGAAGGCGAAGGCGAAGGCGAAGGCGAAGGCGAAGGCGAAGGCGAAGGCGAAGGCGAAGGCGAAGGCGAAGGCGAAGGCGAAGGCGAAGGCGAAGGCGAAGGCGAAGGCGAAGGCGAAGGCGAAGGCGAAGGCGAAGGCGAAGGCGAAGGCGAAGGCGAAGGCGAAGGCGAAGGCGAAGGCGAAGGCGAAGGCGAAGGCGAAGGCGAAGGCGAAGGCGAAGGCGAAGGCGAAGGCGAAGGCGAAGGCGAAGGCGAAGGCGAAGGCGAAGGCGAAGGCGAAGGCGAAGGCGAAGGCGAAGGCGAAGGCGAAGGCGAAGGCGAAGGCGAAGGCGAAGGCGAAGGCGAAGGCGAAGGCGAAGGCGAAGGCGAAGGCGAAGGCGAAGGCGAAGGCGAAGGCGAAGGCGAAGGCGAAGGCGAAGGCGAAGGCGAAGGCGAAGGCGAAGGCGAAGGCGAAGGCGAAGGCGAAGGCGAAGGCGAAGGCGAAGGCGAAGGCGAAGGCGAAGGCGAAGGCGAAGGCGAAGGCGAAGGCGAAGGCGAAGGCGAAGGCGAAGGCGAAGGCGAAGGCGAAGGCGAAGGCGAAGGCGAAGGCGAAGGCGAAGGCGAAGGCGAAGGCGAAGGCGAAGGCGAAGGCGAAGGCGAAGGCGAAGGCGAAGGCGAAGGCGAAGGCGAAGGCGAAGGCGAAGGCGAAGGCGAAGGCGAAGGCGAAGGCGAAGGCGAAGGCGAAGGCGAAGGCGAAGGCGAAGGCGAAGGCGAAGGCGAAGGCGAAGGCGAAGGCGAAGGCGAAGGCGAAGGCGAAGGCGAAGGCGAAGGCGAAGGCGAAGGCGAAGGCGAAGGCGAAGGCGAAGGCGAAGGCGAAGGCGAAGGCGAAGGCGAAGGCGAAGGCGAAGGCGAAGGCGAAGGCGAAGGCGAAGGCGAAGGCGAAGGCGAAGGCGAAGGCGAAGGCGAAGGCGAAGGCGAAGGCGAAGGCGAAGGCGAAGGCGAAGGCGAAGGCGAAGGCGAAGGCGAAGGCGAAGGCGAAGGCGAAGGCGAAGGCGAAGGCGAAGGCGAAGGCGAAGGCGAAGGCGAAGGCGAAGGCGAAGGCGAAGGCGAAGGCGAAGGCGAAGGCGAAGGCGAAGGCGAAGGCGAAGGCGAAGGCGAAGGCGAAGGCGAAGGCGAAGGCGAAGGCGAAGGCGAAGGCGAAGGCGAAGGCGAAGGCGAAGGCGAAGGCGAAGGCGAAGGCGAAGGCGAAGGCGAAGGCGAAGGCGAAGGCGAAGGCGAAGGCGAAGGCGAAGGCGAAGGCGAAGGCGAAGGCGAAGGCGAAGGCGAAGGCGAAGGCGAAGGCGAAGGCGAAGGCGAAGGCGAAGGCGAAGGCGAAGGCGAAGGCGAAGGCGAAGGCGAAGGCGAAGGCGAAGGCGAAGGCGAAGGCGAAGGCGAAGGCGAAGGCGAAGGCGAAGGCGAAGGCGAAGGCGAAGGCGAAGGCGAAGGCGAAGGCGAAGGCGAAGGCGAAGGCGAAGGCGAAGGCGAAGGCGAAGGCGAAGGCGAAGGCGAAGGCGAAGGCGAAGGCGAAGGCGAAGGCGAAGGCGAAGGCGAAGGCGAAGGCGAAGGCGAAGGCGAAGGCGAAGGCGAAGGCGAAGGCGAAGGCGAAGGCGAAGGCGAAGGCGAAGGCGAAGGCGAAGGCGAAGGCGAAGGCGAAGGCGAAGGCGAAGGCGAAGGCGAAGGCGAAGGCGAAGGCGAAGGCGAAGGCGAAGGCGAAGGCGAAGGCGAAGGCGAAGGCGAAGGCGAAGGCGAAGGCGAAGGCGAAGGCGAAGGCGAAGGCGAAGGCGAAGGCGAAGGCGAAGGCGAAGGCGAAGGCGAAGGCGAAGGCGAAGGCG